>CM043021.1:94755944-94882505 GCA_023690525.1 Holotrichia oblita | reverse complement strand
TTTAAGTCATGCATGTTTATTAATGCATGTATCTCATACTTCATTTGTACTTCATTTGTTTTTGCTAATCATTATAGTTCATGCATGTGTTTAAATACGACGGATCTCTGAAGCTTCTGAATGTTCAATCGTCATGGAATCAATAGTTTATTATATAACTTAACTTTGTAACTGGTTTTAGTTAAGTTCCGAGGCCTCTGGCATGGAATAAAAACCACTTTTGTCCTTATTGAGAAGAAGAAGAAGAAGAAAATTTATTATATTTTCTTCGTTTTTGCTAGTAGAGTATTTAAATTAAATTTCAATAATTTTTCAGAAACATTGGAAATTTATTTGTAATAAACGTATCATAATTTCCCAACTAAATGAGAACAACCTGACGTAAATGTGCCACTTTAATATAACCTCACGTTAAGATCTTCCCAAAAAACGCCATCTGCCTCCAATACCGAAATGGTAAAAATGGGGGAAAAAAAAGAAACCACAACGAACAAGACACTTTTGCAGTGTTTATGATATTTTATAATGGCATCTCTTATTAGCCCCAATTTGAATATCTCACTGTACGGGCTAAATGTGGTTAAATACAGGCGGTTACGTGTATAAACTTGGAGAATGCAAAGTCGTTTTAAAAGAGCGAGAAAGAGAGGTAGGGGAAAAGAAGGACGGGATGAAAGAGCATCGCATACAATAACTATTCGTAGCGTCTGAGAAGACATTCTTACTTTAATTTGTATTTTCTTTTCAGGTAAGAATGGGAAACCTCTGTCAGTGCGTAGAATGTACCATCTCTCTTGGTAAGTTATCGCCATTGAGTCGTTATTTAATGCTATTTTATTTTAATTGGGTTTTTAATTAAGAATTGCTGATACAAATTATACGGTAACTTGATGTATTTACATAGGTATCTTTTATATGTAGTAGGTACAATACATATTGTTACCCGCTCTTTAAAGCCCAGTAAAAATCGATTTTGTTAAATAATAAATAATAAAAACGGATCGGGTAATTTAACTCCTCCACGTTTCTCGAGTGACTCAAACATGTATCCAATTGTTTTAATACTGATTCTCTCCCTATTCTACAAGATATGTAATGGTAAAAAGGGGGAAATGATCCTGGAAATTTTTTATCTCTAAAACAACTGTCTGTCCTATAAAGTTGTATTATTCACGTAAAAAAAATGAAAGTGGCGTCAGTCCCGTAAACCTGTATGTATCATTTAAGTTAGTTTTTTGACCACAAGCAAGCATACATTCGAAGAAAAACTTTCTTAAGAATGAATTGCTAATAACGCTAGCATGCTAGTAAAAAAAAAACGAAGATGGCGTCTCTAAGGTACATTAAATTGGGTGGCAAACGAAGAGGAAAAATCTGGCTACAATACTGACAATTTGGGACATCCCCAGATTTGATATCGAATACCATCAACAGTAAGAATGGGTCCAATATGATGCTGTACTTTTTTTTGGCATTCTGTTGTCATTAATTGATTCAAAGGAGATCTAACTCAGCTTGATATTGACCCTTCGAGACTCTTATGGTCGTCATCCTCTCGAATTGGTTGATAGACCCCCAGGAAGGTTATGTGGTGTCAGCGGAACTATGCCATTAGAGCACCCACAAAGACAGAATTCGAGTGTCAAACAGAAAGGGAGAATCTGACGAACGTAAGAGCAACTACAACTCACCGTGACATCAACGTAAAATTTGACTTACAACTAGCGTTCATGCTGGGCAGATCTTACTGCTGAATTACAGAAATTATTTTCATACTTTTTTATCACTAGAATCTAGAAACTAGAAAAAATAGTCAGAAAAAGTATCATGAAAATTCACAACTACGTTTCCAAGTTTTAAAACTATACTAGATACTATACTATTTTAAAAACTAAATCTTGTCCTATTTTTGTTTCTAAATTAAATCTAGAACATGCGCAGAAGCTACTTTTGGCATTCTGTCGCCATTAAAATAAATACAAAGTCAGTATATTGTTGTATATTGATTGGAAACTCTTAGGTTTGTTTGTTTCACTTTTATTGTTTCGAATTAGACCCCCAGAACTGTCACAAATTGGTGGACAAATACTATCAAGTTAGTAGAAGCCAATCAGCTATTTAGAGCGCCAAACGCATTGATTTGTTGTACTGACACAACACAAAAGTATTTAGAAAATCCTAGAATAGAATCTATTATAGAAAAAGTATAGTTCTAGTCAATTCTAGTATCGTGTAAAGCTACCTTTACTGCTGAATGGAAGAAATCAGTTGAATCTCTCGATTAGTCAGGAGAATTATCTATTTCTATAGATTCTACTACTACGTTTAAGGAAATACTTCAATATACTGACAATTTGGACATGCCCAAATCTATAGAATATCACTTACCAAACCATCAACAGTAAAAATAATTCCAATATGAATTCTTTTTTGGGCATTCTGATTCATTAATTGATTCAAATGAGCTATATTAAGCTCAGATTGATATTGACCCTTTGAGACTTTAACTGACGTCAACCTCTCTAATTGATTGATAGACCAAGGGGGTATGTGGTGTCAGCGGAACTATGCCATTAGAGCACCCACTCAGACAGAATCCGAGTGTCAAAACAAAAAGAGAGAATCTGACGAACGTAAGAGCTATGGAGGTACAACTGGCACTAAGGTATATCTGAGACATCAAAGCAAAATTTGACTTACAACTAGCGTTCATGCTGGGCAGATCTTACTGCTGAATGGAAGAAATCAGTTGAATCTCTCGATTAGTCAGGAGAATTATGTATTTCGACTAATTTTATTGCAAAAAAAGTAAAACTGATAGATTCTACTACTACGTTTAAGGAAATACTTCAATATACTGACAATTTGGACATGCCAAAATCTATAGAATATCACCTACCAAACCATCAACAGTAAGAATAATTCCAATATAACTGCTTTTGATTCATAGAAGATATAACTCAGAAAAAGTTTGAGACTTAACTGAGTCAACCTTCTAATTGGTTGATAAAGCTACCTTCCGAGTGCTGAATGGAACTCACACCGAAATCACTTGAATCTCTCGATTAGTCAAAAATAGAAAAATATGTCAAGTTTCTGTTTAGTAGACTAATTTTATTAGCTAGTCAAAAAAAAGAAATTAAAACTGATAATTTTATTGCAGATTCTACTACTACGACAATTTAAGAATATCACCTACCAAACCATCAACAGAAATACTATAACTGAAGATATAACGATACTGACAATTTGGTATGTCATGCGGAACTATCCATTAGAGCACCCACTCAAACAGAATCCATGTCAAACAAATAGAGAAAATCTGACGAACTATAGTAACTGCTTTTGAGGTTCACAAAGAAGATACAACTCAAAGCAAAATTGACTGGACGTTAACCTCTCTAATTGATTGACAGACCCCCAGAGGGGTATGTGGTGTCAGCGGAACTATGCCATTAGAGCACCCACTCAGACAGAATCCGAGTGTCAAACAATAAGAGAGAATCTGACGTGCATAAGAGCTGTAGAGGTACAACTCGCACTAAGGTATATCTCGTTGCATCAAAGTAAAATTTGACTTACAATTAGCGTTCATATTAGGTAGTTCCTACTGTTATGCTGCAGCCACCACCATTTTTGTGTTTGTAAAAATGTAAAACGTCCGACTTTATGGATTTTATCTCTTCCTTTATCGATGTTCGTCTCTCTGCTATCAAAAATTATGCATAAGTACGTTGATCATTAAAATGACGTCAATATGAAATTGAAGGCATTCTGATGAGTCCTGGCGGCAAGATTAAAGGTTTCAATGATTAAAATTAGATCGAAGATGTCCTCATACGAGAGATTCTGTAGAGAACAGCAGCTCTCCCAACAACATTACAGACTGCTGCGTTACCGAAGGTACAACTCGTATATACCTATATGTATATGTGTACCAAACAACTTTATCTGAATCAGACTTCCTCATCAATCTCGCAATACAACAACCATAATAACGATTACAATTGAAACATTAGCATGCAAATTTTCCCTTATATACTCCTCATACAATGCAAATGAACCAATCACCGGTGAGATCGACCGGCTATCGACATAACCTCCAGCGGAGGAGACAACGTTGTCGATAATGTCGACTACTATTACCTCGCGTACGGCCGACCAGCAAAGAAACAAGAGATCCAATAAAACGATCTTCATGTATGTTCTTCACTCCACGAGGGCACTGGTCCTCATTATACTAAGAGGTGTAATCGTAATGAATCATGCATGCGTTTAACACAGACACCCTTTGTTCGACAATTGTTTTAAGTAGTCGAGTAGTCTCGGTGGAGAGAGACTGTGCGACCCCCACGCAGAGACGCGTATACTATATACATACGATGCTTTCGTCTGCCGACTCTCTAACGCTTTGGCATTCTTTACTCGTCTGGCTGGGTTTATTTATGAGACAGGTTGTGTATGTACTGCACCCTTCATATTACATCTTGTAAAGGTGTGTTATGATCCTTTTGGATAAGGTAAGAACGTCGGGGTTCTGCGATTGGTCCTTTAACGTTGTTGTTTTCTTCATTATTATCATAAGAACAAACAATCAATGTTATAACTTAGTTAAATCGAGATACATGCGAGTATTATCGATATTATCCGCGGCTTTATCGCATTATATTCACCTCCCACTAGGTATGCATAAATCGCGAGCGATATTCATGCCAGAAGGACTACCGGTAAAGCACAGCCCAACCCAGTTTGCTTTATAATGTTTTGAATTTTAAATCAGAACAGATTATACACCGTATGCAAATAAGTCTAGCTGTTTTCATATTCCTTTTTAGAGATATTATTAAATTTGTTATGTAATGAGGGGCTACTGTGTTTATCGCATAAAATTGATTGTAATTAAATCTTTACTGGGAATATAATAATGATAATTATCATCACCGGAGATCCTTGAGAAAGATTTGTTCTTGGAAGAGGAAGCAAGAAGGTGGAAGTAAAACGAGAGGAGACATGATAGGAAGTTTGTTCTAGAGGCTGAAACGGACATCAAGTCTATGTGATTGAAGAAGCTAAGACTCTTGACAATATATTATCGGTCGTTTTGGGATGCCCTTAGAACTCTATTCGGTTCAAGGACGAAATTTTGAATCCACCCTTTATCAAAACATGTGTGAGATTTTGGGCATTCGAAAGATTAGAACGACTGCTCTGCATCCACACTCAGATGGAATGGTAGAGTGCATAAATAGGACCATGCTCCAACATCTTTCCAAGGTTGTGTCAGATATAATCAAAAGGACTGGGATGAACACTTGCACCTGTTCCTGTTGGCCTACCGAGCATCTGTTCACGAAACCACTCCTCCCTCTCCCGCAAGTGTACTGTTTGGTAGATAGGTGAGGTTGCCTTGTGATTGGCTGTAAACCTGGGGAAGATCTTGTTGGAGAAGATAATGTAAAAGATCTCCGGCGAAAGCTAGACAACATCCACGAACAAGTACGGCACAGTATTCGGGACGCTAGTACTACTTAGAATGAAAGAGAACTACGATGTGAATGCTGACAGTGGAGGTTACCAAGTGGGTGAACTCGTGTGGCTATATAACCCGAAACGTCGACGTGGGCTTTCTCCAAAATTCCAAAGACACTGGGAAGGAACGTATGAAATTGTGAAGCGAATCAACGACATTATTTACAGAATAAGACGAACACCTCATACTAAACCACGGATTGTGCACTACAATCGTCTAGCCCCATACTGCGGAGACAATGGCATTCAAATTTCTGATATACATCGAGTACATGCTCAACATCGGGAACCAACAGTTCAGGATTTTATGGCAAAATATTCTGGCACTGAAAAGCGATTTGCGGTACCATCGAGTTACGCCTTGGCTCACTGTGTTGCGCAAAATTTACGGATGTCTCGAGGGATTGCCGCAGATTTTCGCAAAAGCTATGGCAGAATCAGAGAACTGTTGCAGCAGCAACCGAGAATTGGAGAGACTTATCAATGGTCAATCCATATTCTATTTAGTTACTAAAAAGTTTCCATATCAGAAACCACCCTACCGGGTAATTTGGGAAGCTTTATTAGATTTGCGAAATCACGTCCTACAGCAAGACATTCTGAAACTAGCAATACCAAAGTTAGGACGTGGATTGAATCAGTTGAGGAATTGGAGGATTGTAAGGAGTGTGTTGGAGGTGTTATTTCAACGTACTAGCGTGGAAATATTGGTCTGCAGTTAACAGCCTGGGCATTCCTTACATAACCAGCCTCAGAGAGCCACCGACTGCTATTTCCATAAGATGTCCTGGTGTAGCATCCTTTGAGGAGGGGGCAATGTGGCAACATAATGGTTTTATTCAATCGAACCCCAGTTTGCCCAGAAAGTAAACTCTTGCTGCAAATGACGGCCTTCATAATCAATACATTGTTGTAACCGGGTATTGAAGTTTTGCACCACCTTCTGACGCTTCTCGCTCGGTACCCGACTTGTTGCTTCTTATAAGGCTTGTATCTTTTTAGGGCCATATTTGCAAACCTCAATTTTGAGATAGCCCCAGAGGAAATAATTGCACAGAGCTAAATCGGGCGAGTGTGCCGAATTTGGAGATCAAACAGTTCTTCAAATCTTGGATCATGCCCACATCCCGGTCGGAAGTGATGGTACCAACACGTTTATCGACGATGTCTTCACTGTTGATCGCACACCAAAATATTACCCCACCCCTGCCCCACAATACCCCTTGTAATGATTATTGATTCATCAGACGCAAAGGGGGTGGAAATGCCGGCAGTAGCAGATACCCAATGAAGTGTAGAAATTGAATGCAAGCACATTGGCGAAGGAATTTGTTTGAACGATGATGTGATGGTCCTTCTGCACTAGATTTGCAAAATGATAAATCATCGTGGTGCGACCCCAAGCATCGGGGCAGTTAACAAATCTAGATGTTATAAATCGAGAATCCTGATAATGATTGATAATCATGGAAGGAAGTTCGCTTACATTGTACCTACTGTTGTTAACCATAGTGGATGTAAACTTAAGGGGGTGGTTCAAATGTCCAATATTAGATACTACTAGATAATGTGTTTTTGGCTCCAGAATAGAGACTCGGACCGTGGAAGCCTTCGATGTCATTCGGTGCGTTGGGAACATCATTCCTAGGAAGGTTGTGGATAAAAACAAGAAAGAGCGTTGGTCCTAGAAGGGAGCCCGCGGATGCAATTCTTGGTGATGGTGATGCACATCGTATCTTAATCTCAATTGCACATATAATACCTTCGACAATGGACTAATTTCAACCCCATACTCTCTAGTGGGCATTGTCGAAAGTAGCACACCAGAGAGCACAGTAGATACCGATTTAGCTCGAACAATTCGTGGATTGTCAGTCCCGCTAGATGTCTCGATCTGTTAAGCTTACTACAGGGCTACGCATTGTTCAATGGGGAGTTTTTATTCAATTATTGTTATTATTATGTCAGTTCTCTTTGACTGGGTGCTACTCTGTTAACATGTTAAGATGCGCAGCTTTTCATGCAAATATTTTTAGCTGATAGTTATCTACTGTACACAAAGAAACAACTACCTACCATTGAATGAATACTATTTTATCTCTATTACTCGTTTTTACGCATATTAAATTAAACATTTATGTACATGTACATACATATTTCCCTTCTTATTGTATAATTCAATGCATATAATATATATGAAAAGGTAATTTGATTGAAGCAAGAATTGGAAATGTTCTTTTACCTTTTCATTTACTTTACGACTCCATAAATGGAAATAGTATTCATTGTATGTGCCCATCTAGCTTTTACATATCAGATAAATGATTGTCGAAACGCAACAGCATAGAAGAGATTATAAATTTTACAACTTGTTTTTACTAACTTAATAATAAACTTTTAATGCAAACAACCTGAGGAATCTCTTTAACCTCTCTGTTCATCATGCAGTTTTCGCATAGCATACTCCATACTCGCTCAAAGAATCTCATTATATGATGTTTTATGGCACCGCAGTTGTATTATATGCATCGGATTTGCCTCATGCGATGTTTATTTTCTCCCTTTTTTCCCCCAACATCCCGTGAATTATGCACACACGGATGATGGATCATTCCGAAACATTTTTCCGTCGTAAATTCTCAGGTATACGTTTTCTTTTATTTTTTTTTTCCGTTCGCGATATCTCGCGCAGTCTTTTCCATCTAGTTAGTTATGTGGTAATAGATTGGCCAATCGGATAGGTCACCATAGGAGGTGGACCCGCGTTAATAATCTAAGCGGGATATGGAACGAATTGGCGTTAATCGGGTGTAATTCTTCAAATTTAATGAAGACGTTAAAAGCGGCGATTTTTCGATGGTCACAAAATTTCCGTTTATGATTCATTCGAGAATTATCCGCGCTATCGATCTTTTCGATTTTTTGTTAATTAAGGGGGACTCGTTTGTTGAAGGATCTGGACTGTTGGTTATTCTTCTTAAATTGTTCCTCAATAATATTTATGAGGTGTGCGCTTGGATATACGAGTACAATATGAAAAATTATTATCTTGCGATGATGTATGTATACTCAAAGAAAATAGAAGCAGGACAATTGTCCCATTTCTTTTTTCTTTGAGTGTACATATACAGCGTGTCTTCTTAAGTTGGCGCCATATGGAAAAGTTTGTTATTCTAAGTAATAACTTTTTCGCTTTGTGGACACCCTGTTCATTCGATGTCAAATGTGAATAGCTGAATATTATTGTTTTCGAAAGCAGAGATTTTTATAAAGAATTACTTTTTTTCGTTAAACTTATAATAATAGTTTTCCATATGGCGCCAACTTAAGTAGACACACTGTATATGCAGAGTATTCCATTTTTGACCGAAACTTTTGAACACTCTTCTAATTGTCGCCACAAAAGGTTATGGAGCACGAGAAATATGTCAGTCTGGTAGCATCGAGAATGGAGGTGTTGAATATGACATCCCCAAATAAACTCTTTCATCACTTGCCCAAAACTTTTCTTGTCTGCTGATTTAAAACGAACTTTTTTCTATTTCTCTTGTTTTTTTCTATTTCTAAAAAAAAAAGAATGAAAAGAGAGCGGACATTTTGGTGAGAAAGCCCTGTATATCGATTGCCCACCCTCCTCCTCCACAAGATATAACAAAATACTTATTCCATAATCTCAACATTACAATTTTTTTTTTAATTTACTCCAGATACATGTTTCGGCAATTAGCCATCATCAGTCTAGAATCTACAAAGTACATTTACAAAATAATATAAACTAAATAAAAATTATTAAAATCAGTTGAAGAATCTTTCTGTATAAAATGTTTTTCAATGTCTAGAATACATTTTTTAAAACTATAAAATCATAAATTTGAACAGAATTATAATTAAAAATTTAAATATTTTAAATATCGTAAGAACGATATAACAAAATCTTATACATCTAAAGTGTAGAATAAAAACCTCTATTTCCTTGGCTAATTTTTTTTTAATTTACTCCAGATATATGTTTCGGCAATTAGCCATCATCAGCATCATAAAAATTTTATTGTAAAAAGTTTTTAATGTCAAATTAAATTTTTTAAAAATAAAATCATTATTTGAACAGTGATTAAATTAAAAATCCATTAAAATATTTTAAATGTCGTTATGATTTTTTTGATTTTTCTAATATGAGCTTTAGAAAACGAGAAAAACAATTAAAGGATTAAGGCAGATTAAAGTTGGAGTTTAAATTAATGTAAAATGGACATGGGGATAGGAGTAAAAAACACAGTATGTTGAAGACGTCTGGTTACGTTAACGGATATGGACAAATGTCAAACTGTCTCTTACATGTACATCTCATTAAGAACTTCGTTAGAACGGCTACATATTACTTTTTAAGGCGTATTCTATAAAATACAACACATAAATTGTGATCTTGTAAGATACAGATAACAAGTAACACACTACAACGCGTAGTAAATTCAGGACATGTGTTTCGATGGCTCACGAGTCGTCATTCTCAACTCAATACGTTAAGTAATGAAGACTCATTAACTTTGGGAACACGTCCCCTGAATTAGACTCATGTCTTGATTATCAACCGAATAAAGTTTATAATGAAGAATCGTGAGTATTCGAAACACCTGCCCAGAAATGCCCCATTAATTGAAGATTGACATGAATGGTTGGGCATGTTTGATTACGTTTTTCATCCTAATTGCTTCTATGGTAGGTTAAAATGTGGCCAAATGTTGTAAGATTCAAGATGATTGGTCGTTGATTAATTTGTCAGCTATTTGGGGCGAAAGAAAAAGTCAACTCCAATGGAAGGTTGGTGGTTTAATATTGCTGTCAATTCAAACATGCCAAATTGCCTTTGATAGAAAGAAATCTCCTTTCATAGATCATCCATAGTGTTCTGCAAAGAGTTTAAGGCCAACCAATAATGCTCAAAGGCTGAATTTTGCTAACGAAATGCTTGAGAGGTTCACGAGCTTCAATAACGACTTCTTCTCAGACGAGGCCCACTTTCACTGAAATGAGCACATCAACAGGCAAAATTGCGCATACTAGAGTGACATTAATCCGCAATTCAAGTACCAGAAACCATAAAACTCACCCAAGCTAACAACATACAGTGCGTTTTTTTAACTGTTGCCATAGGGAATTGCACAAAATTATACCTCCTCTTAACTTATGATGCGATGCAGATTTGGTACTAATTTTTCTTTTAGTAATAAATCACCAATAAGACTACAGAATGCATACTGTTTGGACAACAACATTTGACTAATTTTACTCTTCAAATGTTTGATTTTGACTATCAAAAATTTATTCGCAAATTTGAACTCTACATAGATTAAATGGAGGTAGCCCCGCAGGTGGATACTGAGATGCAATGGACCAATAATATATATTTCAACAGGATGGAGCATCAGCCATTCTGCTGCCATCGTCAGAGAGTTTTTAAACGAAAAATTTCCTGATAGTTGTATTGGCCAATATGGACCATTTCATTGGTGTGCTCGAAGTCCTAACCTAACACTCGATATTTTCAAGGGGAGCAATGGGTAAAAATCATATCGAAAGGAAAACAAAACATTGTCATAATTTGCATGTCTACAATTGTACAAGGGGCGGCCTAATCGGAACTACGCGGGCGTTCAAATAATAACTGCATTTAAGAACGCAATTTACACCTTAGAGGTCAACCAGAAACTTGGAGGAACTAAGGGCAAGAATAACTGAAGCTTGTAATTTTACAAAACACTCTAAGATATTTTCAAGGTCGCTCTGGACATTGTCTAGCAGTTGAAGCAAAACACTATGAACAATTCCTTTGATAATTACTGATAATCTTGTTAATTTGTTGAGTTATTTGTTAATTTATTTTTTTAAAAATAAATTATTTCTGTCATCCAAAAGCAAATTAGTCATGGCCTCGAGGAGCTTTTGCTATTTATTTTTTAAAACAAAGCCTGCTAGAAATGATAATGGCAAGAAAACGCTTTCACAAAAATATTTTTTTCAAAACTTTTTCGACAGTTTAGAATATTGAATTGAAATCTATCCGATAGTTTAAAAAATCTTCCAGCTTTGTTCCAGAAGTGGTTTAAATATTTTCATCAGAATAAAAGTTAACACGGGGTTGAATTTTTACCGTGCAATTCAGCTTTATCAGCCAAGAGCATCACTGATCCATACTTTTATAAAGATCAGAGAGGCCGTAGTCTTTTTGTGAACACAGACCGATGCATTGAACTGCTACAAAAATTTTTTTTGCTCTAGTATTAATTTTTTTGATCCATTATTAGAGGACTTGTTCCACCACCAACGACTCTTAGCAGCACTTCATGAAATTTTTTGCCAAAAGGTCCTCCAGGCTACTTTAAACTTTTTAGCAACAATTCAGCCCTATGCGTCTTATGGAGGATTCAGCGATGCCTCAGTGGTGACCTTGGCTTTAGGCATCATAGCTCTTTCTCCAAAATCAAGTATCACTAAAGCCTGATTTTGTTTTGAGGTGTTTTAATGTGTTTAAGGCTAAATTTTTTCTGGGTATTTTTCGAAAAGCTCCATGCTGCTAGTGGATAATTGTTGTTGCAAACCAGTTTTACTACTAATCCTTTATTATAACACAACAATCTAATCAAAATTACGATTCCGATAGAATAAAATAATTCGATACTTGCTTTAATATTACGGTTAAAATAGAATTCCTGGTATAACCTAAACAACACATTTAATAGAATGCAAATGCATGAGTCGAAGGGACCACATAGGAAACGATAATTTGTGAATAATTGTTGGCCGGACGGTGGTGAATTATCCGCGACAGCGGGAGACCCCGAAACGGGCGCCCTCCTGCAGCTCAGTTAACAAGTTCGCCAGCGCCGAACCGTCACCTCGTCTCTCCACGTTCTCTCCTCTCCTGTCCCTGATCGTTCCGTGTAGATCGCGATTCCCTCCTGCCCGGTTTGATATAGGTTGGACGTTTCCCCTCTGAATGTAATGTTCGGCACGAGGGGGCCCCGGTTACATTTAGTTTGCACCTTTTGTTTTCAACAGGTTTGTTTATCGCTGCTTGTATTTACACCGGGGGTATTGGTGCTAGGTTATTAATCGAAACACGGCCTCCTTTATGATTGTTTCGAATTGATATTTAAGGAGGTTTTTATTATGGTTTGTGGCATCGTATTGTTAATGTAAACTCCGTTTAAATAGCTTTCGAATATAAATACATTTTCAGTACATTCGACTTATGTTTTATTTGCTATATTACATTCGAACGTCCATAAAATCTCGAGTGCGTATATAAAAGGAAAAGAAACAGACACAAATAAATGTTATTCTGCCTTGCTGTCCAATATTTTCTCACTTTAAGTGAACATACAGCTCGATTTTCCTGAAACCCACCGCACCATAAAAGCCGATGGTCGTTGTCCTGCATTTTAATTTATTTTTATGCAAATAGCGTGTACTTTGAGTACATTCGGGTACTTCTACGTTGTTTTACAATTCGTTCTTTATGGTGGTAGTACAATCGTGGACGTTAGAATCGGAACTGTAAGAAATTTATACTTTATAACCGCATCATCGTCCTTAATCGTCCTGATAAATATACTTGTATAGATAAGTTTCGTCTAAGGTGGTCCTGTAATAAATTTCTCTTTTAGTATTCATCTTTTATTTCGTTTTGATTACCCGTCGAATAAAATTTCAATTTCAATTTTTGTTATCTATTTTATCGGCATTAACTAACGCAATATTTTCAGTTTACAGGTACATTTTACCTTATCTCTATTCTATAAAAACTATCCGGATTTTTAAGATATGTAAATCAGAAACAATGTTACAATTAGTATTCGGAATAATTTATATCTAAACGAAATTTTCAATTTTTAGTATTCGATGTGATCGCTACGATTTTTTAAAGTATATATTGGTGTGGTAATTATATGCTAATAAGGCTATAAATGTTGAATTTAAAATGCCGACTGTATTGGTAGTGGAAACGTCGTTTAAATTGCTAACACAATACATATTGGTCGACGTATAACACATGTAAGTTGGCATTGTATGTAAAAATTTCGGCTGCAATTCTCGCTTCGAAAAATCTTTATATTGTTCTTTCATCCGCCGATGGATAAAAAGGAATAAGAACGAAAGGAAATAGCAAGTGTTGTAAGAATAGGCGATTGTGTAAAAGTGTAATTGAAAAAGAGATAAAAATAAGGATTTGTACAGTCGTGGACAATAGAAACTTGTCATTTAAAATTAATTTTTTTAAGCTCGGCTTGAAGTTTTATTGTTAAAGCACTGAAGTAGTTGAACACTCCGAAGAGGTAATGAAGAACATAGAAACAACTGCATGTTCAGAAAAAAAAAACGGAAACAAACACTAGAAAAGCACAGATAGAAGGAGGTACTACCACTGAGTTAATATCTGCTCTTTCATCCGCCGATGGATAAAAACGAATAAAAAGGAAAGGAAATAGCAAGTGTGGTAAGAATAGGCGATTGTGTAAAAGTGTAATTGAAAAAGAGATAAAAATAAGGATTTGTACAGTCGTGGACAATAGAAACTTGTCATTTAAAATTATTTTTTTTAAGCTCGGCTTGAAGTTTTATTGTTAAAGCACTGAAGTAGTTGAACACTCCGAAGAGGTAAGGAAGAACATTGAAACAACTGCATGTTCAGAAAAAAAAAACGGGAACAAACACTAGAAAAGCACAGATAGAAGGAGGTACTACCAGAAATATCTGCTCTTTCATCCGCCGATGGATAAAAACGAATAAAAAAGAAAGGTAATAGCAAGTGTGGTAATAATAGGCGATTGTGTAAAAGTGTAATTGAAAAAGAGATAAAAATAAGGATTTGTACAGTCGTGGACAATAGAAACTTGTCATTTAAAATTATTTTTTTTAAGCTCGGCTTGAAGTTTTATTGTTAAAGCACTGAAGTAGTTGAACACTCCGAAGAGGTAAGGAAGAACATAGAAACAACTGCATGTTCAGAAAACAAAACGGGAACAAACACTAGAAAAGCACATATAGAAGGAGGTACTACCACTGAGTTAATATCTGCTCTTTCATCCGCCGATGGATAAAAACAAATAAAAAAGAAAGGAAATAGCAAGTGTGGTAAGAATAGGCGATTGTGTAAAAGTGTAATTGAAAAAGAGATAAAAATAAGGATTTGTACAGTCGTGGACAATAGAAACTTGTCATTTAAAATTAATTTTTTTAAGCTCGGCTTGACGTTTTATTGTTAAAGCACTGAAGTAGTTGAACACTCCGAAGAGGTAAGGAAGAACATAGAAACAACTGCATGTTCAGAAAACAAAACGGGAACAAACACTAGAAAAGCACATATAGAAGGAGGTACTACCACTGAGTTAATATCTGCTCTCTCATCCGCCGATGGATAAAAACAAATAAAAAAGAAAGGAAATAGCAAGTGTGGTAAGAATAGGCGATTGTGTAAAAGTGTAATTGAAAAAGAGATAAAAATAAGGATTTGTACAGTCGTGGACAATAGAAACTTGTCATTTAAAATTAATTTTTTTAAGCTCGGCTTGACGTTTTATTGTTAAAGCACTGAAGTAGTTGAACACTCCGAAGAGGTAAGGAAGAACATAGAAACAACTGCATGTTCAGGAAAAAAAAACGGGAACAAACACTAGAAAAGCACATATAGAAGGAGGTACTACCACTGAGTTAATATCTGCTCTTTCATCCGCCGATGGATAAAAACGAATAAGAAGGAAAGGAAATAGCAAGTGTTGTAAGAATAGGCGATTGTGTAAAAGTGTAATTGTAAAGAGATAAAAATAAGGATTTGTACAGTCGTGGATAATAGAAACTTGTCATTTAAAATTATTTTTTTTAAGCTCGGCTTGAAGTTTTATTGTTAAAGCACTGAAGTAGTTGAACACTCCGAAGAGGTAAGGAAGAACATAGAAACAACTGCATCTTTAGCAAAAAACTAAAAAGGGGGCAGAAAAGAAAAGAAGGAGACAGGAAGAGGTATTACTACCGTGTTAATATCTAACGAAAGATAATGAAATATTTGGTGTCTGGTCTGAAGTAACAAATTCAAGATGGTACCTCAGGTGAGTTAATATCTGAAGATAGTCTTGTCGAAACTTGCGAATTACTCACTTTTAAGTTGAACGGCAAAAAGTTACTGGAAAGAAAGAACCAACATTACTGCTTAAAGAGAGAATCATGTGACACTACAGCTTTGGTCGTGGACAAGATAAATCATCATCAACATCAATGGGTGATTTGTATGGACTTCAAAATGATAAAGTTTCCTTTCGGTCACCAAATCACAACACTGCAGAAAGAAACTACAAACATACATATTTAGAAGCAGTTGCATAAACGTTGGAACAATGTGCATCACAAAAATACCACCTCCAATAGGTACCGAAGCTTAATTCACAATAAACCAAGCGAGGCACCCCAAAAACCGTTGTTTGAAGGGGGTGACCACCAATTCGCAGTATATCTCAGTTCGAAACATCTGTGCTTGTTTTCAGAATCAATTTCAGTGAATTCAGGTGAGTGAATTGTAACCCAAGTTGTCAAATTAGAAATCCAATAGATTTTACAAAATGAAATGGTCCTCTCTTACTATACATAACATGGTATAGCCCTGTGATACAATCAAAATTGTGAAGACTTCCATTGCAACTCTTGCTGTGTAAATTACTTGTGTAAACATGTTTCCATGGCTTTGTTACTACATTACCGGAGTAGTGATCTTAGCAAGACGTCGCGAACAAGATTCGAACCCTGAACCGTATGCATTGTCCTATGTATGGCCAACCCCTCTTACCTATGCTCAAATTCATTCAGCCGAAAGCTAGATGCACATGGTTAAGATAAAAAGGAAGCATTAATTATTGATGTCACTTAGAAGAAAGCGGGGCAACAAATTTTGTTGGGAACAAAATGTGAGAAAAAATTCTGAAGCACTTGTGTAATTAGAGAAAATTAGGCAGAATTTCAGCAGGAACGAGATCCTGCTAATCTTTCCCTTGCTCCACGTTCAATGGTCACAGAATACATCAAAGAAGAATTCTTTGAGAAGCTTGCAGATCTAATGTAGGAGGTCAAAATTACAGGTACAGATATTTATAATGAAACTTATGAAACAAATCTGAAAATGGTAAAGAAAGGTGGCAAAATTGCTGTTTCCAAAGGAACCAGAACAGTGACAACAAGAAAGGCAATGCATCCGATTTGTTCGCATCTTATTGGAAGCAGTGGTGCATAGTCTTTTAGATCCTTATGCAGCTCACACTCATAGTTTGAAAATGAGACAGAATTTGAGCAGGGACAAGATCCTGGAAATCTTTTCCCTGCTCCAGGTTCAATGGTCACAGAAAACAGCAAAGAAGAATTCTTTGAGAAGCTTGCAGATCTAATGTACGAAGGTCAAAATTACAGGTACAGATATTTATAATGAAACAGATCTGAAAGTGGTAAAGAAAGGTGGCAAAATTGGCTTCCAAAGGAACCAAAACAGTGACAACAAGAAAGGCCATGCATCCGATTTGTCCGGATCTTATTGGAAGCAGTTGTGCATAGTCTTTTGGATCCTTATGCAGCTCAACTAATCGTTTGAAAATGCAGAATTTGAGCAGGATCGAAATTCAAATCTTTTCCCTGCTCCAAGTTCAATGGTCACAGAAAACATCAAAGAAGAATTCTTTGAGAAGCTCCGATCTAATGGAGGAGGTCAAAATTACAGGTACAGATATTTGTAATGAATCAGATCTGAAAGTGGTAAAGAAAGATGGCAAAATTGGTTCCAAAGGCACCAGAACAGTGACAACAAGAAAGGCCATGCATCCGATATTTTCGGCTTTTCTTGGAAGCAGTCTTGCATAGTCTTTTGGATCCTTATGCAGCCCACATTCATCGTTTGATGGATAGTAATGGCACTACTCTTGTCCTTGCTAGGTGGGGTGTGGTTCATAATCCACAACCTGAATGTTTATCCAGTGACAAGGGAGATTTTGCATTCCTACTAGAAGTTTAGAGTTCTTTGTCGAGCATTTGAAGATGATTTGAGAGGAGAAACTTGGATGCAATGTATCAGATGTAAATTGTAGTACCATCAACCATAAACTAAATTTTCTTTGCACCAACTACAAACAGTGATGGCCAATGAACTGTACAGTCAGTCTCCTTGAATTATTACTATTGGGTGGGCCGAAAGTTTTAGACGATACTGTATACAATCAAGTCACTTATGACGATTGAAACAATAACCCACTATAGAATATGTTGTCTATGACAGCTGTGTTATTATACAACACAATAATATTTCAAACCGGACAAAACAGAATCACCAGAACAGAATTATAAAATATTACGAGGCATATAACACATTTTTTCTCCTTAATAATTTCTTAGAAAACTTCAACACAAAAAAAACAAAAAAAGAAAACAAATTAATATCCATACACTCCGGGTTACTACCGAAATAATAATTACAATTCCATCCCATAGAGGAGCTACATATTAAAAGCCATCATATACTTCAGAATCCGCATTGTTTTCGTGTTACCAACTACGTGGGCCCAAAATTTCTCTAATTGTGGCCTGCATATAGTTACGGTAGTATACTACAATGATAGGTATTGTTAGTCATCGGATAATTTTTTCAATGGCTATGATTATGAAACAGTGGGAGCAGTTGACAGCTGAACAATAGGTGGACTTGGCGAGCGCGTAGCTGTACTATTCATTGTCGCATACATATACATAAGCACACCGCAGCTTCTACGTTAAGTTGGTATCTACAATAGGCAGTCGAAAATATGACTGGAAATGTTCCGGTTATATAAATATTTACATTTGAAATAAATCCTTGATAGATATCATATAATTGTAGAATTAATTTAAATAGAGGGCCTAAAATAGATCCTTGCGGAACTTCTAATGATGATATTAGATTTAAACGAAAATTATAATTTCATATTTTAACCACAGGATGCTCACAGCAGACATTTTACATTTCCAATATTTGCCCGATCATTAATCATACGCAGTGTACATATTTCAATCAACTTTAAATGTCGACTCCTCCTTTGAGTCTGACTGAAACACAAATTAAAAGGAATAATAACGAACCAGACGTTTCTTTCACATTGTCAGTCGAGTTATTAATTCGTTTTATCTCATTTCCTCTTCATTGTTTTATTTAACAGCTTTACACAACCGCAAAGCTGGCGAAGGACCCGTTTCTCGATATATATTATTTTTGTTTGTTTGACATCATGCGGTTCACAATGTATACACGTTTATGTATATATTTGCCTTTTCCTATCCATATATTAGATAATGCATGCTTAAATAATGGGAGGTTACTGTGTTTAACCACAAACCTATTCACCCGATTACACATCAAGACACCACCGCAAGCTTGACTACCTGAGTTGTTTACTTAGCAGGGGGAACTCCGGTCATCCTAGCAAAGTAAAGGTACTGCCACGACAGGAAGCTTCGGTAAATAATTCTTTTAGGATGTCATTACGAACGCCTTTGGTATGGTTAGTGGAATGTATGGTAATAAATTTTATTTCTTTGAATATATCTGTATGTAAAAATAGATCAAATTTATTTGTAATGTTTAAATAAAGACTCCCTTTAGAGAGTTAGATAATATAGACACAAACATGTGAACCAGAACTGTAATCCCAAAAATAGGTACACAAGAGTGTGAATCAAAAAATATTGATTAAAAAAAGTGTAGATTCTAAAAATGTGAGCTCGAAATGTGTTCGTTTGAAAAACTGAACTCAACATTTAAAAAAAAAATTGGATTCAAGAAAAGATGGAAAGGTGTGAAGTCAATGGTGAAGTTTAAAAGGGCCTGAAAGGCAGAGACTTTTAATGTCGACTACAACCCAAACGAAAGTAATCTAAAGAAGCAGCATCGTAGAAAGCTTTGCCCAAAAAGACTCGAATCAAACATTTTTGTCTAAAAACGTGTATCAAGCAGATCCTTAGTTCTAGCAAGGCTTTTGCTCTATGCTTTGGTGGCCTTCCTTGCTAATATGTTAGCTTCTTAATTGCTCCTGATTTTAGTATGTCCTGGTACCCAGCATAATGCAACTCAAGTCTCAAAATCAAAATATGAATTTGACAAAAAAATGTGAGGTTTCGAAAAAATGTAAATTTAAATTTTTGAAAGCCCTGTTAAGTAAAAAAGATGTGGAGTTATTACCTAAAAAGCTGGATTACAAACTATGTCAATTCAATCATGTATAATAAAGTTTGGCCTAAAAAATCTTGACTATAAATCTATCTGTTGCCTAAAAAATTATACTCAAACAACAAAGTCGGTCTAAAAGTCTTGATAATGTAAATTAAAAAGGGTATGGACTCGTAAGTACAACTGTAATTCCAAAAATAGTCTCAAAAATCTGAGAAAAAGGATATAGATTTGACTCGAAATATGTAGCCTCAAAAGAAATTTGCACTGATAACAATGCTATTTAAAAAAGATGTAGATTTGATAAGCTGGATTAAAAATAGTGTGATTTCAATAATGTAATTCTCAAAAGAGGTGGTCTCAAAAATAGGGACGACAATGTGAATCAAAAAGAGTGTGGGCTCAAAAACGTGAATCAGAAAATATGGATTTATACTCAAAATGTGTGGTTTAGGAAAAATGTGGATTCAAAACATGAATGTAGGCTCAAAAAAGTTGAACTGAAAATAACGTCATTTAAAAAGTGCGGATTTAACAAGTTGGATTAACATCAATGTGAATTCAATAACGTCACAAATTGGGCTCAAAATGTAGACCACACCCTTTTCAAGTTCCATTTTTTCGGGCCTGTACTTTGAGTCCAGTTTATCCTTACATTTTTTTTTCGGATCCAACATTTTTGAATCTACATTTGTTGACCCAACAAATTTGGATTAAAAATTCTGCTGCCCTTTTGCTTCATATGCTTGTCTCCATACATATTTTGAAGCCTACATTTTTGAATCCAAATTTCTTAATCCTCATTTTTGTCTTTATATTTTCGATTTGATATTTTTTGATCAACGTTTTTGGATCCGTATTTTGAGTCAATATGGATTTGAAAAAGGCGTGTACTCAAAATATGAGGTTTCTAAAAACGTGGATTCAAACCATGAATGTAGGCTCAAAAAAAGTTGAACTGAAAACAACGTCATTTAAAAAGTGCAGATTTGACAAGTTGGATTAAAAACAATGTGAATTCAATAATGTCACAAACTTTAAGAAACTGGCTCAAAATGTAGACCACACTCTTTCCAAATTACATTTTTTCGAGCCTATATTTTGAGTCCAGTTTATTCTTACATTTTTTTTGGATCCAACTTTTTTGAATCTGCATTTGTTGAGTAAACAAATTTGGATTAAACTTTTGCTTCATATGCTTGTCTCCATACATATTCTGAAGCCTACATTTTTGAATCCAAATTTCTTAATCCTCATTTTTGCCTCTATATTTTCGAATTTATATTTTTTGATCAACGTTTTTGGATCCGTATTTTGAGTCAATATGGATTTGGAAAAGGCGTGTACTCAAAATATGAGGTTTCGAAAAAAACGTGGATTCAAAACATGAACGTAGGCTTAGAAAAAGTGGAACTGAAAACAACGTCATTTAAAATGTGCGGATTTGACAAGTTAGATTAAAAACAATGTGAATTCAATAACGTCACAAACTTTAAGAAACTGTGCTCAAAATGTAGACCACACTCTTTCCAAGTTCCATTTTTTCTAACCTATATTTTGAGTCCAGTTTATCCTTACATTTTTTTTGATCAGAATTTTGTGAATCTGCATTTGTTGACCCAATAAATTTGGATCAAGAATTTTCTTTGAGCCCAAAATATGTGCTGCTCTTTTGGTTCATATTCTTACCTCCATACATCTCTACATATTTTGAAGCCTACATTTTTGAATCCAAATGTCTTAATCCTCATTTTTGTCTCTATATTTTCGATTTGATATTTTTTGATCAACGTTTTTGGATCCGTATTTTGAGTCAATATGGATTTGAAAGAGGCGTGTACTCAAAATATGAGGTTTCGAAAAAAACGTGGATTCAAAACATGAATGTAGGCTCAAAAAAACTGTTGAACTTAAAACAATGTAATTTAAAAAATGTGGATTTACTAAGTTGGATTAAAAACAATGTGAATTTTTGAATCCACATTTCTTAGTCCTCATTTTTGTCTCTATATTTTCGTTTTTGGATTCGTAATCTTGTGAGTACATATTTTTGTTAACATTTTTTCTAGTCTATATTTTTGGAATCACCTTTTCCGATTCCACATTTTTAGGCTAGATAAGTAGGTAGACTACTTCACTATCACCCCACTTTGACCTTTGACCCCGCGAAGGAATCTACTTTCATTATTTCGTTATTCTGAAGGTTGTTCTTGGAAAAAACAAGTTTCGACTGATCAGGTATTTAATATCTTTGATCAGGTATTGAACGTCTTTGATATGGTATTAAACAGCACCGTGCTGTACATACCGTTGAAACGACATTTTATCGAGCCAGCAATCTTCGATTGGTCCAATTTTTTTCGATTCTACTTGTTTTTAAAGTTTGGTTGTTATTTGCTTTTTATTCAGTGTATTTTTGACGATGTTCAAACTCATATGTAGGGGTAAATAACAAATAAAGACTATTTATTTATCTATCTATGTATTAACACTTCTTGAGTCCACATATTTCAGACAATATTCTTTAAATCCAGTAATCATCAGGCAATGGTTTAGGTTTATTTATTTGGGGAGGATGTGGCAGATATGAAGAGCCAAGATTGTACTGCTAAACAAACAGGAAAGGAGTAGAAAAGGGGAAAGATCAAGAAAGTGGATGAAATGAATCTGAGAAAAATTGGAGGGGTGGACCCTTTCTAGAATAATGCCAAAAAAAAGTAATAAATTCTGGATTCCATTCCAATTAAGCATAAATAAATAAGTATGTTAATAAATCTAATAAAGTCCCAAGAATTTACGACGAACATATATCATTTGTTTTTTTTTATTCTTGAAATTAGTACGAAAAACGAGCTCATCTTTACTAATATGGGAACAAAAGAAACTAAGCGCACAGAATAAACACAACATTCTCTATTATTATTCCCTTTTTCTTCTTGTTTGAGGTAAATTTATCCTTCCTCGACTTACCGTACTCAATTATCTAGCCTAGTATGTCGTTTTATTGTCCGTTATTATATTCTTATTTGGTATTTTAATTCCGGTAACCTTGTTCTCCGTCTTCCACGTTCGAAATTGAACACCGGAGGAGCGTAACGAAGTACGCCGTAATCCGTTTCTCATTCCTTATCAACGTCCGACGACCAAAAGAAGAGAAACAATGCCGGTATATATATATACTCGTAGACCGTTTGGAACGTTATGTGGAATTGTCGTTGTTGGATTATTGTGATCGTAGCAGTCCTCTAATAAAACGACCACGTCACGTGGGTGCGAGGCATCTCGGCTAGATCTCACTCTAAAGAGGGTATAGACGTCAGTGTTTGGTATATTTTAACCGGCATCAGATTATCTTAAGTGGGTAATTATAGTCCACCTTCTCCTCTACAACGAATCCACGGTTGTCGCGATAGAGCATTGTGTAAGGTGACACCCCCATTGTAACAGCTCTCCTCCTTTTATTTAATGACTTGCTTCGAGTTGATTTTGCTGCTTCTTGTTGTTGTGCACCTATACGTTTATATGTATGTATATAATAATAACACCAGCCGTTACATATTCAAGCTTTTTAAAAACTAAAATAATTTCTGTTTAAAAAAAAATTGTAGACTTAGTTTTTGGCTGTCGACTAGTGTAAATATTCAAGATAATGGCCAGTGTGAATAAAAATTAAGCTTAAGCTTTTACTAGGTAGATTTAGCTTTTGCTAATAGCATTTGCTGAAATTGAAGTGAATAACCTTTTGCTTTTACTTACTAGCAAAAGCTAGATATTTTAAGTATTTACTTAATTTATATTTTTTATGACTAATCAGTCGGCCGTGAAAATCTGTGGAATTGCAGGCTCAGACCTGCCGATAGACTGTTATGAGTATGCACACATGAAAACTTTTTAAACCAGTATCATTAACGAGTGCTAACGGTTTACGTTCAAAATGAGTAGTGATTCAGAAAATTCTACAAGTGATTTTTTGACGGAGGAAGTTCCTGCAAAAATTTTGTCCAACCAGAAATTCATGGAAATTTTGGAAAGTTATAATATTATATTTAATAAATCGCAAGTTCCTAAAATAAAAGAGAAGAAAGCACAAGCATACAAAGAAATCCACCAAAAATATATTTTGCAAATTGGAAGGGATTTAACTGAAAAACAACTAAAAAAGAAAATCCAAAATATGAAGATCGAGTTGAAGAAAAAGACGGACAAAACTGCAACGGGAAATAAGAAAATTGTTTTAAACGCGTATGAAAAACAACTTTTGGCGCTAATGGAAGGACAAGAAAACTCTGTTTTTCAAAAAGTACCAGGTAGGTAAAATAGTTAATTGTGTAACTAGTGGAAAGATATACTTTTTGCTCGTGTTACACACAACATTTTTTCTACGATCGAATTCATGTGAATGTTACTTTTTGCACTAATGCAACAAAGTTAAACTTTTGGCACGTAGTGAAAAAAAGGAAACTGTTCGCACGATCGTAGAAAAAAATATTTTTTCGCCGCAAATTGCAGTTTTGCTGCTATTTGATCCAAAAAATTATTTCAGGAGCACTGTCGATAGGATCTGTGATGGATCAACCTCAGCCATCAACGTCCAAAACTGAAGAATTGATTCCACCTCCACCTCATGTTCAGCCTTTACCTGATAAGTCTCCAGTCACCAGAAGAACCAAATTTAAGGAAACAGACGAAACCTCTAATTTGTCCAATACAGAGCTCCAACGACTGGTATTGTTGGAACAGTTGGAACTAATAAGGGTTCAAAAGGAAAGGGAAAAATTATTGTTGGAAAAATTACAAACAGAAAATGGAAACCAATTTGAAGAAATAAATAATTTGTTGTTCAGAAAATTGTAAGTAAATGAATAAATTGTTTTCGTTGTTAACTTTTTCTTAAATAAATTAATAAACTTAACTCAAATTAAGGTACCTACTTACATTTAAATTTAACTTCACTTAAAAAGTAATTCAAAATAATAAAAACCATAAAATATAACATTATACATGTTGTCTTTTGATTATATGGTATCGTACTTAGCAGTATATTTACAATTGCAATTGAAAAATTATATTTTTTATTTCTTCTCGTCTCTGTTGACCACGCTGACGGTCATTAATCAGCTCATCATTATCTTCCACAACTTCTTCACCATCGTGATCCTCGGCGGCTACTTCTTCTTCGTCATTTGGTAATTGGTCATTTAAATACTTAACAACATTATGCAGAACCACAGCGCTGACGATTACTGACGGAATTTTGTCAATGTTCAATCGTATCTGATGTTGCAAAACAGGGAATCGACGTTTTACTTGTCTGAAACAGCGTTCTATAATAACGCGCTCTCGCTATTTCTTGAGGTGTGGTGGGGTTTCTATACGGTGTTAATAGCCATGGTGTTATGCCGTACCCTTCATCGCCTAAAATAAGTCCGTTCTGTTGACGTTTTCTCATCTTACCAAAAATATTGGATCTTTTTAAAATACGACTGTCGTGCACAGAGCCAGGCCATTGAGCATCTACGGATGTAAACCTTTCTTTTCCGTCACAAGTTTCTTGCACATTTAAACTACACCAGCCTTTCCTATTGATATATTCGTCACCATGTAGCGATGGCTTTATTATTGGTACATGAGTGCAATCAATTGCACCAAAAGCACAGGGAAATCTATTCGTTGATTGCCTGGTCAGTCGAGCTTTCTGCAGGAAATTTAATCCAAATTCCTGTCTTTTCAACTATTTTTGGTAAAACGTGAGATATCGTTTTACATATTGTTGTTCGATGAACTCCTTCTTCTTTTCCGATCCCTATTTGAAATTCGGGATCACTTAGAAATCGCAAAAATATTTGCATCTGTTTTTTTGGACTCAATGCACCACCTCTAGTCTCCATTTTTGGCTCCAAAAAATGGTTAGCTATCCACTCAACATTTTCTGCACTAAATCTATACAGACCGTGGTATTCTTCGTCATGACTTTCTTTTCTTTCGGGATAAAATTTTACAGATCTTATATTTATAAATGCAGCCATTTCTGCCAAACTGTTTAACAATACTAAATTTTTAAGCCAGGGTCTAACAAGCTTGCAAAAATGTAAGCTTTTCCTTAATATTCTTAGTAATTGTTTACTTTTATTCACACCATTTTTAGACAATGCTA
This sequence comes from Holotrichia oblita, assembly GCA_023690525.1. NCBI lineage: Eukaryota > Metazoa > Arthropoda > Insecta > Coleoptera > Scarabaeidae > Holotrichia > Holotrichia oblita. The sequence goes on along the minus strand of CM043021.1, from coordinate 94,856,598 downwards.
AAAACTTGCTAATTGCATTTTTAGTAAAAGCTACTACTTATTTTTATTCACTGCAAACTAAGCATTTGCTAGGAAAATGTAAGTTTTAGCTTTTACTGAATTTTTATTCACACTGGCAAATGATCTAAAAGTACAAACACATAATTCGCGTAGAGGTTGATACAACGTACCAAGTTTATTTAAAACAAAGCGAATATAAAACGCCTGTTTCGTATTTACAGCACGCCCACAGCGGCATGTTTTTGAAACGTAGTCGAAGATCGTAAAAGAAGAGTTGCATTAGCGCCATAAAAACGAAAAAGGTGTGAAAATCGCCGTTACAACGCGAGTACCACGCGTTGGGTGAAAAGAAACGAATTGGCGACCAATAAAATTTATAAAATTGATAGCCTGTGTTAAAAAAATAATTAGTTACGTTTTGATTTTTTTGTTTGGTCGTCCTTTGTTAGGTGTGAATCGCTTCGTTTCCAGTTTGATTCTAAATTAATCCTTTCAAATCAAACTGCGTTTCTAAATAGGTAGAAACGAGATATTCAATGGAAATAAAGGCTTCGATAATGTTTTGCATAAAACATGCTTCTTTAAGTGCTTTTTTATGTTATTGTTTTTAACATTATCTTGCAGATTTTTATTTATGCAGCCATCCTTGACTAAATGACTAAATAAATACTTGCAATGTAATGCATTCTATGTATAAACACAGAATTAGTTGCAAATTTATTAATGCACATTCATAAAATCCTATTTTTCTGTTATCTATCTAGCTATGAAACAAAAGAGTGACGATGTCAAACAAATTATTGAAAAAATTGCTGTCACTGTTAAAAATACTAAGGTCGAACATCGCAGCGTAATAAAGTTCCTGACAAAAGAAGGCAATGGTCCAGAAGTTCGAACTGAAGACATTGTGCGAAAAGTCGAAAATTTGGTACTGAAAGATCAGCGTGCAAAGATTTCTGTCATTGCCAATTTTGCATGACGATTTGGGATTTTGGGAAGAAAGTGTCTGCACGTTGGATACCCAGATTGCTTACAGCTTAACAAAAACTGTATAATCAAGAAGTTTCTCAAGAAAATTTGGCCGAGTTGGAGAGGGTCAAAACATTTTTATCTCGAATTATCACCGGGGATAAGACTTGAGTACATCATTGGGACCCTCCTACTAAACAAGAATCCATGCAGTGGACTCATAAGTGTTCTCCATCACCAAAAAAGACCAAGACACAATTTTCAGGAAAGAAAAAAACTGATGACAACTGTTTTCTGGGACGTGGAAGAAGTCTTGCTTCTTGAATATATGCCATAAATGGAGAGGCCTTCGAAAAGACAATAAAAAATTGCCAATTTTGCATGACGATTTGGGTATGAAGAAAGTGTCTGCACGGTGGATACCCAGATTGCTTACACCTGAATAAAATCTGTACAGAAAAGAAGTTTTTCAAGAAAATTTGGCCGAGTTGGAGAGGGTCAAAACATTTTTATCTCGAATTATCACTGGGGATAAGATTTGAGTACATCATTGGGACCCTCCTACTAAACAAGAATCCATGTAGTGGACTCATAAGGGTTCTCCACCACCAAAAAAGGCCAAGACACAATTTTCAGGAAAAAAAAAAAAACTGATCACAACTTTTCTGGGACGTTAAAGGAGTCTTGCTTATTGAATATATGCCATAAATGGAGAGGCCTTCGAAAAGACAATAAATAATTTAAAAACTGCTCTAGAGGAAAAACGCTCGTATTCTTATCCACAAAAAAACTTGTTGCTGCACGACAATTGCCGGGTTCATAAGGCAAATTAAGTTCAGCAGATAATCAATGACTGCTAGCCCAAAATTTTTGTCGATTTTTTAGTAATTCCTATGGGAACCGTTTTGGGCTTAGGTTTCAAAACACCTTGCGGTGTCATTTTAGCATTTAAGAAATTTAGTTCTCTTTCGTCCCCGCCAAACGCTATTTCATAAGAACAGTTTTTTTCCCCTCTTGAAAATCTAATTTTAACCATCTTTTTCAGATATGTTCTAGAAGATATTTTATTTAGTTTGTATTAGGATGTCCCATTCTCCCAATTAAAAAAATTATGTACTTAGCATGGATGTACATATTTTTTTATATTAATTGTAGCATGTTTTACTGCCTCGGTAAAGTCTTCAAAATCGTATATTTTACCCATCTTTTTAGAGATTGCTCTACTTGGTTGTGAAATGAATCGGCCGTCATAAAATTGTGGTTTCAAAATTTCAACTAAGAAAAATGATAATAAAGTCTCTTCTGAATTTACAACGAACCAACCACAAAATCATATTTTGAATATCGAACTGACAATAAAAAGGCAAAGGTGATGTCTTTTTTTATGATCTTCCAGCAATTGCTTCATGCCAAATGACAATTGTTGGCAATGAATGTTTGCCAGTTACCAAAAAACTTTGATTGAAAGCAATTATTCAAAACCAATGTAAATTGTTGTTGTCTACATTATTCCAGACTTTTGCAGAAAGGTGTTGAAACCCAGTCGAAAACCGATGATTTAACTAAAGTTTGGAACAATGAACCATCCAGAACAATACAGAGTTGTTTTCAAAGACAATCTTCTTGAAAAGGTGAGCGGAGGGTCGCAGCTAAATACTGTTTTTTTTTCAATTGTTTCATGAACTATGCGAGTAGAATGGAATGAATCAGTCTTTCTAATTGTCTCTGGAGCATGATCTGGAGAAGTTCCTTCTTGTGCGAACCGTTTAGCCTTTCAAAACAGATCTTAATTTGACAAAAGATATTTCCAGAGTTGCTGAAAACTAGTCTGTAAAAATGATTTAATAACGGAAAATGAATATTTTAGAATTACAAATCATTAAAAGTTCAATTTACAAAAATGAAAAGGTAACGGATCAGCTGGGTTGTTTCATGAACTATGCAAGAAGAATTGATGTATGAGTCTTTATTATGATATCACGATCAGCATTTTTTCTTTGAAGAATAACCTTTTTTACCTTGCAGGCTTGGTTTTACTGTTACCCCTCAATTAGTTTTGTTGAGTGCATCCCTAATTACTCCCTAATATCATTTTTTCTTTCGAAACCCAAGGTTCCAAGAAAGAAAGCTTTGCGTACGTTTTGTTTACACCCCTCTTCGTCTTTTAAAAAGTAACAAACAGTCTTAGATCTTCTTGAACCTTGAAAATTACCTGTAGTTTACGTAACAAATACAACTTTCTGCTTTAACACACTCATAGATATGCTAATAATCGTTATGTTAGGACTTCTATGCCTAACACGGCAATTTAGCTTAAATGAAAATAATTCCATGACGCTGATGCAACTAAAAAATTAATTTAATTAGGGTTAGAACCACGCCAAATCGACAGCAAGCCGCTTTGGCAGTTTCACCACGCTCAACTCTTCCTTTTTCTCTAAAGTGCTTGTGCGTTTGATGGAAAGGAATAGAGTGGGGTGTGGTACAAATATCAAGACGGCTTGCTGTCGATTTGGCGTAGTTCTACCTCAGATTCCCGGCAATACATTCTATTGTAGGAATATGCACGTGGGGTTTGATTGGTTTAAAGGTAGCCATTCCAGATCTAGCAAATGATTGATGAGTTAACTCACAATACATCCAGTTCAAATTTATTTCGAAAATTACAGAATGGTGCTCCATCACATTTTGCAATTTTCTCCCAATGAAAATCAAGCGATCGAAACATGAAAATATTGATACGATTAAAGTAAATTTTCCCACGCCATCTATGTATGTATACACATACACTGTTATAAATGTAAGAATACATTTAACACGCTATATATTAAGTGTATTTTTAAACATAAGATAATTATAGAGGTGTCATATTGAGATTCCTAATCCTATTGTGGAACCCATTGGTATATCGATTTTTATAAGACGCAGGTGTCAGAGAACGCACAAAACATACTTCGAGAACATGACAGACAGCAGCGTAATTTTCTAATAAGAAATGCGGCCTGGACTATTACATCTCTAGTATTGGATGGTTATCGAATAGGGCCCTCTCCGTAAAAAGAACAAAAAAATGTGGTTTAGCTTTTGTATAAGCAGATATATACATACATACACATACGTGTATAAAAAAGTAACTGTTATTTGTGTAATATATCGCTTGATACTGTAATATTTTTGTCGTGTTCTAGATAATTCTTAATTTTCTTCCTATATCTTTTTGTACATGTTCTAAATAAATCACATGAATACTGCACACCTTAATACAGGTCGTATTTCATCCGGAAATATATTAAGAAATATATGACGCACACATATATGTATTATATATATATAAAAAAAAAGAATTCATCTCACATCAGTGTTTCATTCGGGATTTATACACACTTGCATTTTGGGTGTGGGAATGGCGTGCGTTTGTGGCTCTCCGAGTTTGAAAATTTATGATTGCCCACCAAATTATATTCCCCTTTCCGAATTATTATTTACGATCGAATATTAGAAAAGGCATATTTAACCTTTCTATTTCGTTTTACGAGCTGACCGCACGGTCGGACGAATAATAGTAAAATATCTCTTCCCGATTGAGAAATCTCCCGTTTGGATTTACTGCTTTTGTGGGTTTATATAAGATGGACGCTCTAACTGAAATATACGGGGTCCGGTGAAATTGCGTGGATGGACGCTTGTCTGCTTGTTTAGAACATTATTCTAAAAATTATTTTAATATTTAATATAATTTGGTCTTCTCCCAATAATTTTACAAGATTGGAGAGAAAATTTAGCTTCTATTATTGGACTTAGAATGACCTTCGAAATAACCGCTCCACAGCCCTTCAAAACAAATCTTTAAAGTTGTTGTTGTCTACATTATTCCAGACTTTTGCAGAGAGGTGTTGAAACCCAGTCGAAAACCGATGATTTAACTAAAGTTTGGATCAATATAGAACAGATCTAGAACAATAATACTATCCCTTTTCAATTCTTTCATGAACTGTGCAAGAAGAATGGCTGAATGAGTCTTTCTAATGTATAAAAGTCTCTGGAGCATGATCTGGAGAAGAATAACCTTCGAAATAACCGCTCCACAGCCCTTCAAAACAGATCTTTAAAGTTGCTCCAATTAGTCTGCACTTGCCAAAATCTTCGAAACCCAATCATTGTCTATGTATCTCTTAAAACATTGAAAACTGCTCCAGATTCTATTAATTTTGTTCTACATTGTTCCAGACTTTTGCAGAGTGGTGTTGAAAACCAGTCGAAAACCGATGATCTAACTAAAGTTTGGAACAATATAGAACAGATCTAGAACAATAATACTATCTCTTTTCAATTCTTTCATGAACTATGCAAGAAGAATGGATGAATGAGTCTTTCTAATGCATAAAAGTCTCTGGAGCATGATCTGGAGAAGAATAACCTTTGAAATAACCGCTCCACAGCCCCTCAAAACAGATCTTTAAAGTTGCTCCAATTAGTCTGCACTTGCCAAAATCTTCGGAACCCAATCATTGTCTATGTATCTCTCGAAACTTTGAAAATTGCTCCAGATTCTATTAATTTTGTTCTACGTTGTTCCAGAGTTTTGCAGAGTAGTGTTGAAAACTAGTCGAAAACCGATGACTTAACTAAAGCTTGGAACAATATAGAACAGATCTAGAACAACACAGAGCAGCTGTCAAGAGCTCAATTTACAAAAAATGAAAGGGTGAGCGGAGGGTGGCAGCGACGTACTGATTTTTTTTTCAATTGTTTCATGAACTATGCAAGAAGAATGGAATGAATCAGTCTTTCTAATGTATAAAAGTCTCTGGAGCATGATCTGGAGAAGAATAATCTTCGAAATAACCGCTCCACAGGCCCTCAAAACAAATTTTTAAAGTTGCTGTGTCTCTCTAAATTATGAAAACTGCTCCAGATTTTCTTAATTTTGTTCTACATTGTTCCAAACTTTTGCAAAGTGTTAAAGTTAAAAACTGATCAAAGACCGATGCTTTAACTAAACTTTAGAACAAGACAGAACAGATCTAGAACAACCCAGAGCAGCTCCCAATAGCTCAATTTACAAAAAAATGATAGGGTGGACGCAGGGTGGCAGCGAAATACTAATTTTTTTTTCAATTGTTTCGTGAACTATGCATGATTGTCGGGCTCGTGGCCTAGTGGCTTAGTGGCTTGCACACTTGCCTCGTAGTCCGGCAGTACCGGATTCGAACCCCGGTGCTTCCTTTCTGAGTTTGGTTTTCTGTAGTTTCCCAAATTCCACGGCAAATGCGGAAAGGTTACATCTTAAGTTGGTCTACAGCCGCAGGCGTAGTAATAACTCATGGCCAACCGATGTCCCCTGTAATTGGCGCGAGCTGTTGGGGGATGCTAAGGCATGAATTATTATTATTATTATTATTATGATAGAAGGCCAAAACGTTGGAATAATTTTCAGAATAACTTGAATCAATCTTCAAAAATTTTCAACAAGAAACAGGAAAAATTTTCCTCCAGTCTTTGCCACACAATTCTATTGCTTTTCAGTGTTTTTGTGCTATTTATTATTAATTTCAATGTAATGTGATTTATCCCAAACCCTTTGCTGTTAGCTCTATCATGAGACCAAAGAAAGACTTTAGAAGCAGCAGCTCTTTGCAAAAGAAGACCAGAAACACTATGGAGTTGAAAATGGAGGAGGAAATGATCGACATGATGACATCGGTCCACCATCCACAGTAAAATAATGGGTATACCATTCAGAAACTCCTTAGAGTGTTTGGTAGACAAAATGTGATCAAAAGTAAATTGTGTGTGATGTAGAGAGCGAATAAAAAGGCATGGGTTACAACGCTAATTTTTATTGAGTGGATGAATGAATGAATCAGTTGCCTCTTAGGTGCCTTCATGCTAATGGACAATGCTCCTGCACATCCTCCAGGTTTGGAAGATGTATTGTTGAATCCCATCCAGCCCATTGTATACAAAGGCAATGTTTCAAAGGTGTTTTGAAGTGACAGATACAGAATTGTCTTTAACATAGCCTCATAGATAAGGCTTAAATTCTGCATGGAGGAGATTCTGAAAGGCTTGAACCTTTTCCTGACGATCCTATACATGTAGTGCAGTCAGTTGTTGATTTGGATGCGGCTATGGGGTTAGACGTTAGTGATGAGGATGTGGAGGAGTTGGTGGATAACCACAACTTACAACTGAAGAACTCCAAGACCTGCATCTATCTAAGTGGATCAGTAGAGGAAGAATTTGCTTCATGTGATGAGGGAGAGATAGGGGAGAATGTGTCTTCTTCAAAGATTAAGGAGATTATCTCCATGTGGGGTGAAGTACAGAGATTTGTGGAGAAAAATCATCCAGACAAAAACCGAGGTGGGCCAAAAATTTATCTATCAGAATTTTTTTTGACTTGCAATTTTATCTTGCGAATTCAAAATAAAAACAGGAATATTCCAAAACTACCAATTAGTATTGATTTCTTTTTCTGACTTCTCATCTGGTCTTTAGTTTTGTCTTTTAGGTTTGTTATTCCAATATTATTGAGGGCTTCCTTGACGTCCAAAGATTTGGCTCTCTAGAAGTTAAGTAAAACGGTTCATTTAGAAAATCCAATGCTTTAATTTGATACTTCTGATCCGAGTTCCAATCTCTTTATCCTCCCTATTTTAATTAATTTCTTCCTTTAGCAGTTCGTCATAACAACAATATAGTTATGGTTTTAATAATTCAAATTATAAAAACTATATGCCTTAAAGAAGAAAGTTCTTTTTAATAGCATTCCACCCAACCCAAGCTACAGTGAAACTTCAATTACCCTCGTTTACTCCACGATAAAATCTATACCGAATAGGCGTTTAACACATGTTACATGTACTACAAGAATTTTTACTACGGAGAGGGATAAAACGAAAAAATTTTTTAGTATCATATTATAGTAATCCTACGTGCTCTTATAATATAGAGTTGCATTTTCCCCTTGAAAATACCCATGTCCCTGAACCGTAGAAAATTGCACAGAACTACTGGTTTGCGCTGGAAGGTTGAAAAATCACCGGCGACCTCTCTATACATCGACTGTGGACGTCGTCGTCACATCACCGACTTACAATATTAAACCGATAAGATCTTAAACGGATCGGAGCATTGATTAAGTAGATCTTTGGTGTAATTGAAGCCGGTATCCTACGCAGCATCACTCTTGTTTTATGTAATAATGTAATGCTGGATATTATAATCGGAGCATATTAAATAATCCGGTCGATGTAGGAGATAGGAGCTGAGGTATATAGGTAATGATACACGCACTATGTATAAAATGTATAATAAGGTACACTTTGAGAATAGCAGCTTAAAGTAGGCGGCTTTCCCTGGCAATAAATCGTGAAACAATGAGCCAATAACTGGGAGAGGAAAGTACATAAATATATCTATGGTTTGATTGTATTTGTGAAACTTCAATCATCAATGGGAAAAATCAATGTTAACCAGGCTTCGTAGTTGTTTCTATTTTCTCGCAAAACAACCAAATTTCTCAAGAGAGGTCGTTAAACCTTTTCGTCGGGTACTGTTAGAAGCCGTTAGGAGAAAAACAAGAACAATAGAAAGTTATGCACCATTGCCTTTTTATTACTTTTATATTGTAGATTAGAAAAAGTATTAACCACAGGAAAGTCATTTCCATAGTTTTATAACCGTTGATGTGATGTTACTATATTTAAGTCGTTTTTAAATCTAAAATAATACTTTTAAATTCCTTAATCGATTGTGTAGGTATCTAGAATTAAACATTTATAATACTTGTCAATAACAACATCGAATTAGCTTTTTAAAAATGTCATTACCTCATCCTTGAACTTGAACTTAAAAGGTAAAACATGCAGCATTATTATATTGATTACGTTTCTTCTTTTTTTTATAAACACAATATGTATAATAATAATATTGTTACGAAAATTCCAAGTACACACATAATATACAGTTATAAAACGAGGATATTAGTTACAGTCTAATTTCAATGAATGGTGAAAATTGAAATACGTTTTACGCTTCCATTGTCACATTCTTACCTGTAATTTTATTAGTGACGAGCAACTATGTCAATTTCTCCTTAATGAACGGTACCCCATGACGCTTCAACATTAGAATTTCACGAGAAATCTCGTTCTGAGGCGCTATTCTTCATGAAATTCAAGGAATGAAATTTATATGATGTTCTGTCGTAATTATATTTCTTTGAAATTGACATTTCGAGTTCTTTTTTTACACCTATTACCTAATTAGTAAGTTTACCTCAACACTAAAGAAAATTATAGTTTGAAACTATATCACAACTCTAAAGCAAACATTCCTGGCACTTTCGATCTAGTCCCAGTAGTCAGTAAAAATTTTTACATCGGATGTAAGTTGAGTATCCGTAATCAGATCAGATCGAATCGATGTCCAAAAGCAAAATCGTATCTGCAAACATAGGAGAGTCTATCACAAAAATAGAAGTCATCAATTGTGGTTACTGATTGCAGAGAGGTAGATCTTGATTTTGAGGTACATCATTATACAGGGCAAAGCCTTGAATCGAGTCTGATCATGGTACTTGTAGGAGGATCTGAATCACATCAATCCATTCAAATTGGCATAAAAAGAAACAAAGCCTATCTCTAATGGAACCCACAGTGAAAGAAACATAGCTTGACTTTTACATCGAAGTAAAGTGTCTTTAGAAGACTTCAGATCAAGTCGTACGAGCGTTATAGTCTTGCCACCTCCTTTTTGGAAAAATCGGGAAGCTGAAGCTTAAGATGTTCTAGTTTGTACCTCCTTGGCCATACTCAGATCCACGGGCGGACAAGTCCTTATTGGTATACTATTCAGAAACTCCTAGAGTGATTGACAAACACAATGTGATCAAAAGTAAATTGTGTGTGATGTGAAGAGTGAATCAAAAGGCATGGGTTGCATGCTCCTGGACATCCTCCAGGTTTGGAAGACGCATTCTTGGAGGAATTCAATTTTATCACAGTGAAATTCTTGCCCAAAGAAGACGATCTAATACCAACCCGTATGTATGTACAGTCTGCCTTGAATCGAGTCTGATTGTGGTGCTTACAGGAGGATCTGAATCAGATCAATCCACTCAAACTGGCATAAAAAGAAAAAAAACCCTATCTCTAGTGGCACTCTGAAGTATCTGGGTATTTTCTTAGACCAGAAACTTATCTGGAACATTCACCTTTCGAAGACTTCAGATTAAGTCGCACGAGCGTTATAATCTTGCCGCCTCCTTTTTGGAAAATCGGGAAGTTGAAGCTTAAGATGATCTAGTTTGTACTTCCTTGGCTATAGTCAGATCCACGGACAAGTCTTGCTGCAAAAAATGTAGCAGTTTGCTTGTCTGGGCATTACAGGTGCAATTAGATCCTGTCCAACCTTGTATCTGATGAAGAGAGAGACGGTGATGGGCGACATTAAGTTTGAATAAAACATAGTTTTCAAATCAGGAGACTTAACAAGCATCTAAAAATTCTGAGCTGGCTAAATTAAAAGACCAAATGACATCAAGTTTCGACTAAACTACAGACCTAAACCACGTCTATATGCTGGTATACGGACGGATCCAAGATAGATAGACGAATAAGAATAAATATCTATGAGACGAAATACCAGATCACGATGGCTCTAAGCAGAAATCTAATCTAATCTTTCAGGCAGAAATATGTGCCATAACAACAACTCTAGACTGCACCAACAGCTCAAGACACCTTTACCATTGAGTACCGTTGAGTCTAAGCTAACGTGGGACTGTCTTCTCACCTTCAAAGCGATTCACAGCTCTGACTCAAAGGAACACACTTACACTGATGTGAATACCAGGATTCTGGGGTACGGGTGGGAGAGGGTCACCACCATCAAGAATATGGACAAAGTGGATACAGATTAGAAATAGGTCCGAATGGACGGCCGCAGGCACCTAGGCCTTGAAGTGGACAATGATAAATCGTGACCCGGCTGAGGTCACTAGATAGCAATATTACTACTTCGAACAGGAGCATCTGAAAACATCTGATCTTAGAACCATAGCCCTCAAGAAGATATTAAACTTCTTTAGACCTTTAGGAATTAATTGGAACTAAAATATTAAAGGTTATTTACAAGAAATCTCACTGGTCGTAGTGACGAGCGTTTAAGGTACGATTATCTGGGGCTATTATCTGGTGTATCAAGCTTCTCGTACAATTTTGAATTGTTTGGAACAGCAGATGATGTGATTGCTTGGATGAGTAGACCAATATCAGCTAATATGATCTATAACTTTTTATCTATGTCGGATAATGTGAATGTGTTTTATGTTAGATCTTTCAATGAGTCTGAGGTAGTATCCGCTATGAAACATTTGAAGTCTAAACTGAACTCAGGTCATGATTTATTTCCTAGTTTTTTAATTCGCAATTGTGTTTCTGAGCTGGCAAATCCGCTTATGAGTCTCTCACTCCCGTGTTTAAAATGGGCGATGATGCTCTGATTGAAAACTATCGACCCATATGCATCCTCTCAAATTTTGCCAACATTTTCGAGCACCTCTTGAGTGTCGAAATCTTTTCGGCAAATCTAATAGATATCTCCCAATACGCTAGTGAAGCTTTGGATAACAGAGAACAGGTTGATGTTATTGACCATCCTTTACTTATGCAAAAGTTGAAATCGTTTGGATTCTGTCCTAATTTGGTGAATCTTTTAACATCCTACCGTGTGCCCCAAGGTTCCAACCTAGGCCCCTTGTTATTTAATATATTTATCAATGACCTTTTGGCATCATTGGAATGTTATGCCTTGGCTTACGCTGATGATGAGAAAAGATTTCTACTGATTCTGATTGCTGCAACTTACAACAAAACCTCACTCACATAAATGACTGGTGCGTGCAAAATGGTTTGAGACTAAATGTTAAAAAATGTGCAGTAGTTTCATACACAAAACTTAATAATCTCATCTTATATCATTATGCTATTAACAGCCATCTAATTGAATGGAAATCTATATTCAATGACCTAGGCGTCCTTTTTGATAGCCAATTATCCTTTGCCGAACATTTGTAGCTCAACATTTACGTCGTCGGGATTTGTGATTAGATCGTGCCGTGGATTTCGGAAGACAAATACTCTAAATATATATTCTGCCCTGGTTAGAAGTAAGCTTGAGTTATTGCTCTATTATATGGTACAATTGAGCATATCCAAAAAAAAAAAGATTCCTTAAATACTTGTCATGCAAATTAAATGGCACATATCCTTACAGTGGTTTTGATTATAACCAGTTTCTTGTTCGACATCATATCACTTCCTTGAAAAAGTGTAGAGAACGGTAGAGTGCTCGTTTATTATTTAATATTATACGAAATACTGTGGATTCACTACATTTGCTTTCTCAAATTTACTTTACTGCTCCTAATTATAGTGTACGAACTATTGAGACTATTTGTGTTCCTTCGTATCGTACTCATGTACTGCAAAAAACACCTCTCCAACACGTGATATGTAATTTTAATCTACATTATTCGGATCCGTTTATTTAATTTCACAATAACTATGTAATATTGGTATAATGTATTATTTACTTCTTATTGTTTCATTTTGTATACTTATTGATTTTGATTTATTAATGAACTGTACTTAGGCTTTATTTCCTTTATATATATGTTGTCCTGTAAAGGGTATTGTACTGTTGGACAATAAAGATTGTATTATTATTATTATTGTTAGAAATCCATGGATTTTGCAGGCTTGTACGTGATAAAGTATCAAGGAAGTACGAAAGATGTTGATTAAGGATAACTTATTTATTTGTATCTTCTTGGGGTTTGTTTATTGTCACTGACAAAAGCATTTGCGTCTTCATTTACCTATTTGCATCACTATCTTCCTCATCTTCTTTCTGCTTTCTGTTCTTTGTCTATTCTTAAACCAGCATGTACTAGCTAAATATCCGGAGGCTTTTTGCAAATGTAGCAGGTCTTGTTCTTCACCTTCTTACAGTTCTTCTTAATATGGCCTATATCTCCGCATTCATAACATATAATTTTCGGTTTAGTTCCTTTATATGATTTCATTACCAAGGGCCTGACTATGTGACTATGTGACAGAAACTTTGTTTCTCCACAGGTACAGACTCCCACTCAGATGCAAAATGCTTATACTGATCTGGTAATGACATTATTACTTTCGTTATAAGCATTTCTTTTGGAATTTCTTTCTGCATCTGCTTCATTTGATTTGTTAAATCTTCTAGTTTGGACAAGAAACTTGCTATGCCATCATCTTTATATTTGAAACTGAAAAACTTCTGTTGTATCAAATATAAACTAGTTTCCGATTTGTGCTCATAGACTGTTTAAATATATGTGCCATTCAATTCAATCCTAGTAACTAGTACACTCTGCGCTTTGACATCTGTTTCCTTCCAAAATAGGCTTTGCAATGTCACCAGTGACAACGTCAATGATGCCTTTCGATTTTAATCATATTGTTATTTGAAACTTCCAAATGTTCCAATTCTCGACTCCTCTTAACTTCAATAACGTTGGTGCAGTCGTTGAATCCATTCTATTTCCTTTAATCTTTTCTTTACTATCTTTCACTTTTAATCAGTCACAAATTCAACGTACCCAATCATTCTATCTCAATATTTCTAACTGCGGCTATTATATTTTTACCAACTACGAGTATAAATTTTCTCTATGCTTTATTCTGGGCTCATAACCTGTTAGAAATCCATAGATCTTGCAGGCTTATACGTGATAAAGTATCAAAGAAATACGAAAGATTGATTGAGGATAACTTATTTATTTCTGTACGAGGGAGCGTTTTTATATTTGCGGAATGGGGGATAAGTGGTGGAAATAAAAAAACCAAATTATTTTTCTTTTTCAATATGCCTGCAAGACGGATACATTTTTCACATCTTTCAATTAATTTATTTATACCCTCATAAAAAAAATGATTTCTGTTTATCTGCAAAATACGCCTCCTTGACTTCATCATCGGCAGTAAATTTTTTACCCCGGAACTCTTTTTTCATTTTCGGAAACAGGTAATAATCACTCGGGGCCAGGTCTGGGCTGTAGGGTGGGTGATTCACAATTTCGAAGCCCACCTTATGCAGGGCAGCTAACGCAACGCGGCTCTTGTGGACGGGCGCGTTGTCGTGCAAAAGCAGCACACCTTTCGTCAATTTTCCCCGTCTTTTCTCTTTAATGGCTTCTTTTAGTCGCTCTAATATTGAAGCGTAATATTCTCCGGTTATAGAAACACCTTTATCTTTATAATCAATCAACAATATTCGTTTCGAGTCCCAAAATACCGTTGCCATGAGTTTCCCAGCTGATTGTGACACTTTAAATTTCTTGGGAGGTGCTGTGCCTTTTTTATGCCACTGCATGGAGTCTTGTTTGGACTCAGGTTCATAATGATGAACCCAAGTTTCGTCTCCAGTAACAATTCGACTCAATACACCATCCTTGTCTTCATTACAGAGGTCCAAAAACGCACGCGAACACTCTACGCGCTGTTGATTTTGCGGCGGCGTGAGCATTCTCGGCACCCATCTTGCGCTGACCTTAGACATGCCGAGATGATCGTGTAGGATTTTAAAAATTGTTGTATCGGATACTCCAACCATTTCTGCGAATTGTTTCTTCTTTAGTCAATATTTTCAACAATTTTTTGCTGGCGTAAGTGCTGGCGTGGTCACCTCAATGCTCCTGCCCGGCCTCGGGTCGTCTTCAAGGGATTCCCTTCCTTGTTTAAATAAACTATGCCACTTGTACACCATGGTTTTTCCTGGACAAGAGTCGCCGTAAACCAATGACATCTCATTCATTATGGTCGCGACTGATTTTCCTTGCCTGGTAAGGAACTTTATTTCATTTTTTCCATATTTCACTTTTCACTCCTGATTATGTTACTTGGTTGACGATAGCTCAAAGACTAACTGTCTAATAACAATCAAACTTCGTAGTCGCTGCACAGGCCACGCCCCCAATGCGCCTAATCACCCCCCTACAACCCGCTCATTCCGCGAATATAAAAACGCTCCATCGTATATCTGTCAATAACTATTTTTTTTTGATTCTTGATTATAACCACTATTTTTCTATCTTGTAGAAAAAGTTTTGCTCGAAGTTGATAGCAATGGAATTTGGACAAAATAAAGAACGTATTAGAAACAGGTTCTAAATCTTGGTTTTTAATAATTTTACCTAGTTTGGATTTTCCTCCAAAAACTCTTTTAAAGGCATTCATGGTATGCTTGCAGTTCTGTTGTAGGCATTATCAAACAAACGAGGAACGTTATTCTTCCTAACTATCTTTCCGGAGTTATTTCTCAAGGTCATCACATAGGGACTCCTTTTATAAGAGTGTATTAACACAAAAGTTAATAATGGCATAAAGAAACGATCCCATTTCAGAGGAAAAACCAAATTTAAAATTCGATTATACAATTATTTTAGCAGGCGGACATGTCCGACAAGGGACAATCTGTCTGTTCTTGTCACCGGTCGTATTCGATATTGTCGAATCTGGTATACCTAAGATAACGTCTCACTTGATATGTTGCATCGCCAATAGCTCCAAATAAATCTCGAGTTGTGCTCGCCTCGGTCACAACGATAAACATTATTTCGCTTTTGAGTAGGCCCTGGTATACCGGCAAGAACAACAGCATGTTCGATGCAGAACTACAAGAACGACGACACGAGAACGAAGAATACAAGACAATTGCAAATATATTTTAACAACGTACATATTAAATTAGGTGACGATATATAAGGGCGAATTTATACGGTTGGTATATACGCCTGCGAAACGCCCTCTTACGGCCCCGAAAATCGGAGCAGATTTACATGATACCTTGGCATCAGAAATTATGGCTGTTGTATAGGTGCGATCGGGGGGAATCACACGTGATTTATATTAATTGTCTCCAAAATTTATTTATATCTCCCTCGCTAGATGAGAGCATCAAAGTTTCGGATAATTTAGCTCAGACTGTACTTACTTCTCCATGTTCGTGAGTAGTACTTACAGGGTAGTAGCAGTTTAGTAGTTTTGTGTGCGTTGCGCGTATAGAAGCAAGTTAGGAGTGAAGCGGTTAGGTGAGGGACGCGGTAGAGTCAGGCGAGACGTAAAGGACTGACCGAACCGGTCTGGTCTGCGATCCACCGAGATATCGAGGGCCGATCGAGCTTGGAACTCATCATCATCGATTCATTGATTACAGATAGTAAGTAGTAGATATCGGGTGGACTAGAGAAGAGAGTTTAGATCAATTTAATTTCTCGCGAAATAAAGTTAATTTTAATCTAGATATTAAAAATTAAAATTATCATCATGGACATCGAGTTATATTCGATCGGGGATATGAAATGTATATACAGAGGTTCGGAGGTTCTCGGGTAGCACTTTACATACATTAGACGCTGTAAATAACAGAACAGCCGAGAGCATTCCCGTTCTCAAATAAAATCCGATTTTAACTGTCCGGGTTACGTTTTATTCATTCAATTACCATAAATATGTCTGGCTGGATGCATTCTACGAATAAAATTTTATACCTTTAAGTGAACGCGACAATTTTTCGCCGCTGAGTTATATGACAGCCGCTTACGCATACACCAATACTAGTCACCGGTTGTAGGTGACTATCTTCTGCTGTTAAAGTTGTGACGAGTCCGTTTTCGGTGTTAGCGTTGGTCGTCGTCTTTGTGTTGCGTTTATGACGTGGTTTAATTCAATTAAACAATCCAAGTACAGAGAAAAAAATGTGTATTTAGATGCACATCATACATACAATCCTAACAATTTGTAACATTACAAAATATCACCTGCCAAACCATCAACAATCGGAACAGTTTTAATATGAACGCATTTTTTGGCTCTCTGCAGCCATTAATTAATCCAAACGAGATATAAATTAGATTGAGACTGACCTCTTGAGACTCTCATATACGTCAACCTCTCTAATCGGTTGATAGACCCTCACGAGGGTATGTGGTGTCAGCGGAACTATGCCATTAGAGCACCCACCCGGACAGAATCCGATTGTCAACACAGAAAGAGAGAATCTGACGAATACAAGAAGTGTAGAGGTACAACTCGCACTAAAGTATACCTCGTTGCATCGAAACAAAATTTGAGTTTGAACTAGTGTTCATATCAGGTAGATCCTATTGTTAAATTGAAAAAAAAACACTAGTTGAATCTATCGATTTGTCTGGAGAACTATGTTATTGAAAATGAAACTTCATTGTAATAAAGTTAAAATCGATAGATTCTACTATAACATCTTAATTATCATAATTTAAAATTAAGATGCATTTGCATAGGATGCTGACAATTTGTTGCAAGCTCGAATCTTCTGTAGAGATTCTTCTACCGAAGCATCAACAGCAAGAACGCAGACGAAACAAACGTAGTTGACATCGTGGTCGTTTGCAAGACGGTAGTAGAAAACGATTAACACTAAAATAATCCAAACCATCTCTATGTAGATTAGAGCAACCATACCATTCCGCCCAGTTGTCAACCGGAAACGACTTACCAAACCATCAAAAATAAAACAAAAATTTCCTTAATTAGCTTAACACTTATTTCAAAACGTGGACCAACATTCAACGCAATACCCAAACCTTCGATATGAACCGACCTACCAAATCGTCAATAATATGAACAGTTCTAATGTGAACGCCTTTTTTGGCATTCTGCAGGCATTAATTAATACAAACGGGATATAAATTATATTGAGACTGTCCCTTTTGGGACTCTCGCGGACGTCAAACCTCTGTAATCGGTTGATAGATCCTCACGAGGGTATGTGGTGTCAGCGGAACTATGCCATTAGAGCACCCACCCGGACAGAATCCGAGTGTCAACACAAAAAGAGAGAATCTGACGAACACAAGAGCTGTAGAGGGACAACTCGCACTAACGTACACCTCGTTGCATTAAAGCAAAATCTGAGTTCCAACTAGCGTTCATATTAGATAGTTCCTTCATTTAACACAATACCCAAACCTTTTATAGGAACCGACCTACCAAACCATCAACAGGAAGACAAAGATCTCCTTGAGTAACTTAATACTTATCTCAAGACGTGGACCAACATTCAACGCAATACACAAACCTTCGATATGAACCGACCTACCAAACCATCAACAATAAGAAGAGTTCTAATATGAACGCTTTTTTGGCATTCTGGGGCTATTAATTAGCCCAAACGGGATATAAATTAGATTGAGACTGTCCCTTTTGAGACTCTCAGGGATGTCAAACCTCTCTAATCGGTTGATAGACCCTCACGAGGGTATGTGGTGTCAGCGGAACTATGCCATTAGAGCACCCACCCGGACAGAATCCGAGTGTCAACACAAAAAGAGAGAATCTGACAAACACAAGAGCTGTAGAGGAACAACTCGCGCTAACGTACACCTCGTTGCATCAAAGCAAAATTTGAGTTCGAACTAGCGTTCATATTAGGTAGTTCCTACTGTTACACCGCAGACATCATCTCCAGTAATAATGCGATTCGAAAATTGACCACCTTCTTCCTTGTACTGACGGAGAAAGGACAACACAAGCTATCTTTCGATAGCTTCCCATTCGTAATTTCACGAGAAATGATTCCCAACAAGAATTCAATTCGTCCGATGTAAAACAACACAACCGTCTCTATAGATGTTACCTCTGCTGTTGTCGACGGTTAACTGAACCGCTGTTCAACGTCATGCGCGAGTTTGTCGACCTTAGGTCGTTAAAATGTTATTGTGACGTCAATATGACGTCAATCGGAAGTGATAAAAATGTCATTAAGTCGGTATTGTATTTATTCGGTAATTATGTAATTTTATAATGTATCGGGTAATTAAAAGTAAATAGAAAGAATAAATAATGTTCTATTCTAGAGAAAGGGAGCGATATACAGGGTGTTTCGATAGTGCGGTGTCGGTCGGTATCTCGATACCTTTTGAAGACAAAAAAAAAACTTTTAAAATTAAAGTGCTTTCATTCTGAAAGTGGGCGATAGCTTAAAATTGCTTTCGTTTATACAGGGTGTTTCGTTTATGCAGCCTTTAAAATGCAAAATTTTTTTTTTGTGTCCAGGTTCGATATTTCGTTAGAAATTCTTTTGTAGTCTGTTTTGTTTTTTCAGTCAATATTATGATTAATTTTAATTAAGAGGGATTGTGATCAGAGACGCCTGTTTGATGTACTTTGATTTTTTAATCTTTTCTTCAATGTTAGTTATGATATGATCCCAAGTGGTATCTTTTGCGTTAGGATGTTTCCTGGTGCAGTATTTTTTTTCAGGTTTCAGGTGAAGAAAGACAAAATTATCAGCAAAGATAGCCATCTCATTCAATCTTTCAATAAATTAGCAGGACAGTTTGATGATGTACACTTTGGAAAACATATTTTGGCTAACAAATTAGTAAGACTGCTTTCTAAATTAACTCCCAACATTCTTAAACTTAACAATCGCATCGCAAATTGTCTTTTAATACAAATCAATATATCTAGTTAAGCTGGGAACGAAAAAAATGTTTGAACGATCACGTTTATATTTAGCAGAATTCCAATTTGCATTTCTCGTTTGTTACTTTGACACATCATTTACAGAAGAAATCCATTAATTCACTCCGAAAACAATAGTCTTTCTTCGACAAGCTTCTTTCAATATACGAACGGAGTTTTACAATACGATTTTTTTCACCGTCACACAAATAAATCTTCATCTAAACCAGTCGCATATGAGGGCCATACGTAAATCAATTTGTACACGATGTGAAGCAATGAATACGCCGGCAACGGGTGCGTGCTACGAGTTATACGAGTTAGAAGGAACTTCTAGAGCGGGTGATGATAGGAAATTACAGGTTGTCAAAGATATCCGGTCGAGAAAACTGGACAAAGATATAGGGTTTGTGTGTTATACGTGCGTTGGTCTCTTTACGCCTTTACGTATAGTATAGGCATTTAGGTAAGAAGGATGCCCGACTAAAAGTTAATGTGAGGTTGTCGCACGATCTGTAATAGAGAAATATTTCATTGGATATTATGTTAGTTGGATGCCACGTAAGCAACCTGTGCGTTACTTTATATATGTATATTATGTTATGATGAAAGAGAATTAGTTTCTAAATCAAAACCAACATTTCTAAATTAAAAGCGACAACCAATTTGTCATCATCTTAACGCGAAGCTAGTTTACAGCAAATTTAAAATTATAAAACCCTACTCACATTAATTTCAATGTCGGCTATAAATAAATCACAGACGTACTAGAAAATATTTTACATAATTTGAAGATTATAACGTCTATTAAAAGATACACAACATACCTTAGCCGGTGGGACTTAGTCGTAAGTTAGAGCTAAATGCATACGGGCTGAACGCAAGTTTGCGCATGTAAATTTTATTAGACCGCTTAGGTCTTTTGAGGAACGCTTATGCGTTACGCAGAAGCCGCGGATGTTCGACATTCCATTAGCGAAACACCGCATGCAGTCTTAAGTAAGACGACAGCGATGTAAGTGTACAAGCGAGGTAAGAGAAGACGTAAGACTCTGGATGAAAACTATGCACGTTTGCTAACCGACCGGTTGGTTCAGTACCATATCCGAGGGCTTTCTTAAATTGTTAAAAGCGATGATCACTTTGTGCTGTTCTTCAATGTTGTATTAATAACTGGATAGGTACTCTATCATTTTTTGATATATTTTAAATACACGTTTTTGTTAGACCAATATCAATTGAATTTGCCAACCTCAAAGAAATGAATGATTTGGATAAGATTTATGAGTTTGACATTTCATATCTGAATTTCTAAAAGCAGCAATGAGATGCATAGAGGAAATTTGTTCAGTTGTGCCGAAATGACACAATTATACGAGGGCTATCCAGAAAGTAGATTACGTTTTCCACAAATTTCGCGAAGTCTTGGGGTTTGCGCAAATCATCTAGCCGTGCTAAGAGGTTGTGCTGTGCTCCGTTCAGAAACTGTGACGGTTTGAAATGTCTGCGTTAATTGAAAATCCCGAGCTGATTGCAGTAAAATTTCTGACTGAAAACCACAAAAACCGATAGAAATCTATCGGCAGCTTTGAACTTTATGGGGACAACATTATCACTGAAGGATGGAGTGACTCAGTTGGTCATCAGATTTAAAAATGGCGAACCAATGTTCACGACGAAGATCGAAGTGGGACCTGAAAGTGACGTGAACTTGTCGAAAAAGTCGATGCTAAAGTCCGTGAAAATCGAAGGTTCAGTAACGAAACTTTCTTTGAGTTTTCCACAAATTTCGTTCAAAGTTTGTTGCACGAAATCATCAAAAAGCTTGGAAAAGTTTTGTGCAAGATGGATTCAAAAATCTTGACAGAGAACCAAAAAATCAGCGAATGGCTGCAGCGTTGAACTTTTTGGACGTTTACCATAAAGGATGGTGACTTTTACTCGATCGCATCGTTACTGGTGACGAAACATGGGTGAAACAATAAACTCTCGAAATTGGTATCAATGCCAAACTTCTCCCCAAAAACTCAAGAAATGCCATTCAAACAATGTCGCAAGAAGATAATGGCGACTGTTTTTTGGGAAGATCTTTTTGATTCACGACAAAGAGCCACGGCCTCCAAAGGGCAAATGTCAAAAACTCAGAAGAGCCATTCAAAATCTTTTAAGTGGGAGTTGTTTCCTCATCCGCCGTACAGTCCCGACCTGGCACCGAGCGACTTCCACCTATTCCCAGCAATGAAGAAGTGGCTGGCTATGCAGCGTTTTGATGACGACGCACAGCTGCAAGAAGAGGTTACGAAGTGGTTGAAGGCGCAGGCGACCGAATTTTTCGACGAAGGAATTTCCAAGCTCGTACATCGCTACGATAAATGCCTTAATTTGAATGGTGACTATGTCGAAAAGTAGTATTTGAGTGTGGCTTTCATCTGTATATAATAAAATTTGTTTCCTATACTTTGTTTATTTTTTATTCCAAAACGTAATCTACTTTCTGGATAGCCCTCGTATATCGAAAAGTATAAATTGGTCATTATTTATTATATCATTGTCATCTAGGACCTGTACTTAAGAAAAGTTATTGAGTTGTGTGTGCACCATTCTGGTGCTAATTACAGAAGTGGCTTTAATTCAGGGTCATCAAAAAATGTCTGCATGTCAACACATTTCACGTAATTAAGCTTACGGGGCCTATCTAAAAAGTATCCGACTTTTGGCCAAAAAAATATTTAGAATACCTAACAGAGTTGGAATCCTAATC
The DNA here is from genome assembly GCA_023690525.1 of Holotrichia oblita. NCBI lineage: Eukaryota > Metazoa > Arthropoda > Insecta > Coleoptera > Scarabaeidae > Holotrichia > Holotrichia oblita. The sequence continues at coordinate 94,834,314 of CM043021.1, read as the reverse complement.
CCCTTCAAAGTAGGCCCATTGTACTTGCACACACTTAGCCCACCGATCCTTCCACTGCTGGAAACACCTCTGGAAGTCTTCTTTTGTAATGGTGTTGAGCTCCGTCGTCGTGTTCAACTTTGGAAACAACCAGAAGTCGCAAGGAGCCATGTCTGGAGAGTAAGGAGGTTGGCGAATGGTTGTAATTCCATGTTTGGCTAAGAAAGTGTGGATCAATTGGAATGAATGTCGGATTGCAGACCTATTTCTGTGCTTTCCACGGTAGCGAAAGTATTTGAGAAAGTGGTTAATATAGAATTAAAAAATTTTTAGAAGCCGAAGAATTACTTTCTAGTTTTCGGTTTGGGTTTAGGACTGGAACATCAACTTCCGACGCTGTGTATCACTTTTTACATAATGTTCTTAATCAAATTAATAACAAGCAAGTTGTTGCAACAGTGTTTTGCAATTTGTCTAAGGCCTTTCATTGTGTCTCCCATTGCCTGCTGCTTCGTAAACTTTCGGGGAGCCGTTAATGATTGGTTTCGCTCTTATCTCTCGGATCGCAGTCAATATGTAAGCGTGAGAGTTGGTGATACCTACATTGGTCGAGTTTCATGTGATGTTCCACAGGGCTCGGTATTGGGACCAACCCTATTTCTTATATTTATCAACGATCTGGCATTAACAGATTTTCGATCCCATTTAACCCTCTTCGCTGATGATACATCCTTGACTTGGCATGCTCCAAGTTTAGAAGACCTGGAAAGCCTTATAAATAATGAATTTACTAGAGTACAGTTGTGGTTTAATGCGAATAGGATCAGCCTTAATTTGAGTAAACCTAAACTCTTACTATATAAACAAAATACATCAAATCTGAACGTTAATATCAATAATTTACAACTTGTGTCGTATAGTAGTTTAAAATTTCTGGGTTTGACAATAGATTCGGATTTGGGTTGGTCGCAGCATGTTCGTACTCTTTAAATGACTGATCTCAAATTTAGTTGTTTTTCTGACATTTAATTGTATACATTATATGCTTATGCATACTATATATATTTATAGTATCTATGTAAAAAAAAAAACGAGCAGGGGCGTTGTCATAATGCAAGTGCTAGTTGTTCGCCGTCTACATGTCTGGTCTTTTGCGCCAAACTGCGTCACGGAGTCGCTGGAGAACATCCAAGAGACATCAAAAAAAGTCAGCATCACCTTGATTTTGCTTCGCATCTGCCGCGCTTTCTTCGGCTTTGAAGAATCGGGATGCTTCCATTGCGAGGACTGTCTTTTTGTTTCTGGTCGTACCCGTACACCCATGATACATCTCCAGTTGTCACGGTGTTCAGAAACCCAGGATCAGTGTAGGCGGTGTCCAGAAGGTCCTGTGTAACGTCAAAACGGAGGTCTTTTCGTTCCGGCGACAACAACTTGGGTACGAATTTCGCATCCACTCGGTTCATGTTCAAATCTTCACACAAAATTGCATGTGCAGAATTTTTACTCACTCCAACCTCTTCTGCCATCACCAAATTTCCCACCCTCTCAACATTAGCCTCAACGCTGCTTACTCTCCGCTGTTGTGTGGCCATCTTTGAATCGGTTGAACCACTCCTTAATTTGTCTTACACCCATCGCATCTTCTCCAAACACCGGCTGAATCTTACGAATTGTTTGGCTTTGAGAATCACCAAGCTTTTGACAGAATTTGATGCAGTATCTTTGCTCAATTCGTTGAGTCATTTTCGAGAAAATTAAATCCAACGAATACTACGAACAGCACCTTACTTGCGCGGTGAAAAAATTCAAGCATGCGCATTAAGGTTCCTCCTTTCACCGTGCACTGTGGTGCCGCCTTAGAATCAGTACTTTGCGTGGAAAAATTAAGGTCGGATAGTTTTTGGACAGGTCTCGTATATGTCAAAGATTACAACTATTATGTAAATTATAGAGTCCTGAAGATGAGCGCGGGGAGATATCAGAAATGTTGACCTTAGAAGTTGCTGTTACAATAGTAGACTGGCGAAAAAATAGGAAAGAATTCCGATTAGTTGTGTCGATTTTAGATCATATTGCGCAATTGATTTAAAAAATTGTTGCTTATCAGTTAAAATTAAAATGACCGGCTATAAAAAAAAGAAATAACAATGAACTGAACAACAATAAACCAAATTTTCGACGTCACTAGATCATGAAATTATACGACATTTTGGCGCCAATTTACTCTTAATAAAAGCTCAGGTTATATGGGAGAGGGTGGGTGGAAAGTGGGAAGGGGACCACTTTAATACAAATTAATGATGACTTCTTTGCAACAAGAAAACTGTCACTCAAAAAGACGCATCGAATGACTTTGTTCAAAAGTTTGAAAAGATTAATCATTGAAAATCAACTCGAGGCTGATTGAATAATATTGATGAGGTGGAGCTAAAGGGACAGTAAACGTCTGTTTGGATGCATTGCAGTTTGTTTAAAATTCGGTTGCTAATAAATTTGTTTCAACCACAAAGAAATATTTAAAATCAGAAGACCTGCCAGCTTGAGTCATTTTATTGCTAGACAATGCCACACCCTCCTCGTCAAGTGACTATTCTGATTTAACTCGTAGAACAAGCCATCATTCAGTGCTTAAAGAGAAGACACAACAGAGTAAGTAGTAGAGTAAGAAGTACTCGTTAAGTTCACTAGGGGGGTTCACTATTGAGGGGATTGAGCTTTCGCAATTTATTTATTGCTTCATCAGAGAATTAAGATACGAGTGTACATTGACGACGTCAATGTTTTTGAAGTTACATCGTCAATGTACACTCTTATCTTAATTCTCTGATGAAGCAATAAATAAATTGCGAAAGCTCAGAATTTGTAAATTTGAGTGTATTGTTGGAATCTTTGGCTGCCATACCCACAATTCCTCGTTAGAAATAATAGAAGAGGAAATCAAAGAAACTACGTGGACAGTCCCAGAAGTACCCAACCTAACAAAGGAAACATAAAAAATTTGACAAAAAATACCTTTATTTCTCTACATAGTCTCCTTTCAACTCAATACATTTTTGCCAACGATGTTCAATAGCTTGGACAGCCTGTTTATAGTGAGAAACGTCCCCAAATAGTCATTAACTGCAGACTACCTCTTCATTGCTGGCAAATCTTTTACCAGTGAGTAATTTTTTTCAGTTTGGAAACAGAAACTAGTCCATGGACACTAAATCTAGCGAATAGCCAGAGGAAGAAATTCTAACTTTAATTCATTGATTTTTCTGGTGAAACCACATTTTCTTTTTCTCCAAATTCCTTAAAAGCGATGATCACTTTGTGCTGTTCTTGATTGTTGTGTTAATTAATAACTGAATACTTTTATCGTTTTTTGATTTGTTTTAAACTATGCCATAGATGGAAATATTTTGTGCCGTTGTCAAAACGTTAAGGATCTGGGCATCCTGTTTGATACTGAACTTACTTTGTCGATTATATCGACACTGTTGTAGCTAACGCTTCCAAAGCTATGGATTTAGTCTTACGGAATGGTAAACAATTTAATAACATACGTACTTTGACTACACTATACTACTCGTTTGTCCGATTAAAGCTCGAGTATGCTTCATTAATTTGGAGTTCATACTACGAAGTACATAAGAAAAGTATCAACGATGTCCAGAGACGTTATCTGAAGTAGTTATGGTTCTAAACTTAACGTGAATACCCACCAAAGGGATTTCCAAACGATATTTTAATGAATACCTATTCTATACCAGCTTTGGAATCGAGAAGAACTGCTGCTGCGTTGTTATTCTTGTATAAACTCATACATAGCAAAATTGAATCAATTTATTTGATGAGTAAGCTAAATTTTCTTGTACCTCGTGCCTCTGCACGTACAATTTAGACCAAAATCAATTGCATTTGCCAAATCCAAAGAAATGAAGATTTACATGCTTGAATAAGATTTATGAGTTTGGCAGTTCATAATTGGGTTATAAAAAGAAGCAAAAGATGCATAGAGAAGATCTGTCCAAGAACAATTTAGGAGTGAGATTGGTATAATAGTAGACAAACCACGATAAGGAAATACGAATAATAACGATGAAAACATAGTTAAAAGATTTTTTCACATTCATCTTGCACTGCTGACGTCACTAGTCTGGATTAAGAACCAATTTTAAGATTTTCGATTGTGAATTATGTAGCCATAGTCTTAAAAAAGAAATAACAATGAATTAGTAACTGTAACAGAAACAATAGTGCGGTCATACCGAATGGGTGGGGGAGAGTGGGAAGAGGACAACTTTAATACAAATTAATGATGGCTGCTTTGTTAGACGTCGCCCCACTCTCCTCCCCAAATGACTATTCTAATTCAACTGGTGAATCAAGCCATCATTGAGTGCTTAAAGAGAAGACACAACAGAGTAACAAGTATGTGACATAAGTGTTTTGTTAGAACTAATAGAAGAGGAAATCAAAAAAATTACGAGGGTAGTCCCAGAAGTAGCCGACCTAACAAAGGAAACAACGATGTTCACTAGTTTCGATACCCTGTTTATAGTGAGAAACGTCGAGCTCCTCAATCAACCGCAGACTCCATCTCTTCATTGTTAGCAAATCTTTCATCACCAAGCCATTTTTTCAAGTTTGGAAAGGTGAGAGGCGATGAGCATAATGGCGAATTTTTCGAAGAAATGGTTACATTAAATGTGGAGGGGGTGAAACAACACTTTCTATTTCGTTAAATGCGGCCGTTTTATTTTGATTTCATCATTCAAACGCTGCAATAAGCTCGCATACTACTCCTAGTTGATTGTTTTCCCCTTTATGAAGATAATTAATAAAAATGATCCCACAGGCATCCCAGAAAACTGATGCCATGGCCTTACTGGTAGATGGAACCGTCTTCGCCTTCTGTGGACCCGATTCTTCCCTTTCATTCACTTGTTTTGACTGTTCCTTGGTCTCAGGCGTGCCTATCATATCGGTTAGCTTCGCTTCAATATCGGTTGGACTTGAGATCTTCCAAATGAAACCATTGTATCACATAACGATGACCAATTTCTTCCATGTTTACAAATTCATTGAGAATGGCTGTCACAACAAATACTGAACAACGTAGAGACGTCAAATTTCAAACTTCAGTTTTATAAGGTTGGTAATTTCTACCATACTAATTCTTTTCCAACAGCAACCGCCATCTATACGTCAGACTATCCTCGTATACTCTGTAAGGTTACAGGCAAACACAGCGAAAATCAGAGTTTTACAAACCCTTTCTTTAGTTTCTAAGTAAACAAACACAATTGCATAATTACCGTTTAAGATTGCAATACAAAATACATCATTATAAAAGTTGACGCTCAATCCAATAAAACATTACACCGATTATCTCGTAAAATTTAGCGTAGTGGCTAGGATAGTGACGACAAAGATGGACAAAAAAAAATATCGAAGAAATAACACCATATACGATGTGAAAATAGCTATAATAGGACTGTACGTCGAGGAAATTATACACTAATAACACCGACTATATTTCAAACGTCTGCTTCGTGGCTATCTGCCAGGAAGTTAGTAAATTCCTCGCTAGGGGTAGATTTATAACCTTAGCGAAGGCCTAGAATTAACCCCACCTTTGTTAGGTCGACCTTAGTCCTATTTCAATAACACGGATCCGATGTACCAATAATTATAGGTTCCAGAGACGAGATGGGAATGTAAATAAGTCAAAAGCTATTATCCCGTACTTCTGTTTTGTTGCTTTTTCATCTCTCTTTTCGATTCGAGTGTATGTCTATAGTAATTACGACGCGATCTCGTTTTTTATTTTATATATAAATATATTTAAACATCGACGTTTATAAAGTATAAAACGCTAAATTTATTCTGATTTCCACGTATTTCACAGGACATTAGCTAAATAGTGCACCTATTCATGACATTCAACAAAGTACAGGAAGACGAAATAAAATACGAAAAAAAAGGAATATATTCTAAGCGCCTACAATCTACAGAAGATTCATAAAAATTCACACTAGAGTAAGCAAATAGTCATCAGAGGGAATTGGGTCCATATTAAATTGAAGAAACGACAGAATGCTACACAATACCCTTGGTTTTTTTTTAGGTGAATTTAATTACGGCGTACGGAGAAGGTTTTTGCTGGTTCTTCGAAGAAATATGGAAAACGAATGAAATATTATGATGATGTCAGACGAGAAGTCAACTTATAAATTAAAAATCGGGACTCGAAGGCTTCCATTTATTTCTGAGAAAACATAAATTTCGTTTCGATAAAAAAAGAATTGTTTGAGGCGTTTAATTTAGTTCTAATTCAAAATTCTCTCGCCTTATAAATAAAGAGAATAATTTGTGTTTACTTTTTAGCAAGTTTTACTTCTTCTTTATCCAAAATAGTCTCCTTTTGAGTCCTTTTGACTACAGCACAGGAAACGTTCAATAAATTTTTCGAAACATTTTCGTACTGAAACGATTTCCTTTCATCGCCAATTTCAGTTTGGGAAATAGCCAGAATGATGTTTTTTTTTTTGTCAAGAATTCACATACCATGATGGCTTTGTGCGATGGTGAATTCTTTTAGTGACTTCCATACCGCACTCTGACGTTTTGTTTTTGATTCGTATTCCATTTCTCTAGGAATGTCCGAAATCATCTAAATAATGGATTTTGTGATAATGGATTGGCAGAGGAGGTCCAGTGCATTGGCCACCAAGTTCACCCGATCTGATGAGTAAGTCTACCGAACAGCTCCAATAACACGAGAGAGAAACTTTCTTTTAAAAAGCACACCTACATAACCACATACAGAAATGAGAAATAATTTGAAATATCTTTAAAACCATTCGTTTTAACTATAGATACTATCTGTTTTTAAAGTAATGTCTTCCCCTTTAAATTTTCAAATATTTCCCTAATTATAAGATGATTAAATAAATCGGAGAAAATCGGTTTCTTCTCTGTTTGGTGGTGGAACCGAATGTGAGATTTTAATAAATAATTGAATTTACTGTTGATTCTTGTAGGAAAACATAATACTGTAGACAAAATAACAATTTCTTTAATAAATATGTTGATTATTAAAAAAAACTTGTAGACGCAGCGAATATAAGAGCGCTCGCCAATCTTCAAGAGGCTGTTCATAATGGGCAAAATTATTGCAAAACTATGTAACACTGTATGTGTATTGTTGTGTGTTGTATATGATTCAATTTTGTTCAGAATTAATTTTTATTTGCAAGAATTTCATCTTATTTTACATTGAAATTTATTTTGATTTAATTTACGCTAACGTTTTTCATATTAACAATATATCAATTATTATTTGTTTTTACTATAGAAAAGATCCTTGTTGGAACGGATTTCTAGTTAGATTTCTCCATCAATAAAGGTGTATTACTCAATAAAATGAGTATTATTTTAATATTCGAATAAGTATGTTGTTATAATATCTACTAACTTCCAGAAAAATTGCAACACCTAGAAGCTGTTTAACGATTTTATTGAAATTTTCAGAAAACGTCTATTTCTATGAAACAAAGTTATGATTAAGTTTTAAAAACAAAAGAATAAAAGCTTTAAAAGTTTTTTCAATAATGAGTTGCTCCGCCACGATTTGTAATGCACTCATCTAGACGCCTTGGCATGCTATTAATCAAGTGATCTATAGATGCTTGTGGTATATCGTCCCAAGCTTCTTGAATCCGTTGTTGATGATCGTGTAAATTATCTGGAGGGTGCGATAAATTACCTATTCGCCTACCAATCATATCCCATACATGTTCAATGGGCGACAAATCAGGCGACCGAGCAGGCCATGGGAGGACGACAATGTTAGATTCTTCCAAAAACCGTGTTGTAGCCCTTGCCGTATGAGGGCGCGCATTATCCTGCTGAAAATGGGATTTTGCAGCCCCTGAAGATATGGAAGGCCAACTGGTTATAGCACATTAGCAATGTAACCAGGTGCGTTAAGGTTGCCGTCAATAAAGACCAAGGGTGATCTGCTACCATAACATATTGCACCCCATATCATAACTCCTTGAGTGAGGGCTGTGTTGCGTTCCACAAAAAATGTTGGATTTTTACGTTCTCCACGCATCCGTCTGACTCTCCTACGACCATCGTGGCCCCACAAGCAAAATCGGGACTCGTCATTAAACACAATTTGATGCCATTCCTGCGCCCAATTAACCCTTAAGTTGCTCCACTCTAGTCTGCGTAGACGGTGAAGTGGTGTAAGAGGAAGACATAAAAAATGGACGATATGAACGCAATCCATAAGATCTTATCCGGCGATAAACAGTTGACATTGACATTCTGAGTCCTGTACCTCTCATCCAATCATTTGCAATTGATCGAGTTGTTGAAAATCTATCTCTTGTGGCCAAAAGTCTTAAGCGACGTTCTTCGCGATCTGTAGTCCTTCGAGGACGTCCAGATCCACGGCGACGATGTTGAACCCCTTCCTCGGACCATTTGGACCAACACCTCAATACCGTTGAAACATTTCGGTTTACACGACGCGCAATTTCTCTTAGCGAAAGTCCGGCCTCTCTCATACTAATAATACGGCCACGTTCAAAATCACTTAATTGGACAAAATGTTGCTGTTGACGTACTCTCGGCATTGTTATCAAGTGCAGAATGAAATTGTGACGTAACAACAACAATTTGCAAACTTGACAGTTACTAAATGGTCTAATACTTCAAATTTATAGTTACTATGTGCTATGGAAACAACATGCAAAAAAAAACTACTGGTTAGATTTTATTCAAATTTTAATCATCAATTTGTTTAATGAAAATAAACGTTTCCTGAAAATTTCAATAAAATCATTCGACAACTTCTAGGTGTTGGAAGTCAGTATACATTAAAAATTGTCTCTAATAAAAGTCTAGAAGACTAACAATAACTAAGAGAATACGCCTCTGAAATAATGTAGGAAAACTGACCTGATTATAATTGAATCACACTGCTATAGTTTTGAATAAAATGATAAAAACTGTTTAATTTTTGACAGCTTTATGTTTTAGTTTTTTTTTAAACAGTAATTAGTGTACCTACTGGCCATCTTTTTTTCTTAAGTAATTAGTATAAATTGATATGATTAAAGTTACAGGATTCAAGGTTAAAGTTGTGAGACTTAAGTCTTAGTTTGAATTAAGCTGGAATAAAAGTTGTCATGACAGCGGTGACAGCTTACTTCCAGCTGTCGCCAAAAGCTGCGAGCTTGAATTAAGCATCCTACTTTACACGTGACAAGCTTAAAGTATACTTGCTTTGTAAGTTCATGGTAAACTTGCGCCGAACGTTTCTCGCATTACCGACTCCAACTTTAAGCTTATATTATACTTGACTCATCTTTGCTGCGTAAGCGATTGCAGTATGCTAGAATTTCAAGCGTAGAGTAAGCCTGATTTAAACTAACCACGTTAAGCTGTAAGCTTACGTGCTATCTAGGTTCTTTCTTAGTTTCCCAGTTGTCAATAATATTTTGATAAAAGTCTTTATGCTCCTCCGGTACCCATCTGATTAGCAATTTTAGATGTTCAATTTTTGTTTCGAGAACTGGAATTTTGTCACCTACCTAGGCTTTCTTTGTTGCCATTGTTAAATTACGGGTTTTATTTGGCATGGCTAGTTTGAAGTGATGCTGTGCAAAGTTATTTATGTAGCTCTCTTTTTCGTCTCTGGGGCGTCATTGTGATTCATTCGAAATGCAGGTTTTTTTTGTAGGTAATCGGATGGCCACCAATCTTTCCAGTTTATAATGTCGGCAGAGGAAATTTCTTTAACCGTAAAATTGTTATTTCTGCTGGATTTTGTTATTATCTCGGTCAAGTCATGAACGGCGGAGATTATATCAAATTTTTTTAATCATCTTTCTATAACCTCAAACTCCTTATCACAAGGCAAGAAGGAATGCCCACGCACTGGATAAAACTGCTGAATCTTATTAAATCGACCGGTATCAACTAGAGCCATACACATTCTCACCACTGTATGGTTCTTGTTTTGTCCAGGGCAACTATCAGAAAATAATCTTAATTCTTTGACATCAGGATAAACATAGTTGGTTATATAATCCATTATGAATGTGCACACTTCACTATAAAAATATGCTTTTCCTGTTTTTAAATCGTGAATACAGAAAACACTAACACTTAGTTGACTTAAATAAAAAAGGTCTTGGACAGGAACTTCTGGTAATTGCAAATTCTGCATAAAATCAAAGGCAACTGCTGCAGTGTCACTTCTTTCTTGGGTTTCTTCAGTAGTAATTTGCAGACAAGCATAGAATTTTTTCGCTCTTCTTTTATGAATAATGAGTTCAGCAACTGCTGCTTTTTTTGCTGCCTCTCCTAATGAAGGACTCTTTATTTTTAGGGACAAATCTTCATACTGACAACAAATATCAATTTGTGGGCGCCCAAAATGCAGGTTAAAATTCTCACGAAAGAATTTTATGTAGTAGCTATATTTGACTGTCGATTTGGGATACTTTTCCTGGTATGTATCATACATTATTTTCACGTTCAATCTTGAATTTAAATAGTAATAGTCTTTACTAGAATAGTGCGTTTCCTGTACAGGAAAAGAGGCTATATGTTCTCGAATCATGATATTATCTATTTCTGGCACAAACACTTCAGGAAGTCATTCTAAACCTCCCACCGCTACAAATCTTTATACAAGGAAGCTGATCTGCAGCTTACAGACTCATGCACAGTCAGGCACCGATAAGTAAATCGCACGGTGCAGAACATCAAAAACTACTAGATGAACTCAAGGTGGGGCCCCTAAAACGGACGCCAAGCGACGCCATGGTTCAGAAATTTAACCTAGATAGAAAATATCAGGTCAGCAGGCATTTATAGAAAGAAGCCGTGCAAGACCCTTTCATTGAGCTTCAGCAAGGACTCGACAATTTTCCAGGCTGAGGTTGCTGCGATTCACCACTGTGTCAGAGAAGTAGACAGTTGGGCCGAACCAGGAAAAAGCATCGCTATTTACTCTGACAGCCAAGCAGCACTTAAAGCGATTAGTTCCGCAAGTGCTGACTCAAAGCTGGTTTGGGACTGCGTAAGAGCCCTAAATGAGGCGAGCACCCTAAGGAAAATTACTTTGGCCTGGGTCCCCAGCCACATGGGAGTGAAGGGAAACGAGGCGGCCGATGAGCTGGCCAGACGAGGCTCGTCAAGGCCTTTCATAGGAGCGGCCCCTTCCTTCGGCACTATCAAATCACAAATTAAGAGGTCCATCTACGAATGGTCACAAAACAAGTCCAAGGAATGGTGGGAAAGATCGCCAGGACAAAGACAGGCTAAGGAGTTCCTAAGGGAACAGAGGCCTAAGTTTACTGAAGACCTGCTGAGTAAAGTCAGGAAGACTGTCAAAATGATAGTCTGATGACCGGTCATTGCAGACTGAATAGGCATATGTTTAACATAGGCCTGGCAGCAAATGCTCTCTGCAGATTCTGTCAAGAGGAAGAAGAAACCCCAGTTCATGTTTTGTGCTACTGTGACGGCCTAGCGAGGACGAGGTTTCTAGTAATGGGGGTAGAGAACCCCACAGCCAACGGCTACACAAAAAAGCCGCTCTCAAAAATGATAAATCTGATTAAGAAGGCGAAACTAGAGAGCGTTCTCTAAGGTAAAGGGGATCACAATAGACCTCTAAAGGTCGCGGTGAAACTAGCCCGCATGCCACCCCACTCCTAACCTAACCTAACCTCTGGCACAGCATTTGATTTCAAAGTTTTTCTTCGCCCCTCCCGGGGGGATAATTGTTTAATAATAAAGTCTTCAACCTCTTTAGTCGTTTATTGGTAATTGCATGTAAATTTAGAAAAGCCGTTTGACATACTTTAGTTCTTGAATTTTCCTTCAAAATATAGTGGGTAAACAAACGGGTAGATGCCCGCAGTGGTTAGGCGGCTGACTATCGTTGTGAGAGGACGATAGGTGCCGGGGTTCAATTCTCTGGAGGGACGGTGACGGTTTCAGAGAGTTTAATCCCGGATCGACTTGCCATTCGCTGTTGGGAGCAAAGTGATTAACAGCGCGGCATCATAAAAGGCGATATGGTGCTGTCACAAAGCCATTTAAACACAACTTACACACACTAAACTACACCGCAAGAGTTGCAGTGATAGCCAGACAAGTAATACAGCTTACGGAGTCCACACATTAAAAAAAAAAAGAGTTTTGCCTCAGTTTTCCATCTTTTTGCGTTTTCTGTGCTTGGCAACGTTACTAACTGCAATTAATCCTTGTAGGTAAATATCCTGTTCATCTTTAGTTTCAAAATTGTAAAATTTGTTGAAAATGTTCATTCTCTCGGCTTCTGTGAGATTAACAAAGCACTTGAAACGACATCTAAACAAACAGTAACATATCAGTAAACCTATTAGAATCATTATACATGTTTTTAATTTACCTGCAATCTTCTTCAATGGTTTTGGTAGGCACAACCTTCCCTACATGATTCTTGTCCTGTACTCCTTTCACTTTCGCTTTCTTTACTTAGAGCATTTTGCGGATACCTGTCATCATTCCTTATTCCCCTACGTCGTTTCTCAGGTGGCGATTCTTCAACTTCTGCTTCGATATCACTTTCATTGTCTATCCTCCTGTCATAATAAGATGTAGACAGTGCTGCTATCTATGCTAATATGTAATTGTAAAAGGAATTAAGTCCTTGGATTTAGATCCTTTTCACACTAAACTTATTGCAAGTGAATATATAAACACTATAGGTGGCATCCGGACTTAATGCCTTTTAGCACTAAACGATCGGGGTTTTTCTCTTTCAATTAACCCATAAAAATATATTGTTTCAATTTGAAAAAAATGAAGATTTTCGCATTTCAATTGTTTCAAAAAAACACTGATTTCTAAAACACTCTGTATAACGTATTTAAGTCTACATCTCAGAGTTTCATAATGTTTCATTTTGCCGTTACCGAAATAATGGCATTTTTCTGAAGAGCAAAATGTCAAAGTTTTCAAACAAATGCCAATATCTTGTAAATTAATGAAAATAATTGAATATAATCCTGTATAAAGTTGCCTTAAAATTCCTCAGGCTATTCAAAAATGTGATTTTTCAAATTTCAAATTTTTTAAGTAATTTTGTATAATCATTTAATTACCTCCAATGATAAAATCTATTATTTTTCCATTCACTTTTTTTTTGTAATCGAAACACAATTCTAGTATTAAAACCATTTCATAAAGAAACCTCATCATATCTTCATTGCAATATTAAATTTTACGATCAATACTTCGAATAATTCAACAACAAATTGCTTACAGAAAGGCACGATTCGCATCCAACGGAATTATCTCCGAGAAATAATTAATAATGATTTAATTGTTCGACGACTACTCAGCCCGGTTAATTAAAATTAACCTGCCCTGGAGTACACCTCGAAGTCCTCCGAAGCGATCTTTTCAATTAAGTACGGATTCCTCAGCTTTAACCGTTCGGCGATAATTCGCGTTTGAGTCTTATCCCTTTGTAAACGAGAATGGTATTAGAGCCTAGTTAAGATAATACCTTACTCCCATTTATCAGGATAACATCTTTATTATGATGTCCTAACTGAAATATGGATTCTCCATCTTGAGAAGGTACAATCTTTTTTTGAAGTTATTCAACTGTTAACTAGTTCCAGTTCAAGTAAAACTGTATAAAACTATATACCATATCTATCATAAACAATATTTAGATCTCATGATCCAATACTGTATTTCATACCGACACGAAAATCCCTCGGACATTCTTTGGCACCACAGGGTGTTTCGACATCACGTCCTGCGTGAGAGCACCGCGTGTTTACGCACCACAGACACGCATATTGCTACACACCATCTATACGTATCGGACGATGTCCGATTTGAGAAGAGTCTTACGACTCCTTTATAAGAAGATACAAAACGAGAGACACGTAAAGAATCGAGTGCCAATAACACATCTCTACACAGCTTACGTAAGCATTGTTTTAAGGGGTCGACCGGGGTCAACACCGCACCCTCTATTGTCATCTCGCCGCATAACAAGGTGTCCCGGAATCGTGCACGTCTCTTCATATGTACCAGCAAACACGTCGAATCCTTTTAAATGATGAATGAAGCGTAAGTCGTGTGATGTTAATGTTGATGATGATGATGACGATGATGAAAGAAGTCTATTAACGTCGAACAAATATTTTTCGAGAGCTCCGGACAAAGATGGCAAATAATTGGATGCCTTTTTTCTTCTTCCTGGTGCAAACGTGTGTTAAATGGTTTTTTTTGATCAAAAAACATAATTAAAAGGCGATGTAACTCATACAATGAGGTGGAGTATGCAACAAAACCATGAAACCTTTAACACACAGAAATTTTACACTAGCGGCTAATGGGATTGTAAAAACCATTGCTGCTATAGTTTAAGAGCAGGCAGGCAACTTACAATTACAAAAACGGGAAATGTTTTGATAGAACTATTTCAGCTATATCGTTTTGAGAACAGTTTGACAGTTATTAAAAATGTTTTAACGTTAATTAACGTTTTTAACAAGAATGGTTGCAATTTGGTTGCGAAAGTCGATGGCCGCAGTGGTTAGGCGGCTGACTATTGTTGTGAGAGGACGATAGGTGCCGGGGTTCAATTCTCTGGAGGGACGGTGACATTTTTTCAGAGAGTTTAATCCCGGATCGACTTGCCATTTGTTGGGAGCAAAGTGATTAACAGCGCGGCATCAATATGATGCTGTCACAAAGCCATTTAAATACAACTTACACACACTAACACCGCAAGAGTTGCAGTGATAGCCAGACAAGTAATACAGCTTACGGAGTCACTGCAACTAAGCACCCACCACACATTAAAAAAAAAAAAAAAAAAAAAAAAAGTAACGTTTTTTTAACGTGCAGGCTATGACCTTTTATAATTTGATAAGAGAAGTTATTACTCATTATTACGTGAGTTGTTTATAATCATACAAAACCTTTAGTTACCGTTTCTGAATCGTGTGGTTGCAATTGGGTTGCGAA
Source organism: Holotrichia oblita (assembly GCA_023690525.1). Lineage (NCBI taxonomy): Eukaryota > Metazoa > Arthropoda > Insecta > Coleoptera > Scarabaeidae > Holotrichia > Holotrichia oblita. The sequence continues at coordinate 94,819,278 of CM043021.1, read as the reverse complement.
AGTAACGTTTTTTTACCGTCCTAGCTATGACTTTTTATAATTTGACAAGAAAGGTTATTTTTAATTACCACGTGAGTTGTTTATAATAAAAAAACGTTTAGTTGTCCTTTCTCAAACGTATGGTTGCAATTGGGTTGTGAAAGTAACATTTTTTTAACGTCCTAGTTATGACTTTTTATAATTTGACAAGAAAGGATATTTTTAATTATCACGTGAGTTGTTTATAATAAATATTTATTTAAGTAATAAGGGAGGTAAGTAACATTTACTAGTCGAGGACTAGTTTGCGTCCGAGGGCTTGCCCGAGGACTTGCAATAGAGTTCTAGACTGGTAAATGTTACCTCCCGAATTGCTTATAACATTTTTCCCACTCCCCGGGCAATAAAATCCTCAAAAATTAAATGTAATCATGATAAACAGTAACGGTGAACAACTTCGGAATTTAATAAATTAGACACATCTGAAACGTTACTAGGCGGTTCCTACACACAATTGTTTATAAACATACGTGTTTTGATGCACTTTTTTTCCATAGAGGACGTAAGTAAATTACTTCGCCCCGTTGTCATAACAATCACAGTCATTTTAGTAAAACCAGCTTACGTCCATGGAAACAATGTATTAATGGTAAGCTTACTATAAGGGGAGTGGGAAAAAACGTTTAGTTGTCCTTTCTCAAACGTATGGTTGCAATTCGAAAGTAACGTTTTTTAACGCTCCAGTTATGAAAAATAACGTTTTAATAATTATTACGTTAGTTGTTTATAATCAACGTTTCCTATGGTTGGTTGCGAAAATAACCTTTTACAATTTGACAAGAGAGGTTATTATTAATCATCACGTGAGTTATTTATAATAAAGAAGACGTTTAGTTGCCTTTTCTCAAACATATGGTTGCAATTAGAAAGTTTTTTTAACGAAAGACTTTTTAAATTCGACAAGAGAGGTTTTTTAATTATCGCGCTCCAGCGTTTTGTTTCCAGACTTTTTGCAATTGAATTGCTTTTTTTTAACGTCCTGGCTATGGTCTCTTATACTATGACAAGAGAGGTTATTAATAATTATTAGTTGCTTTAATAAAAAAAAAACGTTTAGTTTATAATCATAACGTTCTTTTTTAAAACGACTTTTTATAATTTGACAAGAGAAGATTTATTAATTATCAGTTTCTTGTAATAAAAGAAAACGTTTACTTGCCTTTTCTCAAACGTATGGTTGCAATTCGGTTGCGAAAATAACGTTTTTTTAACGCTCTAGCTATGACTTTTTATAATTCGACAAGAGAGGTTATTATTAATTATCTCGTAAGTTGTTTATACTACAAAAAAAACGTTTTGTTTCCAGTTCTCAAACATATGGTTGCAATTGAATTGCGAAAGTAACGTTTTTTTAACGTCCTGGCTATGAATAGACAAGAGAGGTTATTATTAATTATCACGTTTTGTTTATAATCGTCCTTTAGTTACCGTTTCTATATGGTTGCAATTCTTAAAGTAACTTTTTTTAACATGACATGATTTGACAAGAGGTTATTATTAATTATCACGTGTATTGCTTGTAATAAAAAAACGTTTACTTGCCTTTTCTCAAACGTATGGTTGCAATTCGGTTGCGAAAATAACGTTTTTTTTAACGCTCTAGCTATGACTTTTTATAATTTGACAAGAGAGGTTATTATTAATTATCTCGTAAGTTGCTTATACTACAAAAAACGTTTACTATCCATTTCTAAAACATATGGTTGCAATTATGTTGCGAAAGTAACGTTTTTTTAACGTTCTGGCTATGGCCTCTTATACTATGACAAGAGATATTATTAATCATCACGTGAGTTGCTTATAATAAAAAAAAACGTTTACTTGCCCTTTCTCAAACGTATGGTTGCAATTCGGTTGCGAAAGTAACGTTTTTTTTAACATCCTGGCTATGACCTTTTATGATTTGACAAGAGAGGTTATTATTACTTATTATGTGAGTTGTTTATAATCATATCAAACCTTTAGTTATCGTTTCTGAAACGAATGGTTGCAATTGGGTTGCGAAGCTAACGTTTTTTTAACGCTCCAGCTATGACTTTTTATAATTTGACACGAGAAATCGTTATTAATTATCACATGAGTTGCTTATAATAAAAAAAAATGTTTAGTTGCCATTTCTCAAACGTATGGTTGCAATTGGGTTGCGAAACTGACGTTTTTTTAACGTCCTGGCTATGATCTTTTATAATTTGACAAGAATAAAGATGACTATTAATTATCACATGAGTTGTTTATAATACAAAACGTTAATTACCGGTTTCTGAATGGTATGGTTGCAATCAGGTTGCTAAAATTACGTTATTTTAACCCCCTTAACAGTACATACTAGTTATTAATCTTATAAGACTTAGACTATAAAGTTTATAATTATGAAAATAAATGGAATTGGATATGCGGATTATCTATTATCTTAGTGATAATATCAATGATATACAGTTTGGAGCACGAAACAATCTCTTATAGGTATTCTCTTACAATATTAAGGATATATACCTCACGAGGTATTATTTCCGAGTTGAAATGAAAACTAAGCGGTCTTCATGCATTCTAATAAAGCAATTTGCGTTTTCAGTACGCGTTTTACTCTATCATCTTAGGTATACAGTCACAGATCCGAAGAATAAAAAAAAAACGTAATATTAGATTGAAAAAAAAATACTGTAATTCGATACGATAGAGTTACCTTTGTATTGTGTTCTGTTCGTAATACCTTTACCTCTTGGTCTGATGATGGTAAAAGGTCAATATCCGAAATTATACATGTATCACGCAGGATAGAATAGACCGAGCAGAAAGATTGTTAAACTCGGATTAAAGGATACGATCAAAGCAGTAAAATACATAATTTTATTATTCCTATATATACTGTACTTTATAAATAGGTATCCAACAAATTGATGTTTCTGAAAACGGTGAATCGAACGTATTAAGAAATGGCAGTTAAAATTTTACGAGCATTTCCAGAAGTTGGAAACTAACGCTTCCTAATATGCATAATATACCATTTTAGGTTCATAAATTTTAAGATGCCGAATATACGTTTCCCTTTTTTTATATCTAGACAGACGTGTCGTATATATCCGTGTGTGTCTGTTTTTCTTTTTCTTTTCGTTTCTTTATTCAGAATTTAATATCTCAATGGGTGTAGTTTTAATTATGAAGATGGAGAATTTAGTTAGATAGTAGCAGTATTTACGACTGCTCGTTTGATGATAATGTGTTATAAATGTCGTAAGTTATTGATTATATCGTCAATAAAATTTTAAAAATTTCATTTCATAAATTTTGTCCCCGTCCCTCCCTCCCCGTCCCCCCTCCGGAGACCTAAGTTACGATATTTTTATGTATACCGAAAATATTCCGAATTGGCATATTTAGATTTAGATTAAGCGTTTAATCGTGGAAATTATGTCGCTCCTATAGATGACAAGTTATACCGAAGATCCCAACGTTATACTGAATTATTTATCACAATGAGAGAGAATTGACGTTTAAATCCGTCACTTTCGGAATCGAGAGTTGCGACATCAAAAACTTACTAAAGGCAGGGCGGCGCCTTATAAATCTTACCGATCTATCCGATGACGGTTAACGTGCATCAACATAACGCCTATTCACGGTCATTATTCCGCACTGTCCTTATTAAAATCATTCGAATTGACTGACTTGAGTGGACGCAGTAAGAATCGCGTTGGCCGTACTCCTCCGAACACGTTGACAACTACATGACAGTAGCACGTCCAATGAAAGACATTCAATTACAAAACTGACTGTAATACGTGTGTAATGCGAGAGAGTTCGATTAAATGGCCGAATTATTCTAACTTTTTCGAAACAAGCTTGATGAAATGATATCATTTTTATAATTAAATAAAAACATTGCTGGCAACCATTCCAACGATGAATACTTAAAAACAATCTCATTTAGAGACATATGGTTGCAATTACATATTCTAAGTAACCTTATTTTAACCTTCTCTGATGACATTATTGTAATTACTAAACGGACTTTGCCATCAATCTTGGTAAAATTTATTAATAAGCGAGGTTTCTTGTTAATTAACATTTATAAAGCAAATGGTTGCAATTAGGTTGAAAAAATAACCTTATTTTAACCTTTTATAATGATATTTCTGTGACTAGAAAGCGGGCTTTGCTATTAATCTTAGTAAAATTTATTAATAAGCGAGGTTTGCAGTTAATTAACGTTTTGAAATCGAATGGTTGCAATTAGGATGAAAAAATAACATTATGTCAACCATTTCTGTGATTAGAAAGCGGACTTTGATATCAATCTTGATAAAATGTATTAATGAGCTAAGTTTCGTGACAATTAACGTTTCTATAATTAATGATTGCAATTGGGTTGAAAGAATAACCTTATTTTGGTAAAATGTATTAATAAGCCAGGTTTCCTGTCAATTAACGTTTCTAAAACGAACGGTTGCAATTAGGTTGAAAAAATAACCTTTTTTGGTGACATTTTTGTGACCAGTGAGCGGACTTTGCTATCAAACTTCGTAAAATTTATTAATAAGCGAGCTCTCCTGTTAATTAACGTTTTGAAATCGAATGGTTGCAAATAGGTTGAAAAAATGACCTTATTTTAACCCTTCTTGATGACATTTTTGTGATGGGAAAGTGGACTTTGCTGTCAATCTTCGTAAAATTTATTAGTAAGCGAGGTTTCCTATTATTTAACATTTATAAATCGAATGCTTGCGATTAGGCTGAGAAAATAACCTTATTTTAACCATTTCTGATGACATTCTTGTGACTTGAAAGCGGACTTTGATATTAATCTTGGTAAAATGTGTTAATGAGGGAAGTTTCCTGTCAATTAACGTTTTGAAATCTAATGGTTGCAATTCTAATGACATTTTTGTGAGTAGGAAAGGGACTTTGCTATCAATCTTCATAAAATTTATTAATAAGCGAACTTTCCCATGAATTAGCATTTATAAATCGAATGGTTGCAATCAGGTTGGAAAAATAACCTTATTTCAACACTTTCTGATGACATTTTAGTGATTGGAAAGCGAATTTTGCTATCAATCTTCGTAAAATTTATTAATAAGCGAGGTTTCATATTAATTAATATTTATAAAACGAATGGTTGCATTTAAGATGAAAAAATAACTTTATTTTGACCCTCTCTGATGACTTTTTGTGATTAGAAAGCGGACTTTGCTATCAATCTTATTAAAATTTATCAGTAAGCGAGATTTCCTGTTAATTAACGTTTTGAAATCGAATGATGGCAATTAGGTTAGAAAAATAACCTTATCTTAACCATTTCTGATAACATTTTTGTGATTAGAAAGCGGACTTTGCTATCAATCGTGGTAAAATTTATTAATAACCGAGGTTACGTGTTAATTAGCGCTTCTAAAACGAATGGTTGCAATTAAGTTGGAAAAATAACTTTATTTTAACCTTTTTTGATGACTTTTTTGTGACTAGAAAGCGGACTTTGCTATCAGTCTTTGTAAAATGTATTAATAAGCGAGGTTTCCTATCAATTAACATTTCTAGAAAGAATGGTTGTCATTAAGTTGAAGAATAACCTTATTTTAACTCTTTCTGATGACATTTTTGTGATTGGAATGCGAATTTTGCTATCAATATTGGTAAAATTTATTAATAAGCGAGGTTTCCTATTAATTAACATTTATGAAACAAATGGTTGCAATTAGGCTGAAAAAATAACCTTATTTTATCCATTTCTAATGACAGTTTCGTGTTTGGAAAGTGAACTTTGATATAAATCTTTGTAAAAGTTATTAATAAGCGAAGTTTCCTGTTAATTTAGGTTTCTAAAAGGAATGGTTGCAATTAGGTTGAGAAAATAACCGTATTTTATCAATTTTTGATGACATTTTTGTGATTAGAAAGCGGACTTTGCTATTAATCTTTGTTAAATGTATGAATAAGCAAGGTTTCTTGTCAATTAACGTTTCTGAAACAAATGGTTACGATTAAGTTGAAAAAATAACCTTATTTTAACCCTTTCGGTTGAAATTTTTGTGATTAGAAGGCGGACTTTGCTATCAAACTTAATAAAAATGTATTCATCAGCGTGGTTTCCTGTCAATTAACGTTTCTAAAACGAATAGTTACAATTAGTTTGAAAAAGTAACCTTATTTTAACCCTTTCTGTTGATATTTTTATCACAAAAAAATATGTTTTATATCTGGTAACGTTTATGCTGTGACAAGATTGCATTAACGTTAATTGAACAAACATTTTGCTAGTGAGTTGTTTCTGTAAGGAAAAAAAAACGTTATTTTAACGTTAAATGTGATCATCCATTTAACTAAATCACCCCGTTATTTTTTAAGTAATAAGAACTATTCACGGATATTTTCGATCTCTATCCTTCGGTAGGATTAATGTGTAGGCTTATCTCTGTTGGCCGCGTCATCGGTGAACCACTCATTCAAAGTGACAACCCGTCCGAGTGACGCAATAGGCGAGGGCACCAATGCTGTCTGTCTGGTACTATGATTTGTCGACGTACGGCTTCGAGTGAAGACGCCGCCGCATTATAGAACCGATTTCTCCTAATAAACGGAATAATGATTGGTGTATATTGGTATCGTATAAAGCTATACGGCGACGGTTGGGAGGATGAACCTTTAAGACGTGAGAAATCGTTATTTAATAAATTGACGCTTGACAAATTCTTGTGGGATCTTCATTTTTTCCGTCACTAGGATTTATTGATGTTTTCGAAGATGTAGTTGCGCTATTGCAGCAATTCCCAATGTAGTAATCGAGTTTTATTAGAACAGACTTTCAATTTTATTTTTATTTTGAAATAATTAATGAAAAATCTTAGCACGAGGATACTTAACACTATAAAATAACGGTTAAATCCATCGCTTAACTTGAAGAGAATAAAATTTGTGTGTGAAATCATTAAGCCATCACGATAATTGACACGAAACAAATACACAATGGAGCTTTTATAATCTTAGTTTCCTCGGAGGAACATCATTCTCCACTGTTAGTAATTTCCATTTCACAAAGAAGTGTCAAATTCCTCATATATTTCGGATATACCAAGTATACGATTCACTCAACGCCCGGCCATCTATCGAGGAATATTCCTCAATTAATCGAACGCACTTTTTGAATAGCTCAATTTTCTATACTACACGTTTTGTGTCGGTTACAACAAAAGCTTCTCGAGAGTATAATAGTATCAGTAGTCCTCTATGTGTACAATGTTTGATATAAATTGTGCTAATTCGTGTGGAATGTAGTTGTTTGTAATGTATGTATGTACAGTAGTGTGAGCTAAAATTTTGTACTAACTTTTATTTTTATTATTTTGTTTGTCGTTTGGGTTTGTCATTACCATCAATTTTTACGTGATGGCATCGAGTATCTTCGGATGATTGTTGCAGATGCTTTCGTGGAAAAATATGTACACAGATTTTAAATTGTGATTATCTTATTTAGGGTTTGGTTCAATCGGATTAATAAAAGAATATAAAATAGTTATCGAAAAAAAAAGCCAGTCTGGACTCTAACTCTTCAAAACGTAATGGGTTTCCACATACAAGATTGATGATCAAGATATGATCTTGATTACTAATAAAGGAAAATCTTGATTTTTTGTTCTTGATTATTCAAATTAGTCTCCTTCTGAGTTAATACAGCACAGGAAACGCTCAACAAATTTTTCAAAACATTTTTTATACTCATCGGCTGGAATGGCCTTTAGTATGGTGGTCGAAGTCTTTTGGATGACTGAGATGGTATCAAAACGATTTCCTTTCATCGTCAGTTTCAATTTAGGAAACAGTTAGAAGTCACACGGAGTCAAATTAGGTGAATACGGTGGATGATCGATAACAATGGTACCTTTTTTGGTTAAAAATTCACGTACCACGGTGGCTCGTCGAATTCTGGCCCACAATCGTTGTAGAACTCCCAGATAACATTCTGCGTGCACCATCTGACCTTCTGACTGTGGAAAATTTCCATTGAGTCGAAGACAGTCAGCATTGTCTTGGTTTTGCTCTTCTAAAAGTGTCATTTTTTCATGGAGTAGCTGGCACAGTCGCCATACCTCAACCAAATAGAATTATCTTGCCTAGCGAGATTAACTGGTGCATAGTTCATAATGTGCATCTGGTGGATATGGTGGTGTCACTATCAGATCAATATCTACCACCCCTCTGTGCATACTGATTTCTCTTCTTTTATCGAGAAAATAGTTTGAGGTCCACGATTTGCTTGGATTTGGCATCCACGATTGATGGTAGTCTTCTTCCACTGCTAGTTAAATTTGGCTTTGAGTGTAGCGGTATCCTAAATATTTGTGTGTGTAGCTAAGTTCGGTCCATCCCTTCCCTCCAACACACTTGCTTTTAACTAAGCTTCCCTTTACCTCCAACCCAAAGCTCACCCTAATGTCATTAGGTACTGAAGTTATTGGTAGGTAGTGTGAACCAATATCTCTTAATGGTCTATACTGGCTAAATGCAACGATTTTATATCTCTTTGGAGATTTTCGATTATAAGTGAGTCTGCAAGCTCTTCACATCTTCGCACCTTACCCAAAAGCTTGTATTATTGACACTCCTAGAACTCTACTCGAGAGGTTTGGTCCGTTTTTTTTGTGGTGTTTATGTTGATTCAGATTCTGGGTGTCAATCTTGGTGCCATCATCTTAATTATAATTGCACAAATCACATAACTGTAAGTAAGCTGAGGATCTGAGGATGATGTTTTGCAGGCATTACGTAAATTAAAAAATAAGATGACGTCGGGATGTGATTTGGTTCCCAGTTTCTTGGTTAAAGATTGTGCTATCGCCTTTGCTAAACCATTATCCATATTATTGAATTTATCCTTAAGAACATTTACTTTTCCACAAGTTTGGAAGGAAGCAAATGTCTCTCCTATTTTAAAATCTGGAGATCCCTCTCTAATATCGAATTATAGACCAAAATCAATTTTAAGCAACTTTGCTAAAACTTTCTAGGAATTACGTTGCTCCATAACAGCATGGTTTCATGGAAGGGAGGTCTACTGTTTCTAATCTGTTATGTTTCACCCAAAGAGTAGCAGATACTATGGATCGACAAGATCAGATCGATGTGATTTATACAGATATTGTCATGGGCAGTTGCCAAATATCGAGCCTTACTATTGGAAAACCCTTTAGATTTGGCAAGAGATAATGGTCATTCTATAGTTTTCTTTCCCCCGATTTTTTTCAAGCCATATCCAGCCTTTAGAAGATCAGATTTTTATTAAAGCAGTGAAGACCTTTTAAGTCCAAGAAATCGAAGACTGGCTGTCGAATCATCTATTCCCACTGGTATCAGTGGATAAAATAGATGAGCTCGTTACTACTTGATCTAGTAATGATTTTCAGATAAAGTCATGCTGTGATGTGCAAGTTGCAAAACAGGTTTCTCCAGAGCACGTTTTGCACTTGATAGACTGAAGGCAGATTATGCTAATATTTATATCAACTAGGAAACAAGTAAACAGTATGTCATCTGTGCCTAGCCAAGACAATAAATTAATTAGAGATGAGAGACATTTTAACTTTTTGGTCTTTATTTGAAAGAAAGATATACAAGAATGAATAGGGAGCTCAAAATGAAAACTATTTGAATCCAAGGACAAAATATTAATCCCAGAGCAAGGCAAGACAGACGAATTTGGCCATCATTAAACGAGAACTTTACAACAGTTCTTAGATTTGCTACTGTGGATGAAACCTGGTTTCACCGTTATAATCCTGATTCAAAACAGTAGACCATGGAATGGAGGCAGAACAAGGATTCACCACCCCCTCGAAACCCTCCCATAGACTTTTTACCATGTCGTCAGACTATAACTAGGCAATATTATGCTGGTTTAATTTCAAAACTGTGTGATTCCAGCAACCCTGTTTCATCATGACAATGGTCTTGTCTTCAAAATTTTCCAACAGCCATCCTATTGTCCAGATTTGGCCACTAATGACTTCCATGAAGTCCACAAACTCTATGATCGTCTTCGTGAGATTCGCTTTCGGGACAATGAGACACTGATAATAGAGGTGAGCGAATAGATTGCAGACGAAGTTGAAACATTTTTTTGTAGATTAGCATTACACTTGATGAGATACCGCTTCCACTCCAACATCTCCGGTCAACCGATTAGGCGTCCTCTCAGTAAAAGTACATTAGGAAATTAAGGTACAAAACAGTGAATTAATAAAGTTATTTTGACGCTAATGTGTGCCTTTTTTTTGCCACACGAATAATACATTTTATGAATATATTTCGTGCACTGAGATCGTAATAAAATGCAAAAGAAATGGAGGAATTTGATGTTTCACTGTGCCATCATAAGAATCCTTTACTACAATTACACACAATGCTTTATAAAGTCAAAACAGGGATATATACCGGGAATAAAGATGAATAGATACTTGAATGACGCTGAAAAAGAAGAAAAAAAGTGAGCTGAAGGTAAAAATAAGAAAGGAAAACAAAAAAACGGGGAGAAAAGAGACCGCCGCATTGCCATGAACATGACCAGAACATGTAACGAGTGGTCCGAATAAGGTAAAAATGACAAATACTGGCCGTACAAGAGACTCTAGCTTACGGAGACCTTGATCATTCACACCGTGGGCATACAAATGGTCGGATTTTATATTTTTCCGCTGACCGAGTGGATGTTTTCTTTTATCATTTTAAAAATCAAAACTAGAGGAATTCACATAGCATGTAACGTTATTAAGGCCTGTATTTATTTATACCGAAATGGAAGGTAACGTCTCCCCTCTTTCTCTGATGCCTACTACGTTTTTACCGGGTACACACGCGTCGTGCACTGGATAGAGAGACCATCTTCGGTTGGATAGAGATGGAATGCCGTACGAGACCGTGCACAATGTAATCAGGTTTTGGTGTGTTCCTTTTCGTTACCGTCGTTAGTTATTTACTTTGTGTGTGGGAGAGCATCCTTTTCTTTCTGGTGTGTCTGTATACATATATATATATATTGTTAAGGAATTGCTTTCGAGAGAGAACATGGAGCTTGTTTCAGGCTCGAAAATCGACGGGTTTGTTTTGCATAAACGTCATGCAAGTAGTGTACTGGACACGATCGCCTTAGAAGTAATTCTTATTACATTTTACATTGGCAATCGATGTGAGCTTAACTTCTTTTATTGACATTTAAATTTAAAAAATGGTTTAGCTCAACGTTGTTCAAATTTTTATTAGGTTCTCTCCCTATTTTCTGAAAATACTGAAAATAAATTTATTCTACATTAAGAATTAATCAAAGAAATGAAATAAGCTCGTCACCCTCCCCATCCCTCCTCATTTTTATTTTGTGAATCTATAATTTTATCCCATTATTGAAGTCGCAACATCTTCAGAACTTTTGGTGTCGAATTTTTTTTTTTCAAAAATTTTAATCGCAAATGTCACTCGACGTGGACACGCTGTATAAGTCAGCCATTATATGCGACCCACGTGAGGACACATCAACCAGATCAGCTGCTTTCAAAATCACGTGAGCTGGTTTTGAACTGATTTTCAGCTGATTTCAACCTGATTTTGAGTTGCAAGTTGGATTCGAAAGCAGCTTGAGCAGTTGATGGATCATCGCGTGACTGTACGTATATAGTGCCTGGCTTATACAGCTTGTCCACGTCACAGAATAAACAGAAATGACAAAAGCCTTAAAATTGATGTTATGGTTTTTTTGCGCATGACTGGCCATGACGCCATTTCTAAAATATATTCAAATATTCCTGGAATGTTCCTTACATGTTTCTTGTTTGTTTGAAGATTTTTGGAGGTTAGTTCTTAGTTGTGAGTTTAGTGATTTTGTGAAGTTGTTGATTCTTGTTTAAAATATATATATTATATAGGGTGTTTTATAATATATGCGCAGGACTTCAGGATGTGATACCTTGTTAAAAATTTGGAAAAAAGGTTCTATCAACTTACCCTCTAAAATGCACCATTTTCGAGAGACAGGGTGTTGAAATTTAAGAAAAAAGATTAGTTCTTTGGAAAGAAAACAGCTTTTGTAAGCATTTTATACTGATAATAAGCTAAGTTGTGTGCAGGAAAAAAAGTTGAAGTCAGAATTGGTGAAGATTTTGAAGGGGTAGTGGTTGTTTTCTCCCAACTTCTACGCCACTGGAAAAAGTACGGTTTTGACACGCCCATTTGAACCGCCAATGTTTTTTACACAAAAAAGATACTGTTGCTCATGAGCTCTAAAGTTGACCGTTTTCGAGAAAAATCAACTTTTATGCTGAAAAACATCGTCAATTTTTGTGTTATTTTACTAAAACATTAGAACAAGTAAGAAAAGCAAACGTTAACAACACAAAAGTTGATTTTTCTCGAAAATGGTCAACTTTAGAGCTCATGACCAACAGTACATTTTTTGTGTAGAAAACATTACTTTTTCCAGTGGCGTAGAAGTTGGGGAGAAAAACCACCACAACCCCTTCAAAATCTTCACCAATTATGACTTAAACAAATTTTTTCCTCGCACACAACTTAGCTTATTATAAGTAGAAAATGGTTACAAAAGCTGTTTTCCTTACAATAAACGGTTCCGGAGATATATCCAAAAAACAATTTTTTTTAATTAAATTTCAACACCCTGTATCTCGAAAAAGGCGCATTTTAGATGGTAAGTTGATAGAAACTTTTTTCAAATTTTTGGACAAGCTATCACATCCTGAAGTCCTGCGCATATATTATGAAACATCCTGTATAATTTACATTTCGAACATATCTAACCTAGATGCTTAAAATCAAATTCAAACTTTTCCGCCAACATTCTTGGACATATTTTTAAAATGGCGTCAATAGCCTCAGGGTCACACAGAATCCTCAAGCTTATACAGCGTGTCCACCATCAAATGATTGGAATTCCATCCTTTGTGTCGTAAAATGTTGAAAAATTTGAATCGAAAATTATTTGAATGTGTCCGTTTCAGTCGCAATTTTTTTTAAGATTGTGCGACCAGGTGAGGGAGGGGGGCAAATTCTCTCCATATAGGTACCAGGTGCTTTTCAGAGATTCTTTTTTTCTAGTATCTTCTCTTACTTTTTTAAAATTAAAAATCTTTCAGTTACTTATTGGTATGCAATTTCCTTTTATCAATTATTTTTGTAAATTTTAAGAAATCTTGCATCGAAATTAAAAAAAAAAAGAAAATATCAAATTCACTACTGGCCACACGGCCTCTAATTTGCAAACTTTCTCATCATTTATTTTGAATTTCAAAAATTTGTGTTGAATATTTCGACCGCAAAATGTTTAGAAATTTATAAGCACAAAATTAATTAAAAAATTAATAGATTATTTATTGATAAAAAATAAAATTAAACGCGAAAATAGTGCAATAAAAAAATACTTGGAGGCGCCGGGCATCGATCCCGGTACCTCTCGCATGCTAAGCGAGCGCTCTACCATCTGAGCTACGCCCCCGATACTAACTTGACATTTTACTATGTATTTATACGTATAGGTACAGAATGATTTTTATAAATTTAATACATATATAAATTAAATAATATTAATCTAAGTTAACAAATACTTTACTTATGAATAAATAAAATTAGATTAGATTGTATTATTATAAAAATGATTTATATAATTCAAATTAATAAATTATAGGTACAATTAAAGTAGTACTGAATTTGACTAGGGTGGTAGTATAATATTTATAAACGCCATTTTGTGTAAATTTCCAAAAATAAAACTGTGAGTGAGTGACATTTCATCCCTTTGAGCCGTTTAAGCTATTTAAACCTCCACAAAATTTAAGGTAAGCGTACATATTCGAATCTATTTAAAATAAATATGTATACCTATATTAATATTTAATGTTTAACCGAGTCTTTAGATACGCTTCTGCAATGTTAAATACGAATCGTTTACATTACATATATAAACTTGAACGTTAATTATATGTAAATGCGAATTCTGCCTGTTTAGCTTAGAGCAAAACCTAAGTCACGTGTGCGTTGTTAAGTGAGCAAACAAGTAAATCGCCGTTGGGCAAAAATTATTATAATAAAGTTGGGGAAGTACTATATGCATAGAGTGGGCGTGTCAAGATTCTAGTTTAAATATCATTAAAACGTCTTGGGATTAAACGGAATGGAATTTATTGAGAATATTGTGACTTATTTATTTCAATTACTACAACATTACTATCGTATTTAATCCTATCAAAGATGATTTGGATAATTACCTACCTGAAACGAAAACAAAAACAGAATTACAAACAGAAATCGCGAATCCGACATGTTATACGTTTGTCAAGAAGTTAACTCCGATTATCCTTTGGAAAGCCATAAATGTCACATTTGTAGACGTTTTATTAAAGGAATCCTTTTAGATAAAGGTAACAAATTCAATATGAAAGAAACACAACGCTTTACAGATAACGTAGAGGTCCAAATTACCGACTTATCGGGTCCTTAAAATGCTTAAATTAACAATATTGAAATGTTATCTCAGAAACATTGGGATTATAGATCCGTGCCACTTAGCGAATGTATAAATTGTATTCTTTCACTCAACAGGCTTTATAGATAGGTGTATTATATACATATATCTATATATACGTTTGCGCTGTATTGTGTACAGGCGGTTGCAAGGAAAATGTCCCGATCGTTTTTTCGTTTTAAAGGTTCTAAGTCCTGGTTTTTAGATGTTCTATAAAAAAATATATTCATTTGGGACAAAAATTTTGAATGTTGTTATCTATCTTTAAAGGTTTCTGCAATCTACCGTATATTTCCTTACTACATCAATACTTTTTTTTGTTGAAATATAAAGGAAGCCAAAATAACATATTTATCTTTTTTAGAATCAGTAAAATGTCCCAAACCTCCCACCCAGGTGTTTAGTTCGGGACAGAGGGTGGTAGGTTTGGGACGCGTGAACATAGCTCAAGTAAAAACAAACATTTTATTGGAAATATAAAAATAATACAGGTAAATATTAAAAAACTTTTTTGTAGAAACTGAGAAACTATAGTAAAACAAAACGTAAACTTAAAGACAGAATTTTATCGTACAATTTTTATAAAACTAAAACTGTTTTCATTAAAAATGTAACATGTTTCGGTAATGGAAACTTAACCAGAACATAGTCTCCAATGTTGAAATCCTCATCATCAATGTCTTCAATCGTTTCACTTTCATTATTTTCCACTTCAAAGGGAGAATCATAGCTTTCCATAGCATATATTGTCACACACTCCTTCTTCAGAACTGCTACTTTCTGCAACAATTTTTCTTTTAATGGTCTTGGCTTTTCTGTTGGGCATATTTTCAATTTCTATTTTCTCCGATGTATCTGTAAGAATGCGTGTTCTTCCAGGTTTGCGACCTCCTTTACGTTTTCGCGGTGCATCTTTGGGAAATGGCCGTATTAATGTTATTGTTGCCTTTTGATGTTCCTGGCATTGGATCTATAGGGTAAGCCCGGGGGAGATGGCCATATGGGTGAGATGGTCCAGGCTTGTTATTTGGCAATGATGCAATAGATGGAGTAACAATCACGTTAGAGCTTTAACACATAAGTGGCCTTCGATTTGTCCATAAGAGTTACTCGGGAACAGCTCAGGAGCTACTCGTGTGTGTGTACAGTGAACTAACTCAGTACAGTTCAGGTACAGATAAAGTGTAAACAAATAAAGGGTGGTGGGGTGGCGGTCATGTAATCACAGATGTAACATAACCTTTCAAGTTTTCGTTTTGTCTACAATTCATTCAAATTGTCAACACTTTTTTGTAAACAAACGCAAGTGCGCATGCGGGAGCATGTCGTTCCCGCCGAAAGGTTGGTGCACCAAGGGTGAGGGGAAGCAGAAACGGGGCTGTACAAGTGCGAATCACATGGCAAAATAGAACGACAGATAGGTGACCCGGAACAGCTCCCGAGCTGTACGGTGCACAAATCGAAAGCCACTATAGTAGTATAAATCCTATAATTTTCACGGGAAGTAATTCAAGAACTCAGTAAACTTACAATTCTTTCTTTCTGGATGTTATAACATCACGGCGTTGAAGAAGGATCTTCTGACGTTATTCTAACTTCAAAGTGTTTAGTTGTCGGTGACGTTTAATTTTAATTATTTTCCCTGACGGTGGGGAAAGATGGCCATCCTTTTTTAGGGAGTAATGGCAATAGCTTAAGAATAATTGTTTAGCATGTTCTCGCATCCCCCACTTGAAAGTGACACTACTATTGAAAAGAAGGAAACACCATCTAAAATGCTTCAAGATATTTCTGGTGTTCCACTAAAAATTCCAGCAAGAAAACGCGCAAAACAAAAGTTGCTCCTTTGTTAACGTCGCCTGAGCACATACTAAACCGCAAAGTAGAAAAAAAACATGAAGAAATGCAAAAAGAAGAGAGGAAACGTAAAGCAGAAGACTAAAAATTACTTCGAACCACAGAAAAAGAAAAAAAAAACAAGAAAAACATGAGGAAAATTAGTCATCGTCTGCTAGTGAACCTAAATTTATTCCTAGTGGTGATTTTGATTTGGATGTAAGCGATGATCTAGATTCACCTAACAACTGCAGAGGTTGCGGAGAAAATGATTACCTACCTCATCAAAAAGCCTGAGGACTGGATTCGGAACACGAAAACTGTACAGAATTTACCAATACGTGCAACGAATGCAGAAAATGCCCAAATATGGAGAGTTCCAAGTTTTCATACCGTTCGTTGCTTTTTGTTTTTTGGAATTTTGTAATAACGGTTTTTTTTTCAAAACTATGGCCGTCTCCCCGGACTATTGAAACACCCTGTGCGCCCCGTCTCAATTGTGCTATTTGGCGTTTGTGGGTCTGTTTGGCGATTTATTTCTGGTGTCGTTGAGCGTATTTCTTTAATTTGTTCAGGTCTATCGGTTACATAGCTGGAAAGAAATTCATTTTCCGGGAAAAAACGTTGGGGTTAGTAGGATAAATCCCAGTTTTTGAAAATCCGTTATAATCCTGCAATTTCGTAAATCGTCAACCTCCCTGGATGTTTTAACATCCAGTTGTCTGTTACCACATTGTAGTAACTTTTCAGCGGCTTACATCCAATCGCTGAAGTTTATTACTACAATGTGGCGGAGTAGTGAACAAGTAAACTACATTATCTCTAGCCATGTTTTATGTGGCTTTCATAATTGTCGTAAATCAAAATGATAGGCTTTTCTTTTGATGATTTAGTATGCTCGAGGAAATGTTTAAAATAAATATTTCCTCGTTCATCCATCCGGATATGTTGGCAAAAATGCACCCTTGGAAATATGAAGAATGGTGGCAAAAAATTTCCTGAAGCATTTATTCCACACCACATAGTAATAAGCGTACCCCATTAGGCGGAACTAACGTTACCTACTTGTTTAGCCCCTTTTTTGGCTAAAATTTTCCGTGGAGAGTGCACCGTTGTAACTGCAGTTTCGTCTATGTTCCATATGATGGAGGAAAGTTTTGACGAGATAGAATTGCTGTTAGATTATTGAAGAAATCCCCAACATTCTTCCTATTGAAGTTAGTAGCTCTCGATAAACTAGTTGGCTCGGGTTGTTGTAACGAAATAGTCGAATTTCTTTTTTTTTTGAAACTTCTTAGCCAATCTTTTGTTGCAGCTTCGTTCGTACTCCAATTAGGTGGCGTTTTAATTCTATTAACCGCACCAAATTTATAATCCAGAGACTTGGTTTGCTTCAGTGTCAAATCATAGTGCATTTTTGCTGATTTTTTTAATTTCTCACAAAGAATTTTCTCTTGTTGCATTGTGAATACTTGTGTAGGAACGTGTTTTGATTTATAATTAGTTTTTACTTCTTCAGGTCGACTTTAGAATATCGTATTTCCTTGCGGTTTCTCTCACTTTTTTTCCCATCATTTAATACTGCAAATAGAGTTCTTTTGGGTATATCCAAAGAAATTGCTTTTCTAGTACCTAATTCATTCAGAAAAGTACTATAAGATGACGCGTTTGGGACACTGTCCCAAACATCACTCAGTTTTTGTCCCGAACTAACCATCTAACTTTAGCTTGACGTTGTATCTCCAACGGTTTCCAATATCCTCATGTACTGCATTTTAAACTGGACACCCTGTATAGCCAAAATTAGAATATTCCAAATACTCCGTCCCAAACGTGTCACCTTTCCCCTAGATAGAACATGCCATATTCCAACTTAAAAACTAGTCCATCTTGTAGGGAAAATTGGCCATTTTCTTCGTTACTAACTGCACACAAACACCTTCTCCATACGGCCAATATAAGGAGCGTTTATACCTGTTGGAATTTTGGAGCCCGGCAATAAAATCGAGATCCGGTTGGTCAGTAGCGATGGTAAGTGGCATCTCATGTTCCACGGGAACACGTCCGTTCATTATTCGAGATCGCGGTCGTGTTAGTCGGGGCCCTGGACGGTACCCTATGCTCGCGAAAAAACAGCCTCGAATTATGGCCTTGTTGGCGGGAATTTCGGATCATTTTTCCCCGTGTTCTCGCATCGTTCGGTTCGCGTTCTTCGTATGTATGTATTTTTTTTTTCGATTTCGATACTCCTATATACCTGTCGTTTCTTCTTTCTTCTTTCGATGTTGTTTCTTCTTTCGGATGGGATCGAATCTCTGGCGTATACCGACCGCTTTTTTGTCCATAAGTTAAAACATCACCTCATTATTTTTTCTGTCGACACTCTTTGAAGGGAATTTATCCCGAAATAAATAAAACGGTACCGATTTTCTTGTTCTGCTTTTTGGGTATCTTTCCGAGAGACATCTTTTTGTTTCGGAAGGTTCTTCGCCTTTTTTTTACTTTTATACTAGCGAAAGAAGAATTTGCTGCGATTTCTTAAATAAATATTAACAAAAAAATTAAAAGCTCTCCAGCAACAGAATCTCACGTTTATCCTAATAGCATTAATATCACGATGTACATTATTCAAAGCTCTCCTTCTTTACGTATAACCATGTATGAGGTACCGAAATCAAAGAGAATGTTCCTGCTCTCATGTGGGACGACCGCCTATCTCCATCAACGGAGATAAGAATTGACTGTTTCGAACTCCGGGCCGTGTGGCACAGCTGACCGACTAGACAATAAATTAATTAACTTTAATCGAGCTGTCGTCTTTATCTCTGGACAAGCTCATTTACTAAAATTGCAGTTAGTTCTTATATAATCTCTACGTGGCCGGTGTTAATAGTGCCTATGACACGAACTATTAACTATAAATGAAATGACGAAGATATACACAGATTATGTTACTCGGTTGGCGTGTCTTGAGGATGATTCTGTAATTCAATGTGTGGGGAAATCGTTTTACATATGGTATATAGGACTTTCTCTTTAACACAAATCATCCTATAATAGATATTACTTATAAAACTAGTAGTACTCCTCGATAATATACTTGATTCTCACTATATACGTATTGTAAAGAGTTATTATTACAAACAATCTTGTGAATACAATATTATACATTTCAATACATGTCGTGCAGTTGTGCACATCGTCCGCGCCGATGATGAAAAGACTACACAACTAAATCCGTTCTATACAGAGACAACAATGACCAGTCAATAGAATTCATTCAATGCGATCTGCTTCAAATCCCTGTTTTATATAACAATGTTTGGCACCGCTATATCCCATGTAGTACAGGCTCTCTCTCAGCCTGAGAGAAGTATTCATGCTGAAATAATTGCTCACCATTAATCTTACAGCTCAATCTTATACAATGCGATGCCTGGACGCTCCTATATTTTTGTAATTCACTCTATACAAGTTCAAGTTTACGAACGCTCGGCATTTAAACTGTGATGAACGGCGTTGTGCTTGAGGTTCAAGTGTAACGTGTGGGTATTACCATATTATGTTTTTTTTTCTTCTTCTTTTTCATCACAACGCAACGTTATAAAGAGGTTAGTGACAGCGTTTTGCGCTAATTACGCTACTATAACGGTTGATTGGTGCTGTTTCTGTCGCTCTTGCACTGATTCCGTATGATTCTGTAAATCGTAATGAAATCGTTCGTGCACGGATTATGTTTCGAGTGTATGATTAGTAATTAATACTTTTTGTTCGAGTGTATCTAGTAGCATTATTTGATTCCCATATAAGGACTTGGATTCCATTTGCCAAAGAATCGATTAAAACTTAGATCAGAATTCATCGTCGAAACACGTATATTGAATTAATTAAGAGTCCTGGTGTTTATCTAAGTGAACTAGAGGACCAGGACTAAGTGAAGGCAGGATGTTAAAACATCTCTGATCCCTATTAGAATCATGCATACAACACAAATCTAACCAGGAGATCAATTTTTCAACCTAAAACATCCTAAACCAGATAAAATCCGAAAATTGTCGATTAACCGTAAATGTTGCCACAATTCATGACACAATGCATCACTTATTTAATCTAGAGAACATCTATATCTTCTACAAGACGTGATAAATAATAACAGAAAAAAATCTGAAGTTGAAAATGGGATTGCAGCTATTGCAGCGTTAGAAATTAGTTCTAGTTCTTTATTAGCTTCTTCAAAGAACGACTACAGTAGAACCTCGGTTATCCGAGGTAACGTGGGGGGCACCCTCCTCGGATAACTGAAAACTCGGATAATCCGGATTTATTTTTATCTTTATTTCCCTTCAAAAATTTCGTCACAGATGTCACGACCTCTTCTTTAAATGAGTTAGTAAATAACGTCGCATCCATCCAAGCGCTCTTCTGACTTTTGTAATAAACCGCTAGGGCTTTGGGTGAGATGTATTTTAAAGCTCTTGGACGTGCTGACTTGTCAATCACCATCAATGGAAGTTTGTGCTTGCCAGATGCATTGGAACGTGCCATTACGATTAATCTTTCCTTATTTCGAAAATAAGTACCTACTGGCTGTACTCGTTAAGTTCACAAGGTTAGGAATGTGGGTATGGCAGCCAAAGATTCCAACAATAGACTCAAATTTTCAATTTCTGAGCTTTCGCAATTTATTTCATCGATCATCGATGTAGCATGTTTTTTGGATGCTACATCGTCAATGTATCATAATTCTCTGATGAAGCAATAAATAAATTGCGAAAGCTGAGAATTTGAAAATTTGAGTCTATTCTTGGAATCTTTGGCTGTCATACCCACATTCCTAATCTTATTTCCTTATTTCGTTTGTGCCCAGGAGCTGATTTCTCCTGTCGAGATGCCACTGTTTTTGATGGAAGCATTTTATTTTTGATTTGCTTTTTATACCATACAGACGGTCAGTTGACGTACACCGTATTGTTTTTTCCAGGGGTCAAGCCATCCTGAACTACCGGTAAACCTATGTGTCTCTAGGAATTGCTTTCTGTTCTAAAATTGGACCTCACAGAGGCACACCTTTTGATCTTTGCTGCTTAAACCACATGAATAAAGCTTCATTGACCATTTCGTACTCGCCTTTTTTTCATTGATTTTCTTCTTGAAGACGAAGAGGCTTGTTTTATACACCAATCTTCTATTTTCCAATCTCCAACTGTTACCTCACCGACTCCATAATCTAGTGCAACATTTTTAAGTGGCTCTCGTGCTTCAATTCTTTTAATGGCTTTTAATTTTTCTTCAATAGGAGCGACCTTTCTTTTACGCTGATTTTGTTCCGACGAACTACATTTACGCAAATTCGCATGCTAGAAATAGTCTAAAAACATAAATAGGGGAACCACTCAAACGGATCAAGGGGATTCTCCGTTGGCCCCGACGATTTATACTACTACATACATATGTATTTTAGAAGCTCGGTTAATACGAATTGGGTCTTTAGGTCGGCTCGGTTAATCCGGAGCTCGGATAATTGCGACTCGGATAATCGGGGTTTTACTGTACAAGTAAAAACCAACAAAAGTTGTAAATAAATTGGTAATTTATAGTACGGAAACATCACAAGACTCATGTGCAGTTAATATTTGGAAACATGTCATTAAAATACATAGTAGGTAAAAATCTTATTAACAAAATTAATTAAGAACTCGAAAATGTAACACTCACATAGGCAAACAGTAAGTGAGGTTATAATTATCGCAAGTTTCCCACCAAAAGTTGGGGAAATTGTATTGTCAAGGTGGAAACAGGTAAAAAGCTAGTGGACAAATTGAAGTGCATATACAATGTTGTACAAAAGTATTATAACAATTAAATTAAGTTATCTGAAATATTTGTAATCATTTCTAAAGACATTAATTTATTTAAAAAGATGATCAATATTGATAAAGATAATTCCTTAATGGTGATGCCTGCGGACAGAAGACAAATTAAGTTAAGGACCCCCAAACAAAATACAAACACTAAGCAACAACATCGTAAGAGATTTAAAGAAGAAGGATTATATTGATGAACACATTCAAAAAACTTTTACTTGCTACAATGGTATTTGCCCTAAATGTTATTCCCTTGTAAAAATACATAAAACTGGTTACCCTGTCAGATTTATAGTTTCTTTCCTTGACTCTCCAACATACAAATTATCTTCCTTGTTCTCAACATCACTTTACCTTTAAACTATGTTGTTGTCTTCTTAGACGTAATATCTCTATTTACTAACATTCCTTTGGAGGTTGTTGTTGTTGGTTTATTTGACTCGTCCAACTTTACATTTAATGGCCAATTTTTCAAACAAAAGTTTGGCACCCCTATGTGCAGTCCACTATCTCCCATCATTGCCTGTATTGTTATGGATGAACTCCTCTCCCAGTGCATCCCAAAACTGCCATTTGAATTACCGTTCATCTACAAATATGTTCATGATATTATTACATCTGTTACATTAGACCGTACCACTACAATCCTAAATGTATTTAATGCTTACAACAACTCGTTGCAATTAATTATTAAACTGGAACTGGAACGTTTTTAGATACTATACTAATTAGGAATACTGATCAATCTCTTATGTTGGACTGGTCAACGTCACAGCACTTAGAAATAAAATTCCCAAAATATCACAGCCCGCCTTCAGCGAAAAGAACTTGTCTCAATTAAACAGCATTTTCATAAACAATGGTTATCAAAAAAACTTCTGAATTGTTTACTATATAATACCCCACTTAATGCCTCGAACAATAACACCGATAAGGAGTCTACTGAAGACGTTCTGATCTCCTTGAATAGTCCCCCACAATTAAAATGTCATCGCATATTTCAAATTTCCTTTTCTCGATGGTTTAACTCAAAAAATCTCTTCCCTCTTCAAGGATTTTCCCATCAAATTATTCTCCCACCCCACAACCATTGCAATCCGGTCTCGTGTCAAGAATGTAACTATGTACACATTGGACAAATATCTACAGTGGGTGGCCAAATTTTTAGAGTCACCTTGGAAATTTGAGCAATTTGTTTAAAAAATGTTTATAATTAAGCCACATAATATATTGATATGTTTGTTTCTATTTTATTATGTTGTCACACTCTACTTAATTGCAGAAAATATAGTGGCAACACTGTTGACATGCCAACACTTAACTGCCATTATGTGTCAGTGCTGTTATTCTCTGCTTACAAATCACGCGTGTTTATAGACGTTTTAGACTGTTTCTAATGCTCCCTATCGACTTTCTGATTATTCTGCTATACTTTTGTGTGAATTAAACAGTCACATCGTGAATTTCGAGTTTATTACATACATTTGATGGAAACAAGAACTCTTTTATGATGGGAAAAGCTAAAGACATCTCGCCAAAGAAAATAAAAGAGATAAAAACTTCAATAATGAACACTAATCACTCTCTCAGAAAGATAGGATCCATTACTAAAGTTTCCAGGGCAACACTGGACGCATAAAAAAAATTGCAGCGTGTCGACCTGCAAAAAAGGCGCTGCTCACCCTAGCCATGAAGAAAAAAAATACTACAATGTTCCAAAGATCACAAGAATTGGACAGTTGATGATTGGCAGCACGCAAATAACATTATAATTCTTCTCGTACACCTTGCAATTTATCAGTTTGTTCTGAATTCTAAAATGACGAAATATTCCACGGAGAAGACCAGGAGAAAAATATAAGGACGAATGTATCGTGAGGACGGGGAAGAGCCCTCCCAGCATCATGGTGTGCTCCATCAATAGCAGTCAAGGAACTGATCACCTGTACATCGTCGAAGGAACGATGAGACAGGACCAGTATTTGAGGGTGCTGCAAACACAAATGCTTCCTCATGTTCAGGAGTGTCCAGGAGTTCCCCAATGGGTACTACACGTGCATGCACGACTCGGCGCCTTGTCACGAAGCAAAAACTGTCATGAAATCCCTCTCTGACGACCACCTGAAGAAAGAAATATCAAACGAAATTATCACCACCAACGGCTGTTCAGCTGATTGAGCGCTTAATAGAAGTGTAGTATATAAGTGAAACAATTGAAGAAAACTGCCTGAAATGCATAGAAAGCATGCCAAGAATGTGTTAGGTATAAGGCATAATTTTAAATGTTTTCATGTCAATACCCAATTCTTTTCTCAAGCTTAAAAATAGGTAAATCCAAATACAGGGTGTTCGATTAAAAATAATAAAGTAGATGGCGACTTCGGAAGCGATTATACCGGAAAAAAAACAACTACATAGATACAATGGACGTTTTCAATTCTAGACACCTATCATTTTTTTACATTAATATGAAATGCACCCTTCTATTTAGATAAGGATCAAATATATTTAAACCATAAGTGAGACAACCCTTTAGGGTGCATTTATACGACCAGATAATTCCCGTTAAATCCGTTTATCTTTAAATCAGGTCTATGGTACTACCACCATTGAACCGTACACTACATTCGGAGGAGACAACCATCTCGAAATAGCCCATTTTATTTATTTATTTTTTAATCTTAGATGCATATACAATTCTACCTTCTCGACCTTATTGGGTACGCAGTCACACGCATAATAGGTTGTATATTTCAAATTCCAAGTAAAGTACAACGCACCTAACCAAATAATGTCTACTAGATGAAAAAAAAAAGAAATAGAAAGAACGGCCGTAATAGTAATATAAAAAGCGAGAGAATAAAGAGACGAGCGTATTATCCCAAAAAATGATTCGACGGACTAGACACTTCAACATTATTGTACCCCACCACTACCACCACCACCACCTTACTAGAAAAAGATCCTAATCCTTCCTCGCTCATCCATCCGGTCGGGGTCGCTTCGGCCTCGCATAGCATACGAGAGTGTGGATGTCATTGTATGCACGGAATCGTATTCAATTTTGATGTAACCTGTCCAACCGTCCGCCTAAATCTTATCGTCTATCTGGGAGCCGCTACGTGAAAAAGGTTTACCGAGTTATTTTTTTGAGCGATTGTCGGCCTGCCACCGACACCGAATACCGAAAATATCTTGGCGATCAATGACAATTCGAGATGTTATCCGATTTCGGTTTATATCCGTGCTCTTTTTTTCTCCCTCTGTTCATGGGTGTCAATTACAGGACCGGATTAGAAATAAGTCTATTGCTGTCTAGAATTTTTGTTTTTTAATAATGAGTAACCACCTATAATGTAGTTCATCAATTAATTTCTTCTTCTGGTCTTGTCTGTGGTTTTTTGGCAGGTAAGTAGAGGACTGTGACTCTTCCAATCTAATTCAAACTATTAAGTCTTCTTATCTTTTCTGGCTTCCAGAATCTTCCATAGGGAGCACTTTAGACAAATTATCAACGAGCAGAGACCACAGCCAAGGAAGAGAGGAGGCATAGCATTGCTGGTCTAAAAATTAGAGACCATGCAAGCATTTAATTGTTGGAATTCATTCTGCAGGGATGGTTATAATCTCTGCTTCAAACCCTCCATCCCCCTCCATCAATCCTTCTGCACTGCGCGTCAGAAAAAACGAGGCACCCGACAAATTTACATAATTATCCACATTTTTGCATATTGCTTGTCTTTAGTGCAATAACAGAAACTAAGCAAAAATTGGAGAATTTTGAAATTTATTGGGAAAATACTAAAAATAATATTGACTACTCACACTACATCAAATTGGACTGAAGAGGCAAGAAGTAATAAAAATTATTTGTCAATACTGGGCATTGCCACCTCACGTCCTGTATGCTTGCTTGGGGAAAGGAGGTCTTCCTGTGTTGTTGCAGCAGGTATGCAACGTCTTACACACCTTTTGAGCTGGTCCCAAATATGCTCAATAGGATTCATATCTGGGCTTTGAGGAGGCCAGTCCAATTTTTGGAATACCAACTTCTTCAAGGTGCTGTGTGTGGTCGCGCATTATCCTGCATTCATAGGAAACCATTTCCAACAAACCCAGCATAAGGCATCACATGCCCTTGTAAAATCTCTAATCTCTAAGTATCGTCGGACTGTTAATGCGCTTTTGTCAATCAGAACGAGATTTGTGTGTGCCTCAAAGGAAATTCCTGCCCAAAACATTACTGAGCCACCCCCAAAAGCAACCCGAGTTGACCGAATACAGGCTGCATAACGTTCTGCACTCATCCATGAACAATACATTTTTCCACTCGTCCCCTGTCCAATTTATTTGTTCTCGGGCAAAAGCAAGTCTACATCTTTTGTGAGCTGCAGTAAGCAAAGGTCCTGTAGCTGGGCTGCAAGATGTTAAACCACTTTTTCCTTAACCTTCGACGAACATTGGAAATTCTGACTGCTGTTCTGTGAGCTTGCTGAAGGCTGCTTTGGAGCATTCTACCGGTTTCTCTCAATCTAAAATTGCTTTCCAATTTAGGCTGATATTAAGGCTACTTTTGATTTCTATGCAACGTTCTCGACAAAATATTGATAACCCGAGATCATACTAAGGTATCTTATATCAGGTCGAAAAATTTCTAATGGATAAGATATGGTCTTCTTCACATACAATTTTGACAGTTTTAGAGGACACGAACGTGTTAAATTGGAAATTATTTCACCAAGGACGATCATATCCTCATATTTTGCTATCTGACACTGATTCAAGTTGTGGAATCGCTTTTGGAATACCACCCCCTTAACTGATTAGTTTTGAACAGTAGAATGACCTGTCATTTGGCATGATTTGGTCCTCTCCAAAACTATATCTGAGGTTTAACCTCCAGACTGCAGGATCTAGTCAATTTATCTACAAAAGCTGGATTTTAGCGGTTATTTTTGGATAGCAATGGGCTGGTATCAGATCACCATGATCATTAACTTAATAAAATATCACGAAATTGAAAATTGATAAGATTCTAATTATCCAAAAGCTAAGACCCCAACCTATTACATTCTAAAAGCAAGCATTCCATTCTAAGTGATCCAAATCTCAATCGAAAGATGAAAGTTGAGCCTTCAATTCACCTGAAGCTTGGCTTGGCTTGGCAAAACCCGAAGGCCCTCGTAGTACAGTTTTGGACCGTGGAAGCCTTCGATGTCATTTAAATCTGTGTGTTTGGTTTTTCTTGAGCTAGGCTGTAAGCTGAGTGTAAAGTTTCATCTCTTCTTTAGACAGCTCACCTTAATTGGCTTGATGATGAATTTGTCAAGATTCTCAATCTTGATGGTTCCTGACTGGGTTTAGACTTTCCACAAGATTGTAGAAGGTGTGTTCGATAGATCTTCAAATTTGTGTCTTTGCACCATTTTTAATTCGCCTGGAAGATTATAGAAAAATAAAAAACAGTGTAGGTGTCTTTTAACTGGCTTTATGGAAATGAGTCTTTAGATAACTCATCATGATTACTTCCCAAAAATTTTGGTAGTATAAGTGATCAGTGATCACTGTCGACACTATAGTGTTGTTGTTGTTTGAACTAATTCTATCTGGGATGTTCTCTTTTTTCTTCCTCTCAATTGGCCCACAATTTGGCCAGACCCTCAATGTGGTATTTGTGGTTTGATGAAGCCCTTACTTTCTAAAATAATGAAAATGACGAGCATGGGCAATGTCAGGGTCGTGTGATGACTTTATCTAGCACTTCAGGATCTGAATCTGAATCCCACCATGTCATAGTGTTGAACATTTTCAAAAATTCGTAGGACGACCAGAAGGTTTATTTATCATGTTGGTACCTTTGAAAAACTAGAATTTGTGCCAGGGAACTATTGCCAAGCTTTTAGCAATAATTAGAAACATTGTGTTTGATGTAAGTTTAGGAATTTTTAATCTCCAGGTTTTTTATCAAACCAAAATTTTAATAATAAGACATCGGAGGTTTATCAACGATATAACTACATAATCGTTTCCCTTTATTTCTCTCTCTTTTTTTATCTCTCGTATAATCCTTTCCGTTGGACGTGTTCCTTTTTTTTTGTTCCCTCCACATTCTCGTTTCGGCGTATACGAAAATATTTCGCGTAAATCTTAAATCTCCTCGGAATGGCCCCGTTGTACACACATCAACCGCGCTCTGCAATTTTGGCAATCTCCACCTCTTTCGTCGGGGCCATAAAAATTTCCGAACTGGTCCATAAAAAAATCAGATATCTTTCATGTAAAGTCCACACGAGATGACTTCAAGAGCTCATTTTCGAACCCGTAAAGCGTCAGTTTAATAAATCAAAAGGAACATTACCGCTCGGATGAAAGGCTCTTTTTATGTGTACAGTAACAATAACAACCTGTTTGCCTTTTATACGGTTTTCCTGTTATTTTCACTCTGTATGTATGAGTAAGTACATATCGCGAAATATTAATTAAAATATAAATTCCTATAAAAGAATGAAAACAACACAATGTAGCATAATAATAATATGTAGAAAAGATAGAGGTGGGCGTTTCTAACACAGGACTATAGCATTGATTATGTATTCTTATAGGGATTTAATAACAACTTTATTTCAATTCAAATCAATTTCCATATGGAATAGCTTTTATATGTAGTATGTATTATGTTTCGATGTACAATAGAGATGCATAAATAATAGAATATTCAGGAGAGCTAACACAGCCTCCGTATAATTTTAATTGCAGCTATATGCAAGCTCCGAACCCTGGTATTATGTTGCAAACTCGAACATAATTCGCCTTATGTAAACGTAGAATGAACAGCCAACGTTGAGCTTGAAAGCTTCGGCTATTCGAGATGTATTCATGTCATTCGGAACACGAAAAAAACGCCCAGTGCATTAGCTGAAAGTGCCATTCTATTCTGTGTTTGTATAGTGGATACATGTATATTCCCAGCAATTACTTTGCAATGAAAGCATGCATAGCATTAATGAAACGGTTAGAATTGAAATGCTGTTGAATTTTTTCTGAAAGCAAGCTTTGTAATTTATAGATACATTTGCCGAAAAAATGCTCTTAAAAAAATTGGGCAATAAAACATGAATGAATATCATCATGAAGAAGTCGAAACTCCAATCGTGGTTCTATATTTTGATTTAGTTTTTAATACAGGATAACAAAACTTTACTTTTAGCCACAGTGATCTGTCTTCATCGTAAATCAGGTTTAAACTCCTTTATAACAAGTTTAGAGCCGCTGCAAAACATTTCTTCTTTAATGAAACAACACAATGGCAAGAAATCCTTAATTGATGGTAGGAGAGATAAAAGGCAACCTACAAAATTTCAAAAATTATAATTTCAGAAATTTTTTCCTTCAAGATTTAGGAATGAGTGATGTGGCTGCAAAATTCTTTCCTTGCCTGCTGAGAGAAGACCAAAAAAAAACTACAAAAGCAATTAGAAGAAAATCTGGAGCCATTACTGGGGTTTGTGGTTATGATCTTTAGATAAAAGCCCAATCTGCGCAGAATGAAAGATGCCTAACGATCCACGGCTCAAGAAAGTCGAATCGAAGCAGATTCTCACCGCTTTCGATTATTTGGGGCAGCAAAATCTGCATCCTCTGGCATCAATTTTTTATTTTGCAAAACTTATCACCTTATTCTAGCTATGTCTAAGAAACAAAAAATGTTTGTATTATGCTAACGGCACCAGCGAGATGAGACACATCTTTATACGTGGGTAATCCCCCACCACCTTTGAGTACTTTTGTGTCGAAGCTAATCTGGGATTGTCTGCTTTGCTTTAAAGCTCTGACCCAAAGAAGTACAGTCGTATTGATATGGGTATGATTGTGTGGGTATTAGATCATTAAGATTGTGTGGAGAATGAGATTGTTGATGGTCTTGAAAAGAAAGGTGCAGAGTCTTGATTCATTGGATCGGAGCCACATAAAGGCTCATCCTTAAGAGATCCTTAGGAGATTGGTCCAAAAAAAGTTTATTACTTTTTCAGTTACGAAGGCTAAATCTTGTTCAAAATGGTGGTGGGTCGATAAAGGTACCACCACTCTGAAACGACGCACTCAGAACCATCTGACGTTAGAAAATGCTTTTGTCCACCAATAAAGCATGTCATCGACATCTTGATTCAATATCTCCTTTTTGTTTTCAGAATATTTCAGGTTCTCACAAATAAGCTTCCTCCCAGATCATAATTCACAACGATTTATTGAAGTTTAAGAATGGATAAAGCAATACTGAAAAAGCAGCAAATGAAACGCAGTTGTTACGTCTTCCAGAAGGCAGAAACGATTAGCGGTGGGGAGGTGGACCTTTGCAGATCTGCAGATCAGTGACTCCATTCCAAAACTAAGACTATTAAAAAAGTTTATTTCATCTTCAGCCACTAAACACCTCAATAAGAGAGATCTTAGCACCATTACGGCCCTGTAAATTATCGATGGCCCTCTGAGACATCACCTCCAAAAGATGGGCAAGGTAGATAGTGATAAATGACCATTTTGTTCCAAATATAGTGGAAGAATGGAACACGTTACGTGTGATTGGGTGGTGGTAGGCCGATCGAGGTACCACCACCTTGAAAAGAAGCACTCAGAACCATTTGACGTTAGAAAATGTTTTCCACCACGAATAAAGCATGTCATCGACATCTTGATTGAATATCTCATTTTCCATTTTCAGCATATTGTAGGCTCTGACGAATAAGCTTCCTCTTAGATCGTACTTCAAAATAATTTATTGAAGTTTAAGAATGGTTAAAACAACACTGAAAAAACAGTAAACGAAACGTAGTCGTTAGTCTTCCAGAAGGCAGAAGCGATTAGCGGTGGGGAGGTGGATCTTTCCAGATCTGTGACCTCATTCCGAAACTAAGACTATTAAAGAAGTTTATTTCACCTTCAGCCACTAAGCACCTCAATAAGTGAGATCTTAGCACTATTACCGCCTTATGAGACTGGCCATGGCCCTCTGATGCATCACCTCAATAAGATGGACAAGGTGAACAGTGATAAATGGCGATTTTGTACTAAATGTAGTTGAAGAGCGGAAGACGTTACGTGTGATTGGGTGGTGGTGGGCTGAAAAAAATACCACCACCTTGAAAAGACGTACTCAGAATCATTTGACGTTAGAAAATGCCTTTGTCCACCAATAAAGTCCACCAATAAAGCATGTCATCGATATCTTGATTCAATATCTCAATTTTGAGTTTCTGATTCTGGGTAAAACAACACTGAAAAAAAAACAATAAACGAAACGCAGTTGTTCTTCCAGAAGGCAGAAGCGATTAGCGGTGGGGAGGTGGACCTTTACAGATCTGCAGATCTATGGCATCATTGCAATATGTCGCTTTTTACTTAAAACTGTACGCTTTGTTGCATTTATTCTTTCGCTAGTAATCTAATTAAAATTTTTCGTATACTGTATATGATTCTACACCAATTTATATACTGAAACCTGTACATATTAAAGGGGCACAAGGTGTTTGCTTGGACAATAATCTTGAACAACCCGTTCAGGTTAATTTACATACGTGTATTACACCTGAACCAAAGCCCTCTTGTGTTTAGGGTATGTGTACACATACATATACAGGTCTAAAGGAAGTTAGTGCAATTTGATGTTCGTGTGTTCGGAAACATCGAGTTTAATTTTTCGATGTTTTAGACATGGTTCGTGATATTTCACAGCGCTATCAGATAATGGATTTTTCACGCTCGCTAAGTTCAAAAACAAATACTGCGTCTGTTGAGTGTTTTGAACCCCACGACAACATGCACGTATTATATGCATCGGGCATGAGTTCTAGCGCCTACGGATTCGTAAATAGCCTAGCAGCGTATTGTCTGGTTTTAATGTGTGAAGGTGTACCTGTCCAGATGGAAAATTTTCGTCGTATTATCGTGGTATAAAAGGATGTTTTCTTTAAAAAAAACGTATTGCAAATTTCGACGTATAATTTCACCTTATTAAAATATATTGATTCAAATTCCAATCATTAATATTTATTCCTAATTGGGAACCTTAACAGAAGTGCCGTAATATAAGACGCGATTCTAGTTATATTCCTTCTGTTCCATTTTCTCCTTACCCTAATGCGAAAATCATGCTAATTTAATTAGGTAAGGTTTTCGGATGAAATTTCATACCCATTACGTGCGAAGCCGTCAGAAGAGAATATCAGCGGCTACGTCGCTTAATTAGACGGTGTTTTTAATAAAACAAGAAATTTCGAATCCGCAGCAGTCGCGGTTGTAATTGGAGTGGATTGGCGATCACCTGAACAAAGCGATTCTCTTCATTTTTATCGTTTATTTCACCTAGTTGGGGTTGATATTTTTTGGCCTATTTTGGCAGAATAATTAATTAAAATTTTACGACTGTTTATGAATTTAATTGGCATTTTGTGAATTTTTGGAAATGGATGGTGTTACAAATTCCTTAAAAGATCTCCAGAGATAACCAAATCCTCTTTTATGCAAAAGCCTTGCAAGAAACTACCATTGAAAGGCCTCTTCACTAATTTGCTGCAGCTGTTATATGGGGGATGCCATAGCTGTTGCCATCAATTTTTTTGATAAATTAGAGGTTGGGAACATTGATAGTTATTTTTAATGGTTGTAAAGAGAGAGAGCAAGTTAGTAAATTGCTTATATTAAGCCCAAAAGCGTGAGAAATTGTAATCTCACCCCCTCCCCCACTCCCATCCACACACATCTTGAAATTGAAAAATTTTATAAATTGAACAAAAGACATTTTCATTTTAACCTGTCGAGGAAGGGGAATGGGGTGGCGTGGATAACATTAAAACTGTCCCAGTTGCTAAGTGAAACATTGCAAATTTTTTTGTTTCTGCTAAGATTTTGACTACCTAATTCATTCTTAGAGCCGGTGGAAGCACTTCGTATGGCTAGAAATGTTTTAGGCATCCAATTACTTGCGTTACTTGCCTGTCCTTTTAGCCTTTTACAGGACATGCTTTGGTATGATTGTGTGTGGTGCGTTCAAATATTATCTGGGAAGGTGGAAGGTCTCGATGAATATACAGGTTACAAAATATAATGATTTTCCTCCACAATATGCTTCGGAATTCGTTGACCCAACACTTTGGAGAGCTAAATCCCCATAGATCTCCTCCCCGTGTGGAGACTAGGAGAATCTCATCGATGACAGACTATCACAGCATCCGGCTGCGATTTGGTCGTCTTGTCGCAAATCTTCGAAACTCCTTGTTTGTGGAAAAGCCCTGCGATTACCAAGAGGAAGAAAGGCTAACCGATCTTTGGACCAGTCTTAGGCCAAACAGAAACCCTATGGTATACTTGATTTTGGTGTAAGTCTAATTATTATGGGGAGTGGAAGGTATTTCAAGATATCGAGTTATTGTTGGATAAGTCTTCTTTCTCTGTTTTGCTAAAATTTTGTCCTGTTGTCAAGATTATCAACATTTTGGATTCGCATTTGTTCTGGGAGGTGGCAGTTCGTACCTGACGTTCCAGTTGACTCTATTGATACTTTTAAATCTATTATTTTAATACGAAAGATTTTCCCAGAGAGCTACTTGATTGTGGAAAAACCCTGTGGTTACCAAGAGGAAAAAAATGCTAACGTCCAGCCTTAGGCCAAACAGAAGCCCTATGGTATACTTGAGTTTGGTGTGAGTCCAATTATTATGGGAAGTGGAGTGTGGAAGGTATTTCAAGATATCGAATTATTGTTGGATAAGTCTTCTTTCTCTGTTTTCCTAAAATTTTGCGATGTTGTCAAGATTATCAACGTTTCTGGATTCGCATTTGTTCTGGGAGGTGGCAGTTCGTACCTGACGTTCCAGTTGACTCTATTGATACTTTTGGATCTATTATTTTAATACGAAGGATTTTCCAAGAGAACTACTTGATTGTGGAAAAACCCTGTGGTTACCAAGAGGAAAAAAATGCTAACGTCCAGCCTTAGGCCAAACAGAAGCCCTATGGTATACTTGATTTTGGTGTGAGTCCAATTATTATGGGGAGTGGAGTGTGGAAGGTATTTCAAGATATCGAATTATCGTTGGATAAGTCTTCTTTCTCTGTTTTGCTGAAGTTTTGCGATCTTGTCAAGATTATCAACGATTTTGGATACGCATTTGTTCTGGGAAGTGGCAGTTCGTACCTGACGTTCCAGTGTTAACTCTATTGATACTTTTAGATCTATTATTTTAATAGGAAGGATTTTCCTAGAGCATAAAATCGTCATCATCATGAAGCATTACAAAGCAAGTAGATATTGTTATTCAGAATATGGTGACTAAAGATGTTATTGAATCTTCTTCTAGCTATTGGAGTAGGTCCTGGCGATTTCGATTACAGGGAATTAAACGAGGTTACCGAACTGGGTGTAGATTTGGAACCATATCAATCAATCATGAATGAAAAATACATTTAAATTTTGACTAAGGTTTTTGAATGTTTTAGTTAATGGAACTTCAAAGTCCATTATTATACCCATGTACTATCTGGTACTCAGTCTCTAAGGGAGTGCAAAAAGTTAAAAAATTTTGGTGAACCAGTCAAAACAAACAGTTGGATTGGTTTCCTGACTGAGTCTGTTTTTTTTTTGTATTATTAACCTATTCCTTTTATCTTGTTGTTTAATATACTATTATTCCTTGTAATTATAATTTATATTTGATCCACACTTATACAATGCAGAGAAGTATAAGCGTATTCTGGTAAAGGCGTTTTTGCAAATGGATATGATCTTTTCATTCAACCATTTATTTGCCAATCCTCTCTAACAATTCTCAATTATTTCGACAACAAAAGAGCACACATATTTATGTTCAATTTAGAATGAAACTCTTCGAGATATAAAGCACGCATTATAAATGTGCCATACACCATAGCTCCACAATAAGACGTAACAGCAACAACAACCCAACGAAGCTGATAGCTGTAAGATTTGTTAGAAATCCTGTCCGTTCTATTTATTAGATTAAGTAACATGCAATAGATTATTGTAAACTGGACGTGAATACCACGCGGTCTCGCGGTGTCCAGATATTGTTTACCGAATAAATAGTGAGTTACATATGCATATATGTCAAGGGTGACCAGTAAATAACATCTAGTTCCAACAAGATGTCTTCGGATGATTTAAAACGTTTTCAAATTTATTGTTATCTGGGTTGGTCCAGCTTAATTCTTTATATAATTTCGTAATTCCCGGTTGTATATTTGTACCTACATGGTGTCGTTTTAAATAAATAAATCTTTGTATATGCTTGGAAATGTTAAAAAAACAAACTTGATATATGAGTGTGAAGCTGTGCCTCACCGCCTTAACTTTATGCAAATATTAGATAGTTATTTAATATTTTGAAATTTATTATTACCGGAGTGAATACAATTGAGGAGGTCCCTCTTGACTTAAATTATTTATTCCTTACACACCTATTCGATCTGATAACGTCCGAAAGTATCGGCATGTTATGTAGGTACTCGCTTGACATTTTCATAGAATCGTGTCTAATGATAATCTTTACGTTTAGCTAATGCCTGCCCAACTGGCTGGCTAACAATGAACAGGCGTGTCAAAAAATCAATTATAGAAATTTTTATTTTATCATTTTATTGAAATCAGCAGCTTGATAGAACTGCACGTTCTATTAATTGTAGGCAGAAGTCTTGTTTGACAATCGTTTGTTAGCATTTCTTACAGACGTTGACTGGTTTTTAAGATTGTCGAAATCTGTACCTGATCTTTTATTAAGGAACAACACACTTATAAATTTTACGATGTTAAACAAGTATTCCGTTTAATTCATTCCCCGCCAGATATTAGATTACGATATTTTTTTTCTTGCAGCATCCTCTTTAATTGGCAGCGATGGATTTATACCGTGGAAAAACGGAATTATTTTATCCATTGTGTTTATCCCACACGATAAAATTTTAACGAAACAATTGATTTAGTGCAGTGTGTTAATGTTGTCGTCCTGGAAATACCGCGGAGCCGAATCGAAAGAGAGAGGGAGAGAGAGGTGGTGCAGAAGTGCGGGGTCACTATAGTGGAATGCAATTCTATCGGCACAATGTATCTTTTCTCCTTACGTCCGCAATTATAATTAAGTATAAATTATGGAACGTTCTCGTCGATTCTGAATGTCGTAAAAACACCCTCGAGAACGCGTATACACAAAATGATATAATCAACCCCGGTAAACGCAGCTACAAGCAACGGTGATTTATTGAACCGCTCAGGTGCTTATAATTATAAGTGAGAAAGTGCAGTGTACCACGTTTATACAAGTACACATTACACACTGTCCAGCAGGAAGTTAGTTAGGAGTGATTTACTTGTTTGTTGCGGTGAAATCGCGAATCTCGATCGTATTCTGTTTTGTATGTAATGTGGAAGGAGTAATCGCAAAACTAGATGTGTGAATTGAAGAGCAAAAAATATATCACTTAATTATCAATATCTGCTGCAATCTAAGGTCAGCGTTGTTTCGAAAACCGAAATCATCTTCAGCCATTTTTATGGCAAACTGCTGGTCTGGTCATATCTGGGTCAACACCATTTCTCTTTCTCTTGACAAGTGGTAAGCTAATCCACTTGTAACGGGTGGACAAATTTGGGGTAGAAAGTAAATTGGCTTAGCCGAATTTCATCTTTCAGAGCGTTAGTTGTTTGTGGTTTGTTCACGTAAACCCGGTCTTTCAAATGGCACCAGAGAAAATAATCCAGCGGCGTTAAATCACAAGAACGAGGCGGCCAATTGACATCGCCAAATCAAGAAATTACTCGGCCGAGAAATTTCTCACGCAATTACTGAATTGTTTGGCCGGCTATGTGGCTTGTGGCGCCGTCTCGCTGAAACCAAAGGTCTCTGATGTCAACATTAGCCAATTGTGGCCACAAAAAATCGGTTATCATGGTTTGGTAGCTCATTTTCGAAAAAATATGGGCCGACGATGCCGCCTGACCACAAACCGCACCATACGGTCACTTTCTTTGGATGTAATGGTTTTTCGAGGACTGTTTGTGGATTTTGTGAGCCCCATATGCGACAAGTTTGTTTGTTTACATAACCGCCTAATTGAAAATGGGCCTCATCACTAAAGATGATTTTTTGAAAAATGCCTTGTTTTCGTTCAGCTTTTCCAACAGTCAATTCACAAACGTTCGACGCAAACAATGGTCGGCCGGTTTTAATTCTTGAACGGGTTGAACTTTATAAGCATGAAGATGAAGATCTTTATGCAAAATGTTGCGCAAAGTGCCTCTGGTGATGCCAAATTGTTGCGAACGTCGACGAGTTGATGTTCCAGCCTCATTCTCAACACTTTGCTGTGCAGCGGCTATGTTTGCATCTCTACGGCCACTACGAGCGTATTGATTGATCTATTGTCAGCAACAGTACCGTGAGCCTCGAATTTAAGGATTAAATTATGCATAGCGGTCTCAGAAGGAGTCTGATTACGAGGAAAAGTTGCTCGAATTTTACGAAGTGATACAGTAAAATTTTGATAGTAAATTTTCACAATTAAAATTCTTTGTTTAAGAGTGAAGCGTTCTGTGGTTAAAATTTTCCAACTTTTTACTAAATATATGTCAAAAAAGATGACAACTCAATTCTTGACATTTCATCATTTGACAGCCAATTTACTTCCTAACCTCAAATTTGCCCACCCTATCACTTTTTGTTGTCATCTAACCGCTCCCATGCCATGAGAAATAGTAATACAGTAGTAATACATTCACAATTTTAGGCGCATTACCAGTTTCCGGATCTTCACTATTTCCCCAGTGCACCTTGCAACGGTTCGAATATTTCAAATCCATAATACTTTCTGTGTGGATTGATGCTTGATACAGGTTGTCCTTGATGGCTATATTAAAAAAAAAAAAAAAAAAAAAAAAAAAAAAAATCCTTGGTAAAACTGATAAATTTTATGAGAAACTTTGACATTCTTCCTCCTAGTGAGTCACAGGGTATCCTCTCTGAAACTATCGAGAGTTGTTGCCCATACACCCTTCACTCTCTCCATTTCATGATTGGATTTGGTTTATATTCATATAAAGCCTCTTGCACACGAGGCCTGTTTTCCTGCTGGGCGGCTTGCTTGGTGCTGTGCATGCTACCCTGCTCGAAAACGAGCAGGCTTGCACGAAAAAGCCAGTCAAGGCACAGCATTTCATCACACATGCGCAATCTCAGCTGTCTTTTTGGAGCAGGTGTGTAGTACCATCATGTCAAAGTTGCAACAGTTACAGTCACAGGATACGTCTCAAAAGTGGTCTAAAGATCAAATTGTAATCCTCATTGATTCGAAACCAAAAGCGGTAATTGCTGCAGTGCAAGCACATCACCATGCAGGAGACCCAGCGTCGTTTGATTCCGAGCCTGCTGCTTAGCACGCAAGGCAGCCAGCATAACTGCCAGCGAGTCGAACCAACAAGGAAATATGCGTCGGAAAACAAGCCTCATGTGCAAGGGTCTTAAGTTGAGTTTTCTTACAGGGTCGCTATTACTAGATAATATATATTTAGAGAGGCTCACTAAAGGCTGACATCATCCTCCATTGAAAAATACTTGGAGGCCAACAATTTCGGCTCCTTCCTTCCTAATAAGGAAGAAAAGGTTCCTACAATGATAACAACGGTAAAATGCGTCATTTTTTTACCATATTATGTCAGTGTAGATGATTTTGGGAAATGATTAGTCAAAGTTTTGATTAACAAGGACTGACTTATCGGTCGGTCTATACATTAGACCTTTCTGATCCTGTTCAGTAACCAGAAGTGATAGTGATAAGTCTTTGTTTGTCTTTTTTTTGACATTGTGAGACCAGTGCATTTTCAAGTTATTCTAATGGCTGCTATTTTACTAGATTTTTGATACACCACCTTCTAATTGGTCTAATTGCAAAATTCATCTTCCTAACTTGTAGGATTGGTGGAATTTTGAAGTGTCTTTCTAAAGCTCCCAGTTCCAGTTCCTTCCTAGTTTGCTCTGTCTCTGTCCCACCTCCTGTAGCACCTCCTCATTTCCCACCTCTTGTGATGGTGGTGTCTCCCATACAATATTCATTGAGGTAATACTTTCGAATTAAGCTTTTTGACATGAAAAATATAATTAAATAACCAACCAATTATACAGAGCGATGAAGATATTTTTTTATTGTACCTATACGTCCTGAACACCCGATAAATTTCTCTCATACATTCCCTTGATTATTATTTATAATGCAAGATCGTCTTCATAGATACGAGACGTAATACAATTCCATAAAAACATGTCTCACATACAATACTAACCTTCTCACTTACAAATACCAATATTAAGAAACTTTATAGACTTAACTTAGCTATAATATATTCAAGTAACGTGAAATTATTTAGAAATACCTCACATATCCATTTACAAAAATATCACGTTTTAAGAAACGACCTGTCAACACTTGTTTGGTAACAAATTAGGAGTGCTTATTTATTATCGTTTTATGTTATTTTTTATATCTAGCAGTGTAAATTAGTACATATTCCGTCTTAATTAGTAGTATATATAATAAAAATTTATAAATTATTATATAATTTTTCATATTTTATCAGATTTTGTTTAAAGTTATATTTCCGAATTGAGATGTTAAAATCAAATTAAAGGAGTTAATTAGGTATCTCCTCTATACATACATGTTTGTAAAACAGATTTACTGTATACCAAACAAAAACAAAAAAAAGGAAAAGAAACCACTTGAATAAATTGCCAACCAATCCGTGAAAGACTTTATTTACATATCGACCGGTACCGGCAGGTTGTGGTGTTTGCAATTAATATTGTTGTTGCTTGCACGTCCACTCGAATGTACTCCGACACTTAACGTGAGGATTTTGGCGAAACGTGACCTGGGGAAAGATGGCAGCCAACCACTGAGATCCCAAGCCGAGATAGAACGGATGGATACGTCAAGTCCGACGCTCAAAAGCTCGAGGGAAACGAGGGGGTACAGGTACAGCGCCTAATTCGTCATCATTGATTGACAGTCGTACGTCGAGATATATTAAGTTGGGCGTTGCGTTCATCCGTTAAGCTTATAACGTGATAAAAAATCGTACCTCACCTGTATTTTTTTTTTGTATAATATCGGACCGGATTATTAAGTATACAGATCGTTTAAGAAAATATCGAATATAATTTTGCTAAAAGGTGCATTGCGATGCTATTAATTCAAATAAATACTTAATTTATCATTCTGCAAAGTAGGTACACTGACTGAAATAGATAATAGAGTCCACCCTCTGTGTACAAACAATGCAATTGGTTACCAATCATCTTGGATAGAATCGTCTTCGGAAGGTGGCGAATCTTCCGTTCATATTCTTTATGCCACGTTGTGAAAATCCAGTGGCGTATATTTTTTATTATAAATAAGTAGCAAATCACGTTAAAATTGCCGCCTACTGCTCAAAAGGTTAACTGGTTAAACCAGTTTAAAAATATAAGTGTTGTTTAGCCAAAAAGCTTCGTTTTTGAAACAAAAAAATAAAAAAAGGTAAAAGTCCCCGTTCTGAACAACCGATCGGGTAAAACGGGGTTCTCATAAAAAAACAATGAAAAATTGTGTTAGTAATTTTTTTGTGCTTCCTTTGATTAATGAGCACGGATGAACCCTCAAACAACCAACAATAAGTATGAAAATAATAATAGTTCTCATATTACATTAAAATTCCAATTATTTTATTACTTAATAATTATTATATGTATATACAGTCTTGGCCAAAAGTATTAGGCACCCTATAATCTTTTAGTTTAGCCTGTGTAGGGACAAATTATAAACTGTTTTTCTTTTTTAAATGTGTTTAATCGTCAATTTAAATAATTTTATTAATATTTTGTGGATCCGCCCTTTGCCTTTATGACGGCAGCAATTCTTTGAGGCATGGTACGAACAAGTTTTGTACACTGTTCCGAGTCTATGGTACTCCATTCCTGAAGCAGCACGTTTTTAAGATCTCGTTTGGATGTAATGGTGTATCCCTTGACTCTGCGCTTTAGCATACTCCAAAGATGTTCTATGGGATTTAGGTCTGGGGACCGGGCAGGCCAATTCAACAAGATAACGTTGTTGTCACGAAACCAACGCAGTGTGGTCGCTGATTTATAACAAAGAGCAGTGTCTTGCTGGAATTGAATCCCATCCATATTGGTGTCACCGAAAATGCGTGTTAATGAAGGCCGTAACACAGATTCTAACTCGTGAATGTACTTTTCGCTGTTCATGCGACCTTCACAAACAAACATTTCGTCAACGCCAGTGGCAGCCATGCATCCCCTGACCATAATGCTTCCTCCTCCATGCTTAACAGTGGGTACTACACAATCGGGATGGTATTCTTCGCCGACTCGACGCCTCCCAAATGTCATACCTGGTGTTCCGAATACCTGTGATGATATTAAAATCGATGAGTTTTAAAATTTGTTAATAATTAAAAAATGATAGAAGCAAGTAACATCTATCATTGCATTTTCGATAATTTATTGTGATTAAAAAACTTACCTCAAAGTTTGACTCATCTGACCACACTACATTTTCCCAATCGTGCTCTGTAAAGTGGTGATAGCGTAGAGCCTACTGTAAGCGATTTCTTTTGTTGTTGTCTGTGAGCCACGGTTTCTTTCTGGCCTTACAACCTCTTAGGCCCGCTTCTACAAGTCTTCGTCTTGCAGTACGAGCGGAAATGAATTTTCCAACCTCCTCCGACAGAGCTGTAGCGAGTTCAGACGAAGTTTTCCTGCGATTTTTAAGTGAGTCCCCTTGAGCCCCTTGAGCACTGCATCCACCCTTATTTTTGTTTAGAGTCAGAGTAGGTACAATTCATTACAAAAAATACACGCCTCATCGCTATCCTCTTCTTCAAACGAAAACGACTCAACCCCTTTTCCACGTTTTATTTTGTTCAGGGCAGAAACGGCCGTCATCCTATTTAATCTTCTGCCTTTAGCGTTGGGCTCTTTATTCTCTTTGATATTCATCGTAGTTGTAGGATCTTTCATTAATGTTTTTTTGGGGGCTTTCTTTTTTTTTCTTCATCTTGTAGCTCTTTCTTGTAGAGAAACGATGTAAGAATAACAGTTTTACCATGCCTTTTGTCATTTCTGTTCTGAATTCTCTTCTCTTCTCGCGGTAGAGGCCTAAGCACACTTGGTGAAACTGTGAAGGATGTTGAAGGTAGATCACTAGTAGGCTCAGATGTTGTGGTTGCCTGTTGAGGCTTCGCTAAAATTGGAGGTCTCTCTCTAGTCTGAGATGGCGGGAATAAGTAATCAGGAAACACTTAGCGGTTAAAAGGGCAAATACCAGTTTTTTCAAAAACCTTTAACGGCTGTTTGAACTGAAGCGGCTCTTTGGAAAGCAGCATTTTACAATTTTCCCACTTGCCTAATGGTTACTACACGGCCCGGATGACTAATTAACCACTTCCTTACTTCTTATTCATAGTAGTTACTAAGGGGAGCCATGAAAGTGACGTCAAGTGGACGTCAGTGAAGTCTATGAGTAGTATGAGGAGGAAAGCAAAGCAAAATAACATTTTTTTTCCTTTGCAAGATTAATTAGCTCGCTTGCTTTTGGAATGTGATCTATGCCCATCGAGGATTAGTAAAACAGGTTTCTCGCCAGATGGATTGGAAAGTGCCAAGAAGCCCTCTGTTGTAATTCATCCGCTTTTATGAAAGTGTCGTCCAGTAAGGCCGGATTTTCCCTTTTTCTTGGGAAGACAAACATTGTAGGCATGTAGTTTCCAACGGCACTCATACACGTTTTCGCTGTAACTAGTGTTCCTCTTTCAGCTGAGCTTAGAGAACCCACTTGTTTCTTACCACGAAGAGCGAGAACTTTGGACTGCTTGCTGGGAACAGTTATATATATGTTTGGGAGAAATTTTGTGTTTCTCCAAAGTTGACTGTAAGAGATCAATCCTTTCCAGCAATTTTCTTGTCTCTGTTGAAGCCACGATCAATGCTACTTGCTTCAGCCAATTCAATGGGTAAGTGTCGTAGATCAGTCAACGTGAGGCCAAATAACCTTTCCTCCATGGTACATATGTGTTGAACTAATTCTTGTTCCTGTTCCTTTGAAAACACTCTTTTGAATCTTGCCAGCCCCTTTTGGGCAGCATCCATAGACGATAAGGCTTGTTCACGAGCATTCTTCACAGGCCTTTCAAGATTTGTAACTCCATCTAGAACCGCTTGAACAGCTCTAGCCATACTTTCTTCGGACCAATTCTGCCTGTCCGTCTTCCTTTTGTAGCGCCTCATTGTGAGCACATAGCAAGCGTGCAACTAAAGTAGCCAAAAAACCACAAAACGCAGTAGTGCTCTTCGGTTTCAGGTCAATACAAGTCACTGACTCGGCTAACTCTTCGATCGTCACAATATTGTTTTTTTTTTGTATTTGGAATCTCTCCTGTTTTCTACCCGACGTTGGGCGCCAAAATGGTGGTAGTGCGGCAGTTTTCCTAAACTTATTTTCAACAGTTTATGTGTTAAATATGCTTGCATTTCCAGAATTTTTGACGCGTATATGAAGAATTTGGACGGGTACTGTGAAGAATAAGTGGAAGATGATAGTATAAGAGCAATGACCCGTTTTAAATTAACGAAATATTGTGCAACCGTTTGACTATGAACAGTGCGGGCAGTTGTATTTTCTTTCAATGCATTTGACGTTACCATAGTACCATCAGATAAATTATCATCTCGTGACGTCATCGTCAAAGGTACTCCAATAAAAGAGACCACTACTTCCAGTACTTCGGTTGGAAAAAATAACCTGGAATAACTAAATTTCTAAAACATCTTCTATTATTTATGGTGTGGCGTGTGAACGTCTACTTAATCCACAAAGTGAAATGCTCCTCTCAGCTCTCTAATTGAACGAAGACGCAATCACAAATCGCGATATGCAAATGATGCGGCCTCCTGGTGTAACACGCGCTCTCGCCACATTACACTCAACACAGCAAAAAGCCTATATCTCGCCGGTCAACAGCTCACCCGACTAATTACGTTTAAGATAATTGTGTCTGTTTGTGTGTAATTGTTGGCACACACAAGAAGTGTGATGCTAATATCACCCGGCCTTCAATGAAGACGACGCAGTCTTAAACCTAACTTTTATTCCTAATTTAATATTGAAGAAATTCGGGAACGCTTTACTATTCGCGAGGTTAGTCTAAGTTTAATTTATGTAAATTGCGTTCGCAATTTAAATATTGTGAACGTCCTTGGATGTCCAGACTATATATCATAAACCTCTTAAGTTGGTTATAGTTTCATATATAATGAAATAACTAG
The DNA here is from genome assembly GCA_023690525.1 of Holotrichia oblita. Classification (NCBI taxonomy): domain Eukaryota; kingdom Metazoa; phylum Arthropoda; class Insecta; order Coleoptera; family Scarabaeidae; genus Holotrichia; species Holotrichia oblita. The sequence continues at coordinate 94,774,645 of CM043021.1, read as the reverse complement.
ATGTAGGTAATATTGATTTATACGGCGTAATGAGCCTTATTAGAGTTGTTATCAAAATATTGTATCAAGGTTGATGCGTTGAAATTTATTGCTACAGCACAATTTTCCATGTGCGGAGTTAGTAATAGGAAAAAATTGAATGAGAAATAGTGGTACAAGAGCGTTCATAAATAACAAAAGAAACGGCCGTAAAACAACCGCTAAGGTGTTATTATTGATGACGTTTTCAAAGCACGTACCAAAGTACTGTGTGGCTGTGTAATGTGATGATATTTCAAACGACTAACTAGGTTATTGTTATGCATTTAAATGGTGCTTGAAAGGAACGTTTGTCACATATGTAGTTCCTGGTTTGGATGTCTTGTAAAAGATATCTTTGTAATCGCAAAGAATTTTGATATGAATCCTGAATATCTCAGTTAATTTATTCTGAAACAACCAAACCACTTTCTGATTGTACGAACTTCATGTTATGTCACTATTATATTGAAATATGTTTTTGGATGCTTTAAATTTGGAAAGTCGTTATTTTTTGACTATAACGATCGGAAGTTCAAACCGGATTGTTCTGACAGTTTTCAGTTGATAACATGGATATAACTCTAATCTGCTGTAATTCAGACTATTGTCAAACTATAGACATCTTTTGACAGCCAAAACGGTAGAAATCATTCTAAAAACCATTAAAATCTGGAATGGCCGTTACTGTTAGATCTAGATTCGGATCGGCCGGACCCCTTTGTCTTAAAATTTAGGCTTTTTTGTGAGGTTGTCTCCCGAGTTGACCCGGGCGTTAAACCCCATGATTCCGTAATACCTCACGCCCGCGAGACATATCCAGCACAGCATGGAGGTGCCGTCCGGTACCGTTTGATCCTGGTGCAAACCCTAAATGGGTCTACAGACGGAACGATCGATTGTACGACTTCTCGTACTACAAGCTGATAATAAGAACCTAAAGGCAAGTCAGTCGCTGTTTTTCGTCCACACGTAAATCGTCGAACTAACTACATGTCGGGCAGGTTTCGGTTGGAATACCAGACTAGAGGGATACACCTGACCCGGCTGTCGTCGTGTCGTGGCTAAAGAGGTCTACGATACGATACGGTCTGTGGTACTATCCTGTATCTGGTACTATCGTGACGTCAAATGCCCGCACTGTTCACAGTCAAACGGTTGTACCTCTACTAGTTTCTCCAACCATTCCATCAATCCTTCCTCCCCATCCTCCAATATTTCCTGCTCCCATTGATACTGCATTTTTTGCCATTTTAAAACGGGTCGTTGCTGTTGTACTATCATCTTCAGGAATTTTTATGGCAAACTGCTGGCTTGGCCATATCTGGGTCAATAGTAATCTAATCTAATCTTCCCAGAGCTTCTTGCAACGGGTTTGAAGATTTCAACTCTGTTTTCACGTAGTTATTCGATTATACTTTCTGTGTGGATTTGTCCTTGATGGCTATTTGAACCCTTGGTATAACTGATGAATTTTATGAGGAACTTTCACATTCTTCTTCCTAGTGAGTCACAGTGGATCCTCTCTGAAACTAATGGGAGTTGTTGCCTATACACCTTTCACTCTCTCCATTGCATGATTGGATTTGGTTTACATTCATATAAATTGAGTTTCCTTACAGGATTCTGAGTTTCTACTTCTGCATTTCTAGATAATATATATTTAGAGAGTTTGAATGAAGTCCGACATCATCGACGCTTTACAGAAAATGTTTAGATTGAAAGAATTTACTGGCGGTGAACTATCTCGGCTTCCTCCACAGGAAAATACTCGGAAGCCAACAATTTCGGCTCCTCCCTTCCTAATGAGGAGGAAAAGGTTCCTACAACAATAATAACGGTAAAATGCGGCATTTTTACCATCTGATGTCAGTGCAGATCATTTTGGGAACGGACATAACTGTAATTTGCTATATATAATTCTGAAAATTGTCAAACTATAGACATTTTTTTGACAGACAAAACGCTCGAAATTATTCTAAATTTGTTAGATTTAGATTCGCATCAGCAGGATCCCTTTGCCTTAAAATTTAGGTTTTATTTTGTGAGGTTGGCTCCTCCCGATCCGGGCGATTAAGCCGTGATGCCCCAACACCCCATATCCACGAAACATGTCCACGACAACATGGAGGTGTCTAGTATGTCGGTATGGTGGTCGGACAGGACAAGCATTACTACCCCGATTGTTCTTTTGAAAGTCATGAAGTGAAGAAGTGATGTGTGAAAACGCTGCAAAACTTCGAGCGGTACTATTATTCTTTTGAAACTTTTAGTTAGTTGCTTTGTTCAAAGAATTCCTTATAGATCCACAGGCCAAAAATTTTATCAGAAAGCCAGAAGTATGTGAGAGCCCGCATTGGACACTCATGGCACTCAACCTGTTAAAGGGCAACTATTTTTCACAGTTTTGACAGCCAAAACCTTTCTAATAGTTTTCAAGTTGCAAAGCTTTTTTTTCAAATAAGGAGGTGAAGAGGGGAGGGGGGTGACAAGATACAAAGCTTCATTAATAACTGAAATGCATGTTAACCAAACATACCCCACATCCAAAAGAGGTACTTGTCTCCTATATTTTGCATCTGTGGAATTACTTTGGAACATTACTTCGTTTGATTTCGGCCTTCCTGCTTTTGACAAGTACTGTTGCTAGTATATTTCTGATAAACGTCAAGCAATCCACTGGAGGGTGGGTAGAGTTGTATTGCAATTACGTTTGGACGCCGAAAATATCCAAGAGCGGGACACAGTTGCAAAAGAAATGCTGGAAAAATCCTGTGCCTCACATATTATTATTGGGCAGCTTTCCTTGGCACCACTCCCTAGCAACTAGCATGCAATGCATTTCAACTTAACTCTCTCTTTGTTCATGCTATTTTTATTTGGAGTCTTATGAACAGATCCTGCCTTTTATCATCCAAACAAGTCTTTTGGCCTCGATAAAGCTTACCAAGTATCAATTTGATAAATCCCAAAAGGATCCCACCTCTAGTAATATTATTGGAAAGCTAAATAATGAGCTATGTGGAATCGGACCATTAACACACATATTTTTAAGATACCTCAAGTTATCGTTACAGAAAATGATAGAATGAAATAATAAATAACAAATAGCTCATCAACAATAAACAAACGATTGAAAACAGTAAAACGAAAATACGTAAAAAGAGAGAGAGAGAGATTCACCAATACTAATTTATTCAAAGTAGGTATATGCACGTCGGATCACAGATAGCGAAGTGTTTATTGTAAAACGCGGACAATATCATTATTTTTTCCTTCGCAATGAAACCCGACTTCGCTAATGTTATATTTACGATAAAATCAGTAAAAGCGATGACTGTATACATTGTTCGTCGCTTACGACCGAGAAGAACTTTCCAAGAAGAATAGATACGCGACCGTAGATGAGACTGAGATGGGATGATCGCAGTTATTGGCGGCCATTTCCAGTCGTCTATTCGACTTAAAACTGCCGATTAGGAAGAATTATTCTGTATTAAATGAGCTCCCGACTATTACCAGTAAGATGGTTAATGGAAAACAATAAATTTGGTAACTATACTACTAACCGTTCCCCCTTTCGCATGCACTTAATTTAAAATCTATTTTAAGTTTTCTCATTCGGGTAAATGTAAGATTGTGTGTGTTACGAGGGTAGATCGGAAATTATTTTAAAGATGGATTTGATAGATGTCTAACCATCAAGTAATTTACATAACTTTGTCGGCATGTCACGTCAGTGGACGACCACACAAAAAGGTCATCGTTAATTTTATGGGAATTAAGGAAATGCGCCTTTCCGATAGGGATCAACTCCCCTTTCTCTCTCTTAAGATCCGTTTACGCCAGAGGCGGCCCTCAATACTCGGATACCTAATTAATCTGAATAATAATAGTAAAAAAAAAAAAAAACCAGAAGCATATAAAGCCTGCGAGTCCTCGTTGTGATGCAGCTATAAAATGTGATGATTCTGTCGTTAATTAGTTGATTGATAATAGATTAGATAACGTCCTTTTTGTTATATCGACAATGTGTGTGCTCCTGGTTATTATTATGGTTTTTTTGTTGGTATTTTTTCTGGTATTTAAGGAAGATCGTTGAAAATGTTGCCTGACAACGCTCAGCGGTATAGGGTATAAAATTTAAACGATTTTTTCTGGTATTTTAAAACGTAGTCCACCGAGTAAATAACCAAACAATAGTTTAAGCTCGACTAATTTAAATATTTTTGTATAGATTGGGTAATATAATATACCTTGTTAGGTCGATTTAATTAAGGTGAACCCTACAATTATTGGATAGTTAAGGATTTCATTTTGGTATGTTTTTAACCGGATACACTTGCCATTACAGGTTTACTAACTTTTTAAAAATGGTAATTACTAGAATTTCGTTTGGAACTAACGATGGAATTATCTCTTCATCACCAGTTGCTTCTCTCTAAACGCTTTAAGCTTAAATAAATTATTTCGTCTACAAACAAAACTTCGCAATCTTCCTGTACCATAAATCCGAACTGGAAGACGATGTAATATATAAAAACGATCAAAGCGACCTGCAACGTATAAATCTACCACCAATTGATAGTCAGAATTGTCCGCAACAAATATAAGACAACCATAACCATATTTCTCGCGTAAAGAATACAGTTCGTAACGCTACAGTAGTCGAGTAACATGTCTAACGTATGTAGTCCGAATAGTTTTCCATAGTTTAGTAGCGAATGCAACAGAATGTGTATACTGAGTACATTTAATTCGTTTCTGAAAAAGGTAGGAGATCGAGATGATGTTACGCTGAAGAAGAAGAAGAGGAAGAAGACAAAAAAAACAATTATTCTTCTCGATATAGAAAAAAGTCTCTGAATGTTCCGCGATAGAAATCTTCAAGTTATCGTTTTGGTGTATGCGTGTACAAACCTGTATATTTCATACTTGTATGTATACAATACGTTTAGAAATTTTAAGTACAAAATAATATACTTGGAATCCTAATTCAACTATTCAAACATCTGTCACTTATTGCTGCTTATGATGAGACGAATCTGTGTGATGACCCCGGTAGAACCAAAGTACAGGTCGGCTAGAATGCCATGGCAGTGATCTATTCTTAAGCAACAATATAACAAGCATGATTTGTTTTGTTCTTGTGTTTTGTTCGAAGTACCGGAGCTAGCTCTTTTGCTTCTCCGTCTGTGAGTGTTCAGTCGTGGGTGGCTGAACTGGGTTTTTTTTGTTTTATTCTACCAGTATGATGGCTCGTGGTTTTCGGTAGTCTAATGGGTTCCAATGTTCTTGCACTTTGATGAGGATTTTGGAGGCTGAAGCTCGGATAAATTCTTCAATGGTCGCAACTGCCACCAGATTCTGGTGGACCTGCAGTTTGCAAAAGGGGGACACAATATGTTAATAGAATATTAGATTCTTTCAAATCAAGCCGATCACATCGATTATGGTTGCTGTTACTGGTTTAGGAAAATTATTGCCAACCTCTGCTGTCTATAGAGCATTTGTACCCTACATGGACGGAAAAATGGTCCTGATGATGCTGTTCCTAATCTTTCCAAAAGTTTCGAAGGCTGATTTCAGAGACTAACACAGCTGCATTTTCGAAGATGTGAGGGTAAAAAATTATAATTGGGGACAATTTGTCCCATCATCTATCAATGTGAGTAATCCAGCTATCTGAAGAAGACAATATTGGCTTCATCCTGCTACCTCCATTATTATTACAACCATTAGATGTTCACCCCATTCAAAAAATAAGGGGTAGTTCTCAAATCTGAATTTCCGATGCTGTTAAAGAAACTTTCCCATGATTCGGCTTTAAAACCTGTGGGATTATTCCCTGTAACAGTGATAGTGTTTCAAAGAAACTGCTAAAACCTACCGATCATCATCATTAACTTTTTGAAAGAATCAAGAGCACTGGATAACATGCAGACTACGAAACGAGAGAAAAACGTTGATTTTGTTCCAACACGTGATTTAAATCTACCTTCAAAGTCGATAGAACAAAGTTCCTCTGAAGACGTGCTGAAGGAGCTTCACTCTAATATGGAGGAGGAGAACGAATTTGATGGTTTTTTTTCCTGCACTAAATAACCGGTCCATTCAGCTTTTCCCGAAGTTATTTTTTTCAAGTTGTCCACGTTCAGGATATGTCTCCCGACAAATCCTTTTTGCCAGCTAAGAATACTTCAGACATCTCTCCAATATTCAGAGCATATCTGTCAATTCCTCAGCAGGACTAGTACTTAAGAATATCTTACTATCTTGTTTCCAGAGGTAATGTGTTGAACATACAAAAAAAGTACTTGTTAAGATATCTTGGGAAATTTGTGAAATGCTCCTGAAATTAACTGTACTGTGCGGTTCTAACTGTCATATTAATGATGACAGCATCTTTCTAAGTTTTACAGTTTCAGAGATATTTTAAACTTTCGAAGACGCTTTTTTTTTTTAGAAAACAACCCGCAATTCAAAAACCGAGCGACAAAATTCCGTTTTAATTTAAGAATAAATCCAAAAATGCGATAATATACAGGGTATTCCATTTAAAATAACAGAATTGGCATTTACTTCTGGTAAAATTGAACGTCCACCTGACATACACTTAATAATACAGTTAGGAATTTCATTCGTAAGAGAGCTATGGAAGCCTGATGCACTATAGTATACTTTGTGTGTGTATACATGTATTCAATGGCCTTGTTACAGCACTACATAGCCGTTTATAACGCTACGCTGGGAACCACTTATCGTAGATAAGGTAGATCGATTGGGATACAATTCTTCGAAAAAATGTCTCGTTTCTCTATTTAGTAATATTCGTTTTTTGAATAAGATTGTTTACTTATTTATTAGGCTTTCGCCTTTGAATAAGACCAGAAATGGGAACATTTTGGGCTCTTTTTTTCTCTGTACTATTCCACCAACTCACTTTCCACTTGTAATTCTTTACCACTCAGAAAGTCATTTCGATCCAGAACCCTTCGGAAATATAAGTGAATAATCTAACTTTTAATGGCTTTGTTTCATCAAGGTTTAAATATAATAAAAACGAGAGATGATTTGATTGGCAAAATCGCTAAGATTAGCCCGACTTTTTCTTGGTAAATTTTCTTAGGCAAAAAAAGATCCGCTAGCATTTTTGTCTCAACATCCATAGAGACGAAGCCTTAATCAATGGGGGTGACATTCGAAAAAAAATGACAATCACCAAACGACCTCAGAAGTATGCGATGACTCTTTCTACATATATCGCTGAACTGTGTCATAGAATAACCTCCATGATTTTTCTGTTAGGTACGTGGGTGTTATCATAGAATTATTGTTATTTTCAGATTGACAACGTTGATAGATTTCCTAGTTGTTTAAAATCTACCGCCACTAGCAGGGAAGCCAATTGAAAACGTCATCTAATATTAACATCTGGAAGTAGCTGATCACCGTGAGGGGCAGAAATCTCGAAGGTAGCTTCACTAAAGTGTTGCCTGGCATCGATAACTACCTATTATAATTTGGTGTTCTAGTTTTAAAAGTTGAGGTGGTTTCATCTAATTAAGTAGCATTTCTTGCGAGATTATTAACTGTCTTCGGTTGCCTCTTCGGTTGTCAGCTTGCTCATGTTGGCGTCTCATCTTTTGCATAGCTATCTTCTTAGCTAGTAACATATATGTTTGAGATCTATGTTTGCGAAAAGCTGATGTGTGTTGGTAATTTCCTTCCAGTTGGATTTGTCTGAGGGTTGAGGGTTTGTTTGTGGTATGCTGGTAGTGTGGTTATTTAGCTGATTTTTTATGTTGGGCGGTGGAGTTAGGGTTGCTTTATGGACGGTCTGTGGGTTTGTGGTGGGTGGTGAAGGTAGGATCTTCAATTCTTGCTGGGAATGCTGTTTGACGCTATTGGCTATGCGTCTTCTGGTCCTAACTGGTTTCATTTCTTTTGGAAGAGCTAAAAATACTAAACTACTAAGTCCCAGTTCTTTTTTACAACATAACATTTACTTATTGGGATCTGCAATTCATGTGCTTCCATCCAATTTTCTTACGTTTATGTCAGTGTCCGATTTATCTTGATTCAGGATTTTGATGCAAGTCCTTATTATTATCATTGGAAATATTGATCTTGGATTGGTTAATATCTGGTGTTCAAAAATCCAAATCAGACTCCAGTGTAAGCTCCCCTACGCCACTGGAGAGCGAAGTTGTTGTGTATCGGAGAGGAAAAGTTGATTTGCATATTATAAGTACTTTTATTAAGATGAGTGTAAAATATGGGGGTATTTATCTTATCCAAAAACTAATATTCTCCCTTTGAAAGAAACCAAACGCCCGAAACCGGTGTCATATATCATTATAATAAATATACTGGCGCGAGAAGCTATCATTCCAATAGCCTCTCTACCTATTCACGAACGGAAAAAGATGAGAACCTTAATATATATTGGTAGAAGACGAAGAAGGAGAACAAGAGGAGGAAGGAAGAATACGATACGAAATGGTATATACATATATACATATAAGAGAGGAGCCCCAAAAACGCATGCACGCCAGTGTTTAAGACGTATACACATATTTCTAGTTTACAAATCAATCACTCCGCACCGTTAGTGTTAATTAGAAAATTTGACCTTTTCGCGTCCAATCGACCAGTTCATCGTACGATCCCCGCTTATGGTCAAGAACGAGTTTTAACATACCTGAATAATAATCGTTTGTTTCGAGTCGGTTAGTTTGGACGCTTGGAAACGCATTTTTTCTCATTATTGTCGGAGGTAGGATTGAAAATAATCAACATTTATTTAATGTAAATCGTACGGATTCAATTTGGCCGCCAAAAATTCCTTTGATGGAGATGTTTTGAATTTTTAACCCGTGCTTTTTTGGAATCGTACCTATCCTAATTAAGAAAGATAATTAATCGGGGAAATAACTTCGCTGGTCCTCGATTATTTTTAGATTTGGTAATGGTGTGAAAGTGTTTTAACGATGACCAATCAATTCTCGATGGTTTTCTGGTGCTTACAACGCCAATTTATGTGTCATAACCGACCACCGCTTAATTTCCAGCTTTATCAAAAATTAAGTGCTGCTTATTTACGAACTTTTTGTGTCTACAAATGATCGTCTGATCAAATTATGCAGAATTTGCTTGACGCTTGCTTGCGTGTGTTGGTTTAAATTAGTCAGAAGTGGTGATTTCGATTTGGAAGACAAAGAACACCCGAATCAATTGAAGAAATTGAAGATACCGAATTGGAAGCATCGCTGGACTTGACAATAAATGGCAAAAACGTCGAAAAAAACGTTGCTCAATCATTTATGATCATTTACATGCCTCGGCTAAAATCTAAAAAGCAGAACAAAAGATACCAAACAGGCCAAAAGATCAAAATTAGGGTTTGGGCATCACTATTGCTGTATATTTGGCGGGATTGGAAGAATTTCGTGTTACATGACTAATTTGGCAGCAAGGCCTATCATACAAATACACAGCAAAAGTGATCAAAAACATCATGTCTGCATTTGCATGGGAGTTGTTGCACCTTACCTGGTTTGGCCCTCTCCGATTATTATTTGTTTTCATCAATGCCTCAACCACTTTTCAGGAAATACTTTAAAAATTAGGAATATGTCAGAAAGAAGACAGGTTTCACAACTGGACCACCTCAAAACATATGCCTTTTTCTAGGATAGCTTCCACAAATTGCTAATTGCCAAAAAAAAAAAATTGTGACTAGATGGCGCATGCTTTGAATAAATTTTCTGAAGTTACTGCCAATGTTCAGGAAAAAGAAAAATACTTATTTATCATGGTGGTGACTGCCAAGTAGCCGACAGTGAAAATTTGGAGCTGGGAGAGGGGGTGGCAGCATTGTTTTCATAGGAAATCTTAATAACTATAGAAGATCAATGATCCAGAAAGATCGGGAATATGGACTCGATCTTCTTTTGTTTTTTTTTGAGAAAAATTAAATGGCGAAAACAAAAATAAGCTGTCGTCTTTTGTTTTTCAAATATTTGCGAAAAAAATCTGTTTGGCGGATTCCCAACTTTGTATAATCATTTCAGTTGGTGTCTATATCACCTCAGGAAATGCCTTTTGTTTTGTCGTTAGGAAAATATTTTATGAACGCACAAGGGGGGCGCCATAGTTTTGCGGAATTTTCTAATTTTCGTTTTAGTAATTTTTTCGTTAACTCGAAAATTTTTCTTTTATTGGAGGTTGGGACATTTTTGTTTTGTATTCAATTAATAAATGTTAGCTTCATTTTTAATTGATTCCATTTTTTTATTTCTTTGTGTTTGCTGTTTGAGCATGATTTATGTGCACACGTAGGGCCCCATATTTTTGGGGGATTTTCTAGCTTTGGTTTTCGTAATTCTTTTTTTGGCTCGGAGTTTATTTCTTTATTTGAGGTTGGCATGGACTTCTTCTTCTATTTCTACCTCTATTTCTGTGGGCGTCGAATATTTTGACTATTTTCAACACCACCCCCTCCCTTCTCTCTCCATCCTTCCGGTCTCTCACTAGCCTTTCTTCCAAGAAGAAGGTTCAGACTTTTGTATATTGATTTGATGCAGCAATGTTTTCATAGTAAATGATAATAACTATAAAAGAACAATGACAGCCAGAAAAATCGGGAATATGGACCTCAATCTTCTCCTTTTTTTTGAGATAAATTAATGGCACGAACAAAAATAAGTCATCTTTTGTTTTTCAAATATTAGCGAAAAATTGCGAAAGATTGGTTTGGCTGACTTCCAACTGTATGTGACTATTTCAGTTTGCGTCATCACCATCATCACATCACCTCAAAAAAATAAATAAATAAAGTGAGGAAACGCCTTTTGTTTTGTCGTTAGGAAATGTCTTATGACCGCAGGTTTCTAATTTTAGTTTTAGTAATTTTCTCTTTAGCCCGAAACTTTTTCTTTTATTGGGGGTTGGTATTGATTCAATTTTTTCTTTTCTTTTTGTTTACTGTTTGGGCACATTTTATTTTGGGAGATTCTCTAGCTCCGGATTTAGCAATTCTTTGGCAGGAGGTTGGCATGGATTTTTTCCTGTATTTTTATCCCAATTTCTGTGCTGTTGTAGGAGTTTTGTGTTGAATAAGTGCAATCGTTTTCTTTGGTCAATTTCTTCCTTTCAGGCTTTGTTGTTTGAATTGACTATTTTCAAATCAAACCCCAGAAAGGCTGGGTCTTCCAAAAAATAGCTTTTGCATATTTATTTGATGCTTCTATTAAAGGATTTGCCAGTACAAATCAGGAGACAGTTTCAACATGATGGTCTCAATATTTGAACTATAGTTAAAACCGCGAGCCTTGACCTAAATTTTATTGGCGGCTCTTTGATGTAAAACTTCCCTTTGAGACGTAGATTTAGACTTTCATGTACAAATCAAAAATCAGAAACACCACCACCATAACGTTTAATTCATTAACTCGGGACACGTGTTTAGAGCACTTATGGACCATCATCATCAAGCAAATACCGAATGGTCGAAAACTGGTGTTTGATTTATGATGAGAGCCCATGAGCCCTTAAAACACGTGCCCCATGTCACGTTGGATTTGTTTTCTCTTGTGTTCTATATTGCAGAGCACGCCATCTATAGTACTTTACATCAATTCACAACGAATTTTTAAAGTCGCAGGCAATCACGATTTCCACAAAATATAACTTTATGTCATAACTCGTATTTTAAAGATGAATCTTGATTAAAATAAATCATCTGCCCGTATTAATGAAAAATGAAATACTTACAATTAATGACGAAACAAGAGCGAGAATCATTTAAATTTTCAACGAGGATGGTCCCTCATTGTGTAATACATCACCGGCTAGATTGTTAATGTGAGTTGCAACATTGATGAGCGTAATTGTAAGGTCCACGGGTAGATAAAACCAACAACAACCATGGACATAAAATTTTACGATCAATGGATAATCATACCCTGGCGAAATCGCCTCTCATACTTTTTGATCTTCGCCCTTGTTTGTTCTCGAAAATTACAGTCTCTGGTCGTATAAGTTTAAGTTTTTATCGGGGGACCTCTCTATATAGAAACATTATATTTATTTATACATGCATTTATTTGTATATACAGAGTCAACTCGCACTGAAGATGTAATAAAGCAAACTAATAATATCATGCGTTTGTCCGGTTACAAACTAAAGAGAGAAAACGTAAAATAATTACTTCGTCGAGGCTGTTGCGACAGCGTGGTATGTCAGTACCTGTAAGTCCATTTAGAAAACGCATTTGTGCGATTTATTTACAGGTTACACCCGAATGGTATACAATAAAATCCCCTTATCCAATTAAGATTACGTTTAATGACCACCTTCTGCTTGTGTTCGAATGATGCTTCGCTTAATATTCAATGCTACTGTCGACGCGTATATCACTTTAATGGTGGTAATATGCCGAAACAAATAAAACGACATCTTATAAATTAGCGATAAAACGTCTATAACTGTGTATTTGTTCGTGATAGATAGATATTACGAAGAAAAAAATAAAAATAAATGAGGAATCTGGTAACATAGAGTTGGGAACGTTAGGAATCTATCAGTTAAACACTGGTATATAGGTCTGCGCTGCACTTCTCAAACAATATTTTTGCAGAATATGGAATAAAAATGAAATATTTGGCTTTAGATGATATACGAGGGCAGTTCAAATATTCCCTTAAGACTGACACACTTGGTGAGGCACGATGGTAAAGAGCTTTAAGGCCTTCAGAAGAAAATGTTTTGTCTTGGTCTGCTAATCACTTGTTCACCTCTATGAGTCTCTCATCGTCCCCGAAAGTGAATCCCACGAAGGTGTTCTTTGAGTTTTGGGGAAGACATGGAAGTTACTGGAGGGGGCAAATTTGGAGAATGCGGTTGGAAAATTTTGAAGCCAGCACACCATATCTGAGCTTTCTTTTATTTGTTATTTGCTTCTCTTTGAAATCCTCGACGATGGCTTTCTCTCCATTTTCTCCTGGGTCTCCCTCTCTTCCTTTTATCCTCCGGTTCTCTCCAGCATTGTTTTCACTACTCTTTCTTCTTCCATTCTTCCATTCTTTCCAGATGCCTTGCCCATTATAATCGCCTTGACTTTGCGCTTTTTTGTTCAGCATCCACGTTTCCGCTCCATATAATAAAGTTGGCCTTATGACAGTCTTGTATATTCTTATTTTGGTTCTTCTAGAAATTCCTTTGGACCTTAATATGATATACAGTTCACTAGCACTTCAGTAACTGTTGATTATTCTTAAATCTATCACTATTTCCTCGTTACATTTATCATTGATTAACGATACCAGATATATATATATATAACTATCTACCTCTTTAACTTCTACATTGTCACTTTGGTTTATTTCAATTTTTCCTCTCTTGTCATGTCTTTTACTTTCAATTTCATATAATTGCTAACCATTTACCTGTAACCCTCTCTTCCTAGCTGCGATTATTAGTCGTTTGGTTGCTTCTCTGAGATTTTCTTTCCTTCTTGTCAACAATACTACATCATCTGCGTAAGCTAGATAGTGTTGGCTTTTTATAAATATTGATCCCTTTGTATTGATTTGACTGGCACGTATGATGTCTTCCAAATCTACATAAAATAAAAGAGTTGACAAAAGGTCTCTTTGTCTTAGTCCTGCTCGATAATCTTCAAAAGGCTCTTCTGTTTTTAATTCTATTTTGCTTTTAATCCATGATGCTAATACCTTATAAGTGACGTCCAACAAAGCAATCCCTCTATAATTGGCATCTCCTTGAGATTAAAGCAGCATAATATTGCCCCAACAGTTATAATCTGATCACGTGGTAAAAAGTCTATAAGGATAATTCTTTTGGCATCCCCAAAAATAATTGTGGACGTGATCGTCCCGGCAGATGCTGTTGCACGAAATCTTCTAGGGGGTGGTGAACTTTTGTTTTGCCATTCCATGCTTTGCCTTTTTGATTCAGGATCATAATGGTGAACCCAGAGTTCATCCACAGTCACGAATCTTGCGAGGAAGTGTTCAGGATCAGGCTTAAAGTCACCTGTCGAATGCTCTTTTGCTCTGGTGTCAACATCTTCGGTACCCATCGTGCAGCCACCTTTTTAAGACCTCTAATTCTTTATGTAAAATGGTTTCTACGCTACTGATTCAAAAGCCACAAGTCTGAGCTATGGATTTGGGAGTGATTCGTCTATTTTTCAGAACCATGTGATGGACCACATCAATGCTTTCTTTACAAACAACAGTTTTCGGCCGTTAATTTTTTAAGTTCTTTTCTTATTCTTGTGTTTGAGGTTCTTTATTTCGACTGTCTTTGCCTCATTTGCCTTCAATTGCTTTTGTAGTGGTTTGGTGCAGATACCACGATTTGTTGTGATGGTTTTTTTTTGTCCCTGTATGTACCGGAATTTCCTATTGTATAATCAATATGATCAAAAAATTGGAATCGTTACAATTTGGTTCCCAGTCCTCTTGTAGGTCAAATAAAACAGTAGTTAATTAAAAAAAAATTTATTAGTATGTGTAGATTACATTATTAAATATAAAAATTCAGAATTAAATTAAAAAAAATTTTTGGAGGCGCCGGGTATCGATCCCGGTACCTCTCGCATGCTAAGCGAGCGCTCTACCATCTGAGCTACGCCCCCCTATTGATCAGTATTCGAAATTAATGCAAACAGAGCATGTTCTATGCTCTAATTCCAGAAAACGATTAATTTTTAATCAAATCTCGTTGCAACTCTATCAAAACGCATATATGTATGTACATATACTTCAAATTATATACTACATACATACATAAACCGAAGAGAGAATTGCGAACTCGTAATATAATAACTAGCTTTGACCACCCAAACTTTTCGAATTTGGACCAGCAGCCCACCGATAATGCTGATCGGTCGGCAGTGCTACAGTGCTGCCATCTTTCTTCTATTAACAAAAAGAGTGATGACCACCCAAACTCGTACAGTTTAATATTTGATTCGTTATATACAGTAGAACCTCGATTGTCCGAGTGCCCGTGTTAGCGGATTAACCGTGTAGAGTGCGAATCAAACGTTCAATTCGCCGTACCATCATCGTATACATCGTACAACTATCTCTTTCTTAACAATTTTTGCAATATCTCCTTTTTAACTTTTTCTAAATAATTTTTTCATCAAAAACTTCTGTAGTTCTCTATCTTCAAATTTGTCGCTGGAAGTTTTTCGAAATCTAAACTTTCTTCGATTCAATTGTCAATGAAAGTTGAAGAAGCATTCCAATCGACTCGTATTAATAAATAAAAATGAATTTACTCAGGAAAAAAAAACAAATGAAATTAACTGATTATTTTTCTTAATTAAGTTTTGATTTAATTTTTTACACAATTATTGTAATAAGAAAAGCATGTTTTGATTTTTTTATATCTATATGTTATGTGTTATGTTTTTTGAGAATCTTATATTGTTTTTTTGATATTTTCTTTTCCATAATAAACTTTACCAGCTTAATTTTATATTTATTCCAAGATAGATATTTTTTTCGTAGTACGGTAAGTAGTCATCATAATTTGTAAAACAACTTTTGACTTTGACTAAAATAAGTAGGTGCGGATTAACCGTGCTTTTCGATTTTCCGGGCTTGGTTCAGTCCCGACCAGCACGGATAATCGAGGTTCTACTTCTTTTTCCATTCATAAAAACGACAAAAAATTTTCGAGTTTACTCTTTTTCCATTCATAAAAACGACAAAAAAAATCGAGTTTAATATTTAATTCGTTATATATTACTCTTTTTTTTCTTCATAAAAACGCAAAAAAAAATCGAATTTAATCAAAATTAAATAAAAAAAAATATTGGAGGCGCCGGGTATCGATCCCGGTACCTCTCGCATGCTAAGCGAGCGCTCTACCATCTGAGCTACGCCCCCCTATTGATCAGTATTCCAAATTAATTCAAACAGAGCATGTTCTATGCTCTAATTCCAGAAAACGATTAATTTTTAATCTAACCTCGTTGCAATTCTATCCAAACGTATATACATATGTATACTTCAACTTATATACTATATACATACATATATACATAGACCGAAGAGAGAACTCGCGAACTCGTAAAATATAATAACAAAGATACACGCGGGGTCTTCGCAAGCGACACTTTCCGTAGCATTCTGGAGCTTGGAGCGGTTGCAGAGCAGGTTTTCGGAGCAGACGTGCATTTTTTCGACGTCCAATTATTTCCCGACAAAACACAGAACCCGTCGCGGTCCGTCCGTGTTGCCATCGTCACTTTTTAATTGCTACAAAAACTGACCATCTTTCTCCCGGCTTTTGTCCACGGCTTAAGAGGTAGGTACGAACCCGCATCCGAATGGAGAGAAGCTTCGCGAACTTAAAATATATCCGCTCGGTGAATGTGCGAGGTGATGGTTCGATACTGACGCGTTAAGCTGTCGGGGTCTCATCAGTGATGAGAAATTAGAGCAAATTTTTGTTTCAGTTGAATAAATATTTATGATCGAAATAACTGGGGGCGTAGCTCAGATGGTAGAGCGCTCGCTTAGCATGCGAGAGGTACCGGGATCGATACCCGGCGCCTCCAAAATAAATTTTTATTTTTATAATTTTATTTTAAAATCGATATTATTATGCTCAATAATTGAAAATTTAACGTTTTAACTTCGTATATTCGATTCTATTCTATTTAATTTCAACGCTGTATAACATTTGACGACCAACGTTAACCGTTTATTACGATTTTAACGCCTCATCATAAAGATAATGCGTCCCTGATAAGCTGGTAACATGCATTACCCTCAACGCACGTTCTTCTTTGTCTAGCACCACCTGTGCAATAAATAATTAAAACATACCATTTTCATATCTTTATATTCGTCGTAAAAAGAAAAATAATGAATACTAAATAAAGATACGCAGATTAACGCCAATAAAACAGAGTTATACGACTGTGGGTATTAGGAGTGTGTAAATCAGATTCACACTGTGGTATGCGCTAGACTATACAGTACAAAAGCATTAAATAGAACTGTTATACTCGTAGATATATTGTGGAGTAACTGCATGCACTATGTATAATATATTTTTCACATGAAAAATTTCATAATCTCGTTTCTACATTATCTTTTATCTATTTCCGAGCAGGTAATTATTTTGCCCAACGTTTTTATAGTGTAGTATGCATAGCTTTATGTCCTCGTAAATTGCTTTAATTAATGTGCTGGATAGGTTATGTTGAATTTTTGCAAAGATAAATTAGTACTAATGCAGCTATAGTAAGACGAAGGGAAGCAATCCTAGTACCTACTTCAATCATCAATTACAAAACTAAAATTGCTTGTAATAGACGTTTAATGTGTATTGTTGGAATCACCCTACCTAAAGCAAGAGAAATTCCAATAAATCAATCATTAGAAACGGATTACCTGGTTTCGGTTTATCATAAAAGAAGGAAATCAGAAGATTGAGCACTATTGGGCATGCTCCTACTCTTCTCTTCTGGGGCTAGTCTGGACGGTCTTTTAGCCCATTTGTCGTTTGCGAAGGCTCTTCAAGCCTTATGAGTTTGTGTATGACGTAGTGCTGTATTGCTCTATCTCATTGCATCCTGGGCGTTGGTGAAATTTTGTCCCAAATCTGCTAGGATGTCAAGAGCTCTCCGTATCTTCACGGTGGTCTGGTACGGCCAGAGTCCCCACGATCATACGGAGCATCTTGTTCTGAAGGACGTCCAGTCTTTTCCAGTGGGTTGTTGGATGTAGAAATGTTACGTGAATCTAGACATTGATTTTTTAAATGAAGTAATGGAACAAAGCAATGGCAGGAGCTTAGAGCATGAACTTCTTTAGAATCTTCTCCGGGTGTAGACTGAAGGTTAACTTCTCATCCAAAATAACGCCAAGATACAGAGCAGATTGGCTCCAGGGAAGTAATCCTCAGAAAAAAACAGATATAACATTGGTATCACCAAACGCCACAACTTTGATTGATTCAACGGGACACATGTTTCGAGAACGCATGGGTTCTCATCATCAACCGAATACCGACTGCAGTCGTTTGGTGATACCGATGTTATATCTGTTTATTACGAGCCCACAGTCCTTGAAATCATTCCCAAAAATGATATCATATCTATCAACCGGGTCGATAGCGCAGTGATTAGGCGGCTGGCTATCGTTGTGGCAGGGCGATAGGAGCCGGGTTTCGATTCTCTGGAAGGACGGTGATATTTTTTCGAGGGTTGAAATCCGGATCGACTTACCATTTACTGTTGGGAGTAAAGTGATTAACAGCGCGGCATTATAAAAGGCGATATGATGCTGTCACAAGGCCATTTCAACACAATTTACACACACACAACTGTACCGCGAGAGTTGCGGAGTTCAAATTGCTGGATTACAAATTAATGGAGTTGTGTTGAAGTCTTCCGGGTGTGGTCGCGTAGATAAGTTTGCACTTGACGTTTCGCTGGTCATGCTGTTAATTTCTTCAGAAGGTTAGTCGAAAATTTGTGTCGACGCATTGTCTATGGTGCAAATCAAAAAATAATAGTCCTTCTGGTAGTGTTAAAACCTCATATTACTCTCTTAAAAAAAACAATCTCTTCGAGTTAACAATAAACTTGACAAATTTAAACAGTATTGTGTAAACAGTTATTATT
>CM043021.1:94410735-94755444 GCA_023690525.1 Holotrichia oblita | reverse complement strand
TTAGAGCACCCATTCAGACAGAATCCGAGTGTCAAACAAAGAGAGAGAATCTGACGAACGTAAGAGCTATGGAGGTACAACTCACACCGAGACATCAAAGAAAAATTTGACTTACAACTAGCGTTCATGCTGGGCAGATCTTAAGGCCACTTTACACCATGTTATTTTCATACTTTTTCTATACTAATATCTAGAAACTAGCAAAAATAGTCAGAAAATGTATCATGTGTATCAAGTTGGTAGAAGCTAATGGCTGTTTAGTAGCGCCACCACGCATTGATTTGTTGTACTGACACCTACAAAAGTATTTAGAAAATCCTAGAATAGAATCTATTATAGAAAAAGTATAGTTCTAGTCAATTCAGCATCGTGTAAAGCTACCTTTTTTGCTACAAGATGGAAAATCAGTTGAATCTCTCGATTAGTCGAAGAATTATGTGTTTCGACTAATTTTATTGCAAAAAAATTAGTGTCAAACTGATAGATTCAACTCACACCGAGACATACGTTCTGGTACAAATACTTCGAATTGGTTTGACAGACCCCAGAATCTATAGAATATCTCCCTACTAACCATCAACAGTAAAAGAATAATTCCAATATACTTCTTTTGTTCAAACAATAAGATTGAGATTGACTCCGGACGTCAACCTCTCTAAGAGATAGACCCCCAGAGGTACAACTCGTGTCAAGGTATATCTCGTTAGATCAAAGTCAAAAATCCGACTTACAATTAGTGTTCTGATATAAGGTTGTTCCTACTGTTATCTCGTTGCATTAATCACCATTTTAGCGTTCAAAGTTTGTGGTTTCATCTAGATTCATCTAATGTAAAACGTCCGACTTTATGGATTTATCTCTTCCCTTATCGATGTTCATTCTCTCTGCTATCAAAAATTATGCATACGTACGTTGATCATTAAAATGACGTCAATATGAAATTGAAGGCATTCTGATGAATCCTGGCGGCAAGATTAAGGTTTCAATGATTAAAATTAGATCGAAGATGTCCTCATACGAGAGATTCTGTAGAGAACAGCAGCTCTCCCAACAACATTACAGACTGCTGCGTTACCGAAGGTACAACTCCGTATATACCTATATGTATATGTGTACCAAACAACTTTATCTGAATCAGACTTCCTCATCAATCTCGCAATACAACAACCATAATAACGATTACAATTGAAACATTAGCATGCAAATTTTCCCTTATATACTCCTCATACAATGCAAATGAACCAATCACCGGTGAGATCGACCGGCTATCGACATAACCTCCAGCGGAGGAGACAACGTTGTCGATAATGTCGACTACTATTACCTCGCGTACGGCCGACCAGCAAAGAAACAAGAGATCCAATAAAACGATCTTCATGTATGTTCTTCACTCCACGAGGCACTGGTCCTCATTATACTAAGAGGTGTAATCTCGTAATGAATCATGCATGCGTTTAACACAGAACACCCTTTGTTCGACAATTGTTTTAAGTAGTCGAGTAGTCTCGAGTGGAAGAGACTGTGCGACCCCACGCAGAGACGCGTATCATATATACATACGATGCTTTCGTCTGCCGACTCTCTAACGCTTTGGCATTCTTTACTCGTCTGGCTGGGTTTGTTGTAGGACAGGTTGTGTATGTACTGCACCCTTCATATTTACATCTTGTAAAGGTGTGTTATGATCCTTTTGGATAAGGTAAGAACGTCAGGGTTCTGCGATTGGTCCTTTTAACGTTGTTGTTTTCTTCATTATTATCATAAGAACAAACAATCAATGTTATAACTTAGTTAAATCGAGATACATGCGGTATTATCGATATTATCCGCGGCTTTATCGCATTATATTCACCTCCCACTAGGTATGCATAAATCGCGAGCGATATTCATACCAGAACGACTACCGGTAAAGTACAGCCCAACCCAGTTTGCTTTATAATGTTTGAATTTTCAATCAGAACAGATTATACACCGTATGCAAATAAGTCTAGCTGTTTTCATATTCCTTTTAGAATATTATTAAATTTGTTATGTAATGAGGGGCTACTGTGTTTATCGCATAAAATTGATTGTAATTAAATCTTTACTGGGAATATAATAATGATAATTATCATCACCGGAGATCCTTGAGAAAGATTTGTTCTTTGGAAGAGGAAGCAAGAAGGTGGAAAACGAAAACATGATAGGAGACATGATATAATTTTGGAAGTTTGTTCTAGAGGCTGAAACGGACATCAAGTCTATGAGATTGAAGAAGCTAAGACTCTTGTCAATATATTGGTCATTTTGGGATGCCCTTAGAACTCTATTCGGTTCAAGAACGAAATTTTGAATCCATCTTTATCAAAACATGTGAGATTTTGGGCATTCGAAAGATTAAACGACTGCTCTGCATCCACACTCAGATGGAATGGTAGAGTGCATAAATAGGACCATGCTCCAACATCTTTCCAAAGGTTGTGTCAGATATAATCAAAAGGACTGGGATGAACACTTGCACCTGTTCCTGTTGGCCTACCGAGCATCTGTTCACGAAACCACTCCTCCTCTCCCGCAAAGTGTACTATTTGGTAGATAGGTGAGGTTGCCTTGATTGGCTGTAAACCTGGGGAAGATCTTGTTGGAGAAGATAATGTAAAGATCTCCGGCGAAAGCTAGACAACATCCACGAACAAGTACGGCACAGTATTCGGGACGCTAGTACTACTTAGAATGAAAGAGAACTACGATGTGAATGCTGACAGTGGAGTTACCAAGTGGGTGAACTCGTGTGGCTATATAACCCGAAACGTCGACGTGGGCTTTCTCCAAAATTCCAAAGACACTGGGAAGGAACGTATGAAATTGTGAAGCGAATCAACGACATTATTTACAGAGAATCAGACGAACACCTCATACTAAACCACGGTTGTGCACTACAATCATCTAGCCCCATACTGCGGAGACAATGGCATTCAAATTTCTGATATACATCGAGTACATGCTCAACATCAGGAACCAACAGTTCAGGATTTTATGGCAAAATATTCTGGCTTGAAAAGCGATTTGCGGTACCATCAGAGTTACGCCTTGGCTCACTGTGTTGCGCAAAATTTACGGATGTCTCGAGGGATTGCCGCAGATTTTCGCAAAAGCTATAAGCAGAATCAAAGAACTGTTGCAGCAGCAACCGAAAATTGGAGAGACTTATCAATGGTCAATCCATATTCTATTTAGTTACTAAAAAAGTTTCCATATCGAAACCAGCCTACCGGGTAATTTGGGAAGCTTTATTAGATTTGCGAAATCACGTCCTACAACAAAGACATTCTGAAATAGCAATACCAAAGTTAGGACGTGGATTGAATCAGTTGAGGAATTGGAGTTGTAAAGGTGTATTGGAGTGTTATTTCAACGTACTAGCGTGGAAATATTGGTCTGCAGTTAACAACCTGGGCATTCCTTACATAACCAGCCTCAGAGAGCCACCGACTGCTATTTCCATAAGATGTCCTGGTGTAGCATCCTTTGAGGAGGGCAATGTGGCAACATAATGGTTTTTATTCAATCGAACCCCAGTTTGCCCAGAAAGTAAACTCTTGCTGCAAATGACGGCCTTCATAATCAATACATTGTTGTAACCGGGTATTGAAGTTTTGCACCACCTTCTGATGCTTCTCTCTCGGTACCCGACTTGTTGCTTCTTTAAGGCTTGTATCTTTTTAAGGCCATATTTGCAAACCTCAATTTTGAGATAGCCCCAGAGGAAATAATTGCACAGAAGTAAATCGGGCGAGTGCGCCGAATTTGGAGATCAAACAGTTCTTCAAATCTTGGATCATGCCACATCCCGGTCAGAGTGATGGTACCAACACGTTCAAAAATGATGAAACGATGTCTTCACTGTTGATCGCACCCCCAAAATATTACCCCACCCCTGCCCCACAATACCCCTTGTAATGATTATTGATTCATCCAGACGCAAAGGGGGTGGAAATGCCGGCAGTAGCAGATACCCAATGAAGTGAAATTGAATACAAGCACATTGGCAGAAGGAATTTGTTTGAACGATGATGTGATGGTCCTTCCACCACTAGATTTGCAAAATGATAAATCATCGTGGTGCGACCCCAAGCATCAGGAGCAGTTAACAAATCTAGATGTTATAAATCGAGAATCCTGATAATGATTGATAATCATGGAAGGAAGTTCGCTTACATTGTACCTACTGTTGTTAACCATAGTGGATGTAAACTTAAAATTGGTTCAAATGTCCAATATTAGATACTACTAGATAATGTGTTTTTGGCTCCAGATTAGAGACTCGGACCATTAGAATATTCCGATGTCATTCGGTGCGTTGGGAACATCATTCCTAGGAAGGTTGTGGATAAAAACAAGAAAGAGCGTTGGTCCTAGAAGGGAGCCCTGGATAGGATGCAATTCTTGGTGATGGGTGATGCACATCGTATCTTAATCTCAATTATATATAATACCTTCGACAATGGACTAATTTCAACCATACTCTCTAGTGGGCATTGTCGAAAGTAGCACACCAGAGAGCACAGTAGATACCGGTTTAGCTCGGACAATTCGTGGATTGTCAGTCCCGCTAGATGTCTCGATCTGTTAAGCTTACTACAGGGCTACGCATTGTTCAATAGAATTTTTATTCAATTATTGTTATTATTATGTCAGTTCTCTTTGACTGGGTGCTACTCTGTTAACATGTTAAGATGCGCAGCTTTTCATGCAAATATTTTTAGCTGATAATTTATCTACTGTACAAAAGAAACAACTACCTACCATTGAATGAATACTATTTTATCTCTATTACTCGTTTTTACGCATATTAAAATTAAACATTTATGTACATGTACATACATATTCCCTTCTTATTGTATAATTCAATGCATATAATATATATGAAAAGGTAATTTGATTGAAGCAAGAATTGGAAATGTTCTTTTGCACCTTTTCTTTTACTTTACGACTCCATAAATGGAAATAGTATTCATTGTATGTGCCCATCTAGCTTTTACATATCAGATAAATGATTGTCGAAACGCAACAGCATAGAAGAGATTATAAATTTTACAACTTGTTTTTACTAACCCAATAATAAACTTTTAATGCAAACAACCTGAGGATCTCTTCCGCCTCTCTGTTCATCATGCAGTTTTCGCATAGCATACTCCATACTCGCTCAAGAATCTCATTATATGATGTTTTATGGCACCGCAGTTATATTATATGCATCGGATTTGCCTCATGCGATGTTTATTTTCTCCCTTTTTTCCCCCCAACATCCCGTGAATTATGCACGGATGATGGATCATTCCGAAACATTTTTTCCGTCGTAAATTCTCAGGTATACGTTTTCTTTTATTTTTTTCCGTTCGCGATATCTCTCGCAGTCTTTTTCCATCTAGTTAGTTATGTGGTAATAGTTGGCCAATCAGATAGGTCACCATAGGAGGGTGGACCCGCGTTAATAATCTAAGCGGGATATGGAACGAATTGGCGTTAATCGGGTGTAATTCTTCAAATTTAATGAAGACGTTAAAAGCGGCGATTTTTCGAATTGGTCACAAAATTTCCGTTTATGATTCATTCGAGAATTATCCGCGCTATCGATCTTTTCGATTTTTAGGTTAATTAAGGGGGGACTCGTTTGTTGAAGGATCTGGACTGTTGGTTATTCTTCTTAAATTGTTCCTCAATAATATTTATGAGGTGTGCGCTTGGATATACGAGTACAATATGAAAAATTATTATCTTGCGATGATGTATGTATACTCAAAGAAAATAGAAGCAGGACAATTGTCCCATTTCTTTTTTCTTTGGTGTACATATACAGCGTGTCTTCTTAAGTTGGCGCCATATGGAAAAGTTTGTTATTCTAAGTAATAACTTTTTCCTTTGTGGACACCCTGTTCATTCGATGTCAAATGTGAATAGCTGAATATTATTGTTTTCGAAAGCAGAGATTTTTTTATAAAAAATTACTTTTTTTCGTTAAACTTATAATAATGATTTTCCATATGGCGCCAACTTAAGTAGACACACTGTATGTACAGAGTATTCCATTTTGACAAAACTTTTGAACACTCTTCTAATTGTCGCCACAAAAGGTTATGGAGCACGAGAAATATGTCAATCTGGTAGCATCGAGAATGGAAGTGTTGAATTTGATATTCCCAACCAAATAAACTTGTCAACACTTGCTCAAGACTTTTCTTCTTGTCTACTGATTTAAAACGAACTTTTTTCTATTTCTAAAAATAAAAAAAAGAATGAAAAGGAAGCGGACATTTTGGTGAGAAAGCCCTGTATATCGATTGCCCACCCTCCTCCTCCACAAGATATAACAAAATACTTATACATCTCAACATTACAATTTTTTTTTTAATTTACTCCAGATACATGTTTCGGCAATTAGCCATCATCAGTCTAGAATCTACAAAGTACATTTACAAAATAAGGTAAACTAAATAAAAATTATTAAAATCAGTTAAGAATCATTATGTATAAAATGTTTTTCAATGTCTAGAATACATTTTTTAAAACTATAAAATCATAAATTTGAACAGAATTATAATTAAAAAATTTAAATATTTTAAATATCGTAAGAACGTGGTTGATCTTTATATGATAACGTGCCATCGAAAAAAAACATAATTGGTGTAGGCTATGTAAATGTTTTTGATCGTTGCTTTAGCCACTACCACATAATGACATTTATTATTTGACATTTTATTGTAACCAAAGCTTATAACCTCAAATTAAATGTCAAGGAATAAATGTCATTATGTGAAAGTGACTAAAGTAACAATCCATTCACATAGCCTACTCTAATTATGATTTTTTTCGATGTGTCTATATTTAGAAAACGAGAAAAACAATTAAAGGATTAAGGCAGATTAAAGTTGGAGTTTAAATTAATGTAAAATGAAGGACATGGGGATAGGAGTAAAAAACACAGTATGGTTACGTTAACGGATATGGACAAATGTCAAACTGTCTCTTACATGTACATCTCATTAAGAACTTCGCTAGCACGGCTACATATTACTTTTTAAGGCGTATTCTATAAAATACAACACATAAATTGTGATCTTGTAAGATACAGATAACAAATAAACACACTACAACGCGTAGTAAATTCAGGACATGTGTTTCGATGGCTCACGAGTCGTCATTCTCAACTCAATACGTTAAGTAATGAAGACTCATTAGCTTTGGGAACACGTCCCTTGAATTAGACTCATGTCTTGATTATCAACCGAATAAAGTTTATAATGAAGAATCGTGAGTATTCGAAACACCTGCCCAGAAATGCCCCATTAATTGAAGATTGACATGAATGGTTGGGCATGTTTGATTACGTTTTTCATCCTAATTGCTTCTATGGTAGGTTAAAATGTGGCCAAATGTTGTAAGATTCAAGATGATTGGTCGTTGATTAATTTGTGTGTAGCATATTTGGGGCTTAGCAAAGAAAAAGTCAACTCACAGATGGAAGGTGTGGTGGTGAAATTAATATTGCTGTCACCTATTCAAACATGCCAAATTGCCTTTGATAGAAAGAAATCTCCTTGCATAGTGTTCTGCAAAGAGTTTAAGGCCAACCAATAATGTTCAAAGGCTGAATTTTGCTAACGAAATGCTTGAGAGGTTCACGAGCTTCAATAACGACTTCTTCTCAGACGAGGCCCACTTTCACTGAAATGAGCACATCAACAGGCAAAACTGTGCATACTAGAGTGACATTAATCCGCAATTCAAGTACCAGAAACCATAAAACTCACCCATGCTAAACTACATACAGTGCGTTTTTTTAACTGTTGCCATAGGGAATTGCACAGTAAAAATTATACCCCCTCTTAACTTATGATGCGATGCAGATTTGGTACTAATTTTTCTTTTAGTAATAAATCACCAATAAGACTACAGAATGCATACTGTTTGGACAACCACAAGCAGTTTCATTTGACTAATTTTACTCTTCAAATGTGAAAGTAATGAACAAACACAATTTGACAGATCAAAAATTTATTCGCAAATTTGAACTCGCAGAAATACATAGATCTTCTTCAAATGGAGGTAGCCCCGCAGGTGGATACTCTGAGATGCAATGGACCAATAATATATATTTCAACAGGATGGAGCATCAGCCATTCTGCTGCCATCGTCAGAGAGTTTTTAAACGAAACATTTCCAGATAGTTGTATTGGCCAATATGGACCATTTCATTGGCGTGCACCGCACAAGGGCGATATTTTCAAGGGGGCGGCAATGGGTACAAAATCATATCGAAAGGAAAACAAAACATTGTCATAATTTGCATGTCTACAATTGTACAAGGGGCGGCCTAATCGGTATTGCACGCGGGCGTTCAAATAGCTAGCGGCGGGCCTGCATTTAAGAACGCAAGTTTACGACCTCATGAGAGGTCAACCAGAAACTGTGGAGGAACTAAGGGCAAGAATAACTGAAGCTTGTAATTCCATTACAGTGCGAACTTTACAAAACACTCTAAGATATTTTCAAGGTCGCTCTGGACATTGTCTGGCAGTTGAAGCAAAACACTATGAACAATTCCTTTGATAATTACTGATAATCTTGTTAATTTGTTGAGTTATTTGTGCTTTAATGGTTTCTACGAAAATAAATAAATATATACATGTTCTGTCATCCAAAAGCAAATTTAGTCATGGCCTCGAGGAGCTTTTGCTATTTATTTTTTAAAACAAAGCCTGCTAGAAATGATAATGGCAAGAAAACGCTTTCACAAAAATATTTTTTTCGACAGTTTAGAATATTGAATTGAAATCTATCCGATAGTTTAAAAAATCTTCCAGCTTTGTTCCAGAAGTGGTTTAAATATTTTCATCAGAATAAAAGTTAACACGGGGTTGAATTTTTACCGTGCAATTCAGCTTTATCAGCCAAGAGCATCACTGATCCATACTTTTATAAAGATCAGAGAGGCCGTAGTCTTTTTGTGAACACAGACCGATGCATTGAAATGCTACAGAATTTTTTTGCTCCATTATTAGAGGACTTGTTCCACCACCAACGACTCGTTAGCAGCACTTCATGAAATTTTTGGCCAAAAGGTCCTCCAGGCTACTTTAAACTTTTTAGCAACAATTCAGCATATATGCGTCTTATGGAGGATTCAGCTGTGCCTCAGTGGTGACCTTGGCTTTAGGCATCATAGGTCTTTCTCCAAAATCAAGTATCACTAAAGCCTGATTTTGTTTTGAGGTGTTTTAATGTGTTTAAGGCTAAATTTTTCTGGGCATTTTTCGAAAAGCTCCATGCTGCTAGTGGATAATTGTTGTTGGAATCCAGTTTTGCCACTAATCCTTTATTATAACACAACAATCCAATCAAAATTACGATTCCGATAGAATAAAATAATTCGATACTTGCTTTAATATTACGGTTAAAATAGAATTCCTGGTATAACCTAAACAACACATTTAATAGAATGCAAATGCATGAGTCGAAGGGACCACATAGGAAACGATAATTTGTGAATAATTGTTGGCCGGACGGTGGTGAATTATCCGCGACAGCGGGAGACCCCGAAACGGGCGCCCTCCTGCAGCTCAGTTAACAAGTTCGCCAGCGCCGAACCGTCACCTCGTCTCTCCACGTTCTCTCCTCTCCTGTCCCTGATCGTTCCGTAGATCGCGATTCCCTCCTGCCCGGTTTGATATAGGTTGGACGTTTCCCCTCTGAATGTAATGTTCGGCACGAGGGGGCCCCGGTTACATTTAGTTTGCACCTTTTGTTTTCAACAGGTTTGTTTATCGCTGCTTGTATTTACACCGGGGGTATTGGTGCTAGGTTATTAATCGAAACACGGCCTCCTTTATGATTGTTTCGAATTGATATTTAAGGAGGTTTTTATTATGGTTTGTGGCATCGTATTGTTAATGTAAACTCCGTTTAAATAGCTTTCGAATATAAATACATTTTCAGTACATTCGACTTATGTTTTATTTGCTATATTACATTCGAACGTCCATAAAATCTCGAGTGCGTATATAAAAGGAAAAGAAACAGACACAAATAAATGTTATTCTACCTTGCTGTCCAATATTTTCTCACTTTAAGTGAACATACAGCTCGATTTTCCTGAAACCCACCGCACCATAAAAGCCGATGGTCGTTGTCCTGCATTTTAATTTATTTTTATGCAAATAGCGTGTACTTTGAGTACATTCGGGTACTTCTACGTTGTTTTACAATTCGTTCTTTATGGTGGTAGTACAATCGTGGACGTTAGAATCGGAACTGTAAGAAATTTATACTTTATAACCGCATCATCGTCCTTAATCGTCCTGATAAATATACTTGTATAGATAAGTTTCGTCTAAGGTGGTCCTGTAATAAATTTCTCTTTTAGTATTCATCTTTTATTTCGTTTTCGATTACCCGTCGAATAAAATTTCAATTTCAATTTTTGTTATCTATTTTATCGGCATTAACTAACGCAATATTTTCAGTTTACAGGTACATTTTACCTTATCTCTATTCTATAAAAACTATCCGGATTTTTAAGATATGTAAATCAGAAACAATGTTACAATTAGTATTCGGAATAATTTATATCTAAACGAAATTTTCAATTTTTAGTATTCGATGTGATCGCTACGATTTTTTAAAGTATATATTGGTGTGGTAATTATATGCTAATAAGGCTATAAATGTTGAATTTAAAATGCCGACTGTATTGGTAGTGGAAACGTCTTTTAAATTGCTAACACAATACATATTGGTCGACGTATAACACATGTAAGTTGGCATTGTATGTAAAAATTTCGGCTGCAATTCTCGCTTCGAAAAATCTTTATATTGTTCTTTCATCCGCCGATGGATAAAAACGAATAAGAAGGAAAGGAAATAGCAAGTGTTGTAAGAATAGGCGATTGTGTAAAAGTGTAATTGAAAAAGAGATAAAAATAAGGATTTGTACAGTCGTGGACAATAGAAACTTGTCATTCGAATGACTTTTTTAAGCTCGGCTTGAAATTTTATTGTTAAGGCACTGAAGTAGTTGAACACTCCGAAGAACTAAGGAAGATCATAGAAACAACTGCATCTTTAGGAAAAAAATAAAAAGGGGGACAGAAAAGAAAAGAAGGAGACAGGAAGAGGTATTACTACCGTCTTAATATCTAACGAAAGATAATGAAATATTTGGTGTCTGGTCTGAAGTAACAAATTCGAGATGGTACCTCAGGTGAGTTAATATCTGAAGATAGTCTTGTCGAAACTTGCGAATTACTCACTTTTAATTTGAACGGCAAAAAGTTACTGGAAAGAAAGAACCAACATTACCGCTTAAAGAGAGAATCATGTGCCACCACAGCTTTGGTCGTGGATAAGATAAATCATCATCAACATCAATGGGTGATTTGTATGGACTTCTAAATGATAAAGTTTCCTTTCAGTCACCAAATCACAACACTGCAGAAAGAAACTACAATCATACATATTTAGAAGCAGTTGCATAAACGTTGGAACAATGTGCATCACAAAAATACCACCTCCAATAGGTACCGAAGCTTAATTCACAATAAACCAAGCGAGGCACCCCAAAAACCGTTGTTTGAAGGGGGTGACCACCAATTCGCAGTATATCTCAGTTCAAAAAATCTGTGCTTGTTTTCAGAATCAATTTCAGTGAATTCAGGTGAGTGAATTGTAACCCAAGTTGTCAAATTAGAAATCCAATAGATTTTACAAAATGAAATGGTCCTCTCTTACTATACATAACATGGTATAGCCCTGTGATAAATTAAAATTGTGCAACTTCCATTGCATCTTGCTGTGTAAATTACTTGTGTAAACATGTTTCCATGGCTTTGTTACTACATTACCGGAGTAGTGATCTTAGCAAGACGTCGCGAACAAGATTCGAACCCTGAACCGTATGCATTGTCCTATGTATGGCCAACCCCTCTTACCTATGCTCAAATTCATTCAGCCGAAAGCTAGATGCACATGGTTAAGATAAAAAGGAAGCATTAATTATTGATGTCACTTAGAAGAAAGCGGGGCAACAAATTTTGTTGGGAACAAAATGTGAGAAAAAATTTCTGAAGCTCTTGTGTAATTAGAGAAAATTAGGCAGAATTTGAGCAGGAACGAGATCCTAATCTTTCCCCTGTTCCAAGTTCAATGGTCACAGAAAACATCAAAGAAGAATTCTTTGAGAAGCTTGCAGATCTAATGTACGAGGTCAAAATTACAGGTACAGATATTTATAATGAAACTTATGAAACAAATCTGAAAATGGTAAAGAAAGGTGGCAAAATTGCTGCTTCCAAAGGAACCAAAACAGTGACAACAAGAAAGGCCATGCATCCGATTTGTTCGGATCTTATTGGAAGCAGTGATGCATAGTCTTTTTGGATCCTTATGCAGCTCACACTCATCGTTTGAAAATGAGACAGAATTTGAGCAGGAACAAGATCCTGGAAATCTTTTCCCTGCTCCAAGTTCAATGGTCACAGAAAACATCAAAGAAGAATTCTTTGAGAAGCTTGCAGATCTAATGTAGAAGGTCAAAATTACAGGTACAGATATTTATAATGAAACTTATGAAACAAATCTGAAAGTGGTAAAGAAAGGTGGCAAAATTGCTGCTTCCAAAGGAACCAAAACAGTGACAACAAGAAAGGCCATGCATCCGATTTGTTCGGCTCTTGGATGCTGGTGTTGGAAGCATAGTCTTTTGGATCCTTATGCAGCCCACATTCATCGTTTGATGGATAGTAATGGCACTACTCTTGCCCTTGCTAGGTGGGGTGTGGTTCATAATCCACAACCTGAATGTTTATCCAGTGACAAGGGAGATTTTGCATTCCTACTAGAAGTTTAGAGTTCTTTGTCGAGCATTTGAAGATGATTTGAGAGGAGAAACTTGGATGCAATGTATCAGATGTAAATTGTAGTACCATCAACCATAAACTAAATTTTCTTTGCACCAACTACAAACAGTGATGGCCAATGAACTGTACAGTCAGTCTCCTCGAATTATTACTATTGGGCGGGCCGAAAGTTTTAGACGATACTGTATACAATGAAGTCACTTATGACGATTGAAACAATAACCCACTATAGAATATGTTGTCTATGACAGCTGTGTTATTATACAACACAATAATATTTCAAACCGGACAAAACAGAATCACCAGAACAGAATTATAAAATATTACGAGGCATATAACATATTTTTTCTCCTTAATAATTTCTTAGAAAACTTCATAACAAAAAAAAAACAAAAAAAGAAAACAAATTAATATCCATACACTCGGGTTACTACGGAAATAATAATTACAATTCCATCCCTTAGAGGGAGCTACATATTAAAGCCATCATATACTTCAGAATCCGCATTGTTTCGATATTTTTAACTTCGTGAGCTGTTCTCTAATTTGTGGCCTGCGTACAGTTACAGTAGTACTACAATGATAGGTATTATTGATCATCGGATAATTTTTTCAATGGCTATGATTGTAAAAACAGTGGAGCAGTTGACAGCTGAACAATAAGAATTGGACTTGGCGAGCGCGCTTCAACTGCTATTGTTACCAATAAACCATATACTGTAAGCACACCGCAGCTTCTACGTTAAGTTGGTATCTACAATAGGCAGTCGAAAATATGACTGGAAATGTTCCGGTTATATAAATATTTACATTTGAAATAAATCCTTGATAGATATCATATAATTGTAGAATTAATTTAAATAGAGGGCCTAAAATAGATCCTTGCGGAACTTCTAATGATGATATTAGATTTAAACGAAAATTATAATTTCATATTTTAACCACAGGATGCTCACAGCATACATTTTACATTTCCAATATTTGCCCGATCATTAATCATACGCAGTGTACATATTTCAATCAACTTTAAATGTCGACTCCTCCTTTGAGTCTGACTGAAACACAAATTAAAAGGAATAATAACGAACCAGACGTTTCTTTCACATTGTCAGTCGAGTTATTAATTCGTTTTATCTCATTTCCTCTTCATTGTTTTATTTAACAGCTTTACACAACCGCAAAGCTGGCGAAGGACCCGTTTCTCGATATATATTATTTTTGTTTGTTTGACATCATGCGGTTCACAATGTATACACGTTTATGTATATATTTGCCTTTTCCTATCCATATATTAGATAATGCATGCTTAAATAATGGGAGGTTACTGTGTTTAACCACAAACCTATTCACCCGATTACATCAAGACACCACCGCAAGCTTGACTACCTGAGTTGTTTACTTAGCAGGGGGAACTCCGGTCATCCTAGCAAAGTAAAGGTACTGCCACGACAGGAAGCTTCGGTAAATAATTCTTTTAGGATGTCATTACGAACGCCTTTGGTATGGTTAGTGGAATGTATGGTAATAAATTTTATTTCTTTGAATATATCTGTATGTAAAAATAGATCAAATTTATTTGTAATGTTTAAATAAAGACTCCCTTTAGAGAGTTAGATAATATAGACACAAACATGTGAACCAGAACTGTAATCCCAAAAATGAGTGTGAATCAAAAAATATTGATTAAAAAAAGTGTAGATTCTAAAAATGTGAGCTCGAAATGTGTTCGTTTGAAAAACTGAACTCAACATTTAAAAAAAAAATTGGATTCAAGAAAACATGGAAAGGTGTGAAGTCAATGGTGAAGTTTAAAAGGGCCTGAAAGGCAGAGACTTTTAATGTCGACTACAACCCAAACGAAAGTAATCTAAAGAAGCAGCATCGTAGAAAGCTTTGCCCAAAAAGACTCGACTCAAACATTTTTGTCTAAAAACGTGTATCAAGCAGATCCTTAGTTCTAGCAAGGTTTTTGCTCTATGCTTTTGTGGCCTTCCTTGCTAATATGTTAGCTTCTTAATTGCTCCTGATTTTAGTATGTCCTGGTACCCAGCATAATGCAACTCAAGCCTCAAAATATGAATTTGACAAAAAAATGTGAGGTTTCGAAAAAATGTAAATTTAAATTTTTGAGAGCCCTGTTAAGTAAAAAAGATGTGGAGTTATTACCTAAAAAGCTGGATTACAAACTATGTCAATTCAATCATGTATAATAAAGTTTGGCCTAAAAAATCTTGACTATAAATCTATCTGTTGCCTAAAAAATTATACTCAAACAACAAAGTCGGTCTAAAAGTCTTGATAATGTAAATTAAAAAGGGTATGGACTCGTAAGTACAACTGTAATTCCAAAAATAGTCTCAAAAATCTGAGAAAAAGGATATAGATTTGACTCAAAATATGTAGCCTCAAAAGAAATTTGCACTGATAACAATGCTATTTAAAAAAAAATGTAGATTTGATAAGCTGGATTAAAAATAGTGTGATTTCAATAATGTAATTCTCAAAAGAGGTGGTCTCAAAAATAGGGACTCCAAGGAGTGTGATGTTGACAATGTGAATCAAAAAGAATGTGGGCTCAAAAAAACGAATGAATGAAAATATGGATTTATACTCAAAATGTGTGGTTTAGGAAAAATGTGCATTCAAAACATGAATGTAGGCTCAAAAAAATTTTGAACTGAAAACGTCATTTAAAAAGTGCGGATTTAACAAGTTGGATTAAAAACAATGTGAATTCAATAACGTCACAAATTGGGCTCAAAATGTAGACCACACTCTTTTCAAGTTCCATTTTTTTCGGGCCTGTACTTTGAGTCCAGTTTATCCTTACATTTTGTTTTCGATCCAACATTTTTGAATCTACATTTGTTGACCCAACAAATTTGGATTAAAAATTTCTGCTGCCCTTTTGCTTCATATGCTTGTCTCCATACATATTTTGAAGCCTACATTTTTGAATCCAAATTTCTTAATCCTCATTTTTGTCTCTATATTTTCGAATTGATATTTTTTTATCAACGTTTTTGGATCCGTATTTTGAGTCAATATGGATTTGAAAAAGGCGTGTACTCAAAATATGAGGTTTCTAAAAAAACGTGGATTCAAACCATGAACGTAGGCTCAAAAAAAGTTGAACTGAAAACAACGTCATTGAAAAAGTGCAGATTTGACAAGTTGGATTAAAAACAATGTGAATTCAATAATGTCACAAACTTTAAGAAACTGGCTCAAAATGTAGACCACACTCTTTCCAAACTACAATTTTTCGAGCCTATATTTTGAGTCCAGTTTATTCTTACATTTTTTGGATCCAACTTTTTTGAATCTGCATTTGTTGAGTAAACAAATTTGGATTAAACTTTTGCTTCATATGCTTGTCTCCATACATATTCTGAAGCCTACATTTTTGAATCCAAATTTCTTAATCCTCATTTTTGCCTCTATATTTTCGAATTTATATTTTTTGATTAACGTTTTTGGATCCGTATTTTGAGTCAATATGGATTTAAAAAAGGCGTGTACTAAAATATGAGGTTTCGAAAAAAACGTGGATTCATAACATGAACGTAGGCTTAAAAAAAGTGGAACTGAAAACAACGTCATTTAAAAAGTGCGGATTTGACAAGTTAGATTAAAAACAATGTGAATTCAATAACGTCACAAACTTTAAGAAACTGGCTCAAAATGTAGACCACACTCTTTCCAAATTACATTTTTTCGAGCCTATATTTTGAGTCCAGTTTATCCTTACATTTTTTTTGATCAACTTTTTTGAATCTGCATTTGTTGAGTAAACAAATTTGGATTAAACTTTTGAATCATATGCTTGTCTCCATACATTTTTGAAGCCTACCCAAATTTCTTAATCCTCATTTTTGTCTTATATTTTCGAATTGATCAACGTTTTTGGATCCGTATTTGAGTCAATATGGATTTGCCCACAAAAAAACGTATGTGCTGCTCAACGTCATTGGTTCAAGTTGGATTATGCAATAATGTCACCTTTAAGAAACTGGCTCAAATACATCTTTCCAAATTACATTTTTTCGAGCCTTTTTTGAGTCCAGTTTATCCTTAATTTTTTGTTGATCCAACTTTTTGAATCCAAATTTGGATTAAACTTATATGCTTGTCTCCATTTTTGTTTTTGAATCTCTAATATTTTTGTCTCTATTTTTCGATTGATTTTTTTGATAAACCTTTTTGGATCCGTATTTTGAGTCAATATGGATTTGAAAGAGGCGTGTACTCAAAATATGAGGTTTCGAAAAAAGTGGATTCAA
This sequence comes from Holotrichia oblita, assembly GCA_023690525.1. NCBI lineage: Eukaryota > Metazoa > Arthropoda > Insecta > Coleoptera > Scarabaeidae > Holotrichia > Holotrichia oblita. Next base: position 94,738,268 of record CM043021.1, on the reverse strand, counting down.
AACATGAATGTAGGCTCAAAAAAAGGTTGAACTTTGAAAAAAAACAATGTAATTTAAAAAACTGTTGGATTTACCACACTCTTTTCAAGTTGGATTTTGAAAAACAATTTGAATTTTTGAATTTTGAAGCCACATTTTTAATCCACATTTCTTACCTCATTTTTGTCTCTATATTTTCGTTTTTGGATTCGTAATCTTGTGAGTACATATTTTTGTTAACATTTTTAAATCACATTTTCTCTAGTCTATATTTTTGGAATCACCTTTTCCGATTCCACATTTTTAGGCTAGATAAGTAGGTAGACTACTTACTCACTATCACCCCACTTTGACCTTTGACCCCGCGAAGGAATCTACTTTCATTATCTTGTTATTCTGAAGGTTGTTCTTGAAAAAAACAAGTTTCGACTGATTAGGTATTTAATATCTTTGATCAGGTATTGAACGTCTTTGATATGGTATTAAACAGCACCGTGCTGTACATACCGTTGAAACGACATTTTATCGAGCCAGCAATCTTCGATTGGTCCAATTTTTTCGACTCTATTTGTTTTTAAAGTTTGGTTGTTATTTGCTTTTATATTCAGTGTATTTTTGACGACGTTCAAACTCATATGTAGGGGTAAATAAGAAATAAAGACTATTTATTTATCTATCTATGTATTAACATTTCTTGAGTCCACATATTTCAGACAATATTCTTTAAATCCAGTAATCATCAGGCAATGGTTTAGGTTTATTTATTTGGGGAGGATGTGGCAGATATGAAGAGCCAAGATTGTACTGCTAAACAAACAGGAAAGGAGTAGAAAAGGGGAAAGATCAAGAAAGTGGATGAAATGAATCTGAGAAAAATTGGAGGGGTGGACCCTTTCTAGAATAATGCCAAAAAAAAAGTAATAAATTCTGGATTCCATTCCAATTAAGCATAAATAAATAAGTTAATAAATCTAATAAAGTCCCAAGAATTTACTACGAACATATATCATTTGTTTTTTTTTATTCTTGAAATTAGTACGAAAAACGAGCTCATCTTTACTAATATGGAAACAAAAGAAACTAAGCGCACAGAATAAACACAACATTCTCTATTATTATTCCCTTTTTTCTTCTTGTTTGAGGTAAATTTATCCTTCCTCGACTTACCGTACTCAATTATCTAGCCTAGTATGTCGTTTTATTGTCCGTTATTATATTCTTATTTGGTATTTTAATTCCGGTAACCTTGTTCTCCGTCTTCCACGTTCGAAATTGAACACCGGAGGAACGTAACGAAGTACGCCGTAATCCGTTTCTCATTCCTTATCAACGTCCGACGACCAAAAGAAGAGAAACAATGCCGGTATATATATATACTCGTAGACCGTTTGGAACGTTATGTGGAATTGTCGTTGTTGGATTATTGTGATCGTAGCAGTCCTCTAATAAAACGACCACGTCACGTGGGTGCGAGGCATCTCGGCTAGATCTCACTCTAAAGAGGTATAGACGTCAGTGTTTGGTATATTTTAACCGGCATCAGATTATCTTAAGTGGGTAATTATAGTCCACCTTCTCCTCTACAACGAATCCACGGTTGTCGCGATAGAGCATTGTGTAAGGTGACACCCCCATTGTAACAGCTCTCCTCCTTTTATTTAATGACTTGCTTCGAGTTGATTTTGCTGCTTCTTGTTGTTGTGCATCTATACGTTTATATGTATGTATATAATAATAACACCAGCCGTTACATATATGTACAAGCTTTTCAAAAACTAAAATAATTTCTGTTTAAAAAAAAAATTGTAGACTTAGTTTTTGGCTGTCGACTAGTGTAATTATTCAAGATAATGGCCAGTGTGAATAAAAATTAAGCTTAAGCTTTTACTAGGTAGATTTAGCTTTTGCTAATAGCATTTGCTGAAATTGAAGTGAATAACCTTTTGCTTTTACTTACTAGCAAAAGCTAGATATTTTAAGTATTTACTTAATTTATATTTTTTATGACTAATCAGTCGGCCGTGAAAATCTGTGGAATTGCAGGCTCAGACCTGCCGATAGACTGTTATGAGTATGCACACATGAAAACTTTTAAACCAGTATCATTAACGAGTGCTAACGGTTTACGTTCAAAATGAGTAGTGATTCAGAAAATTCTACAAGTGATTTTTTGACGGAGGAAGTTCCTGCAAAAATTTTGTCCAACCAGAAATTCATGGAAATTTTGGAAAGTTAAATATTATATTTAATAAATCGCAAGTTCCTAAAATAAAAGAGAAGAAAGCACAAGCATACAAAGAAATCCACCAAAAATATATTTTGCAAATTGGAAGGGATTTAACTGAAAAACAACTAAAAAAGAAAATCCAAAATATGAAGATCGAGTTGAAGAAAAAGACGGACAAAACTGCAACGGGAAATAAGAAAATTGTTTTAAACGCTTATGAAAAACAACTTTTGGCGCTAATGGAAGGACAAGAAAACCCTGTTTTTCAAAAAGTACCAGGTAGGTAAAATAGTTAATTGTGTAACTAGTGGAAAGATATACTTTTTGCTCGTGTTACACACAACATTTTTTCTACGATCGAATTCATGTGAATGTTACTTTTTGCACTAATGCAACAAAGTTAAACTTTTGGCACGTAGTGAAAAAAAAAGGAAACTGTTCGCACGATCGTAGAAAAAAATATTTTTTCGCCGCAAATTGCAGTTTTGCTGCTATTTGATCCAAAAATTATTTCAGGAGCACTGTTAGGATCTGTGATGGATCAACCTCAGCCATCAACGTCCAAAACTGAAGAATTGATTCCACCTCCACCTCATGTTCAGCCTTTACCTGATAAGTCTCCAGTCACCAGAAGAACCAAATTTAAGGAAACAGACGAAACCTCTAATTTGTTCAATACAGAGCTCCAACGACTGGTATTTTTGGAACAGTTGGAACTAATAAAGGTTCAAAAGGAAAGGGAAAAATTATTGTTGGAAAAATTACAAACAGAAAATGGAAACCAATTTGAAGAAATAAATAATTTGTTGTTCAGAAAATTGTAAGTAAATGAATAAATTGTTTTCGTTGTTAACTTTTTCTTAAATAAATTAATAAACTTAACTCAAATTAAGGTACCTACTTACATTTAAATTTAACTTCACTTAAAAAGTAATTCAAAATAATAAAAACCATAAAATATAACATTATACATGTTGTCTTTTGATTATATGGTATCGTACTTAGCAGTATATTTACAATTGCAATTGAATTTTATTTCTTCTCGTCTCTGTTGACCACGCTGACGGTCGTTAATCAGCTCATCATTATCTTCCACAACTTCTTCACCATCGTGATCCTCGGCGGCTACTTCTTCTTCGTCATTTGGTAATTGGTCATTTAAATACTTAACAACATTATGCAGAACCACAGCGCTGACGATTACTGACGGAATTTTGTCAATGTTCAATCGTATCTGATGTTGCAAAACAGGGAATCGACGTTTTACTTGTCTGAAACAGCGTTCTATAATAACGCGCTCTCGCTATTTCTTGAGGTGTGGTGGGGTTTCTATACGGTGTTAATAGCCATGGTGTTATGCCGTACCCTTCATCGCCTAAAATAAGTCCGTTCTGTTGACGTTTTCTCATCTTACCAAAAATATTGGATCTTTTTAAAATACGACTGTCGTGCACAGAGCCAGGCCATTGAGCATCTACGGATGTAAACCTTTCTTTTCCGTCACAAGTTTCTTGCACATTTAAACTACACCAGCCTTTCCTATTGATATACTCGTCACCATGTAGCGATGGCTTTATTATTGGTACATGAGTGCAATCAATTGCACCAAAAGCACAGGGAAATCTATACACCTGTGCCTATTCGTTGATTGCCTGGTCAGTCGAGCTTTCTGCAGGAAATTTAATCCAAATTCCTGTCTTTTCAACTATTTTTGGTAAAACGTGAGATATCGTTTTACATATTGTTGTTCGATGAACTCCTTCTTCTTTTCCGATCCCTATTTGAAATTCGGGATCACTTAGAAATTGCAAAAATATTTGCATCTGTTTTTTTTTGGACTCAATGCACCACCTCTAGTCTCCACTTTTGGCTCCAAAAAATGGTTAGCTATCCACTCAACATTTTCTGCACTAAATCTATACAGACCGTGGTATTCTTCGTCATGACTTTCTTTTCTTTCGGGATAAAATTTTACAGATCTTATATTTATAAATGCAGCCATTTCTGCCAAACTGTTTAACAATACTAAATTTTTAAGCCAGGGTCTAACAAGTTTGCAAAAATGTAAGCTTTTCCTTAATATTCTTAGTAATTGTTTACTTTTATTCACACCATTTTTAGACAATGCTAAAAACTTTACTTGCTAATTGCATTTTTAGTAAAAGCTACTACTTATTTTTATTCACTGCAAACTAAGCATTTGCTAGGAAAATGTAAGTTTTAGCTTTTACTGAATTTTTATTCACACTGGCAAATGATCTAAAAGTACAAACACATAATTCGCGTAGAGGTTGATACAACGTACCAAGTTTATTTAAAACAAAGCGAATATAAAACGCCTGTTTCGTATTTACAGCACGCCCACAGCGGCATGTTTTTGAAACGTAGTCGAAGATCGTAAAAGAAGAGTTGCATTAGCGCCATAAAAACGAAAAAGGTGTGAAAATCGCCGTTACAACGCGAGTACCACGCGTTGGGTGAAAAGAAACGAATTGGCGACCAATAAAATTTATAAAATTGATAGCCTGTGTTAAAAAAATAATTAGTTACGTTTTGATTTTTTTTTTTGGTCGTCCTTTGTTAGGTGTGAATCGCTTCGTTTCCAGTTTGATTCTAAATTAATCCTTTCAAATCAAACTGCGTTTCTAAATAGGTAGAAACGAGATATTCAATGGAAATAAAGGCTTCGATAATGTTTTGCATAAAACATGCTTCTTTAAGTGCTTTTTTATGTTATTGTTTTTAACATTATCTTGCAGATTTTTATTTATGCAGCCATCCTTGACTAAATGACTAAATAAATACTTGCAATGTAATGCATTCTATGTATTAACACACAGAATTAGTTGCAAATTTATTAATGCACATTCATGGTATCCTATTTTTATGTTATCTACCTAGCTATGAAACAAAAGAGTGACGATGTCAAACAAATTATTGAAAAAATTGCTGTCACTGTTAAAAATACTAAGGTCGAACATCGCAGCGTAATAAAGTTCCTGACAAAAGAAGGCAATGGTCCAGAAGTTCGAACTGAAGACATTTGTGCGAAAAGTCGAAAATTTGGTACTGAAAGATCAGCGTGTAAAGATTTCTGTCATTGCCAATTTTGCATGACGATTTGGGATTTTGGGAAGAAAGTGTCTGCACGTTGGATACCCAGATTGCTTACAGCTTAACAAAAACTGTATAATCAAGAAGTTTCTCAAGAAAATTTGGCTGAGTTGGAGAGGGTTAAAACATTTTTATCTCGAATTATCATCGGGGATAAGACTTGAGTACATCATTGGGACCCTCCTACTAAACAAGAATCCATGCAGTGGACTCATAAGTGTTCTCCATCACCAAAAAAGACCAAGACACAATTTTCAGGAAAGAAAAAACTGATGACAACTGTTTTCTGGGACGTGGAAGGAGTCTTGCTTCTTGAATATATGCCATAAATGGAGAGGCCTTCGAAAAGACAATAAAAAATTGCCAATTTTGCATGACGATTTGGGTATGAAGAAAGTGTCTGCACGGTGGATACCCAGATTGCTTACACCTGAATAAAATCTGTACAGAAAAAGAAGTTTTTCAAGAAAATTTGGCCGAGTTGGAGAGGGTCAAAACATTTTTATCTCGAATTATCACTGGGGATAAGATTTGAGTACATCATTGGGACCTCCTACTAAACAAGAATCCATGTAGTGGACTCATAAGGGTTCTCCACCACCAAAAAAGGCCAAGACACAATTTTCAGGAGGAAAAAAAACTGATCACAACTTTTTCTGGGACGTTGAAGGAGTCTTGCTTATTGAATATATGCCATAAATGGAGAGGCCTTCGAAAAGACAATAAATAAAAAAACTGCTCTAGAGGAGAAAACGCTCATTGTTATCCACAAAAAAACTTGTTGCTGCACGACAATTGCCGGGTTCATAAGGCAAATTAAGTTCAGCAGATAATCAATGACTGCTAGCCCAAAATTTTTGTCGATTTTTTAGTAATTCCGTTTTGGGCTTAGGTTTCAAAACACCTTGCGTTGTCATTTTAGCATTTAAGAAATTTAGTTCTCTTTTCGTCCCCGCCAAACGCTATTTCATAAGAACAGTTTTTTTCCCCTTTTGAAAATCTATTTTTAACCATCTTTTTCAGATATGTTCTAGAAGATATTTTATTTAGTTTGTCCTAGGATGTCCCATTCTCCCAATTAAAAAAATTATGTACTTAGCATGGATGTACATATTTTTTTTGTATTAATTGTAGCATGTTTTACTGCCTCGGTAAAGTCTTCAAAATCGTATATTTTACCCATCTTCTTTAGAGATCGCTCTACTTGGTTGTGAAATGAATCGGCCGTCATAAAATTGTGTTTTCTGAATTTACAAAGTATTTGAAAAATGATAATAAAGGAAGCTTTTGAATTTACAACGAACCAAACCACAAAATCATATTTTGAATTTCGAACTGACAATAAAAAGGCAAAGGTGATGTCTTTTTATGATCTTCCAGCAATTGCTTCATGCCAAATGACAATTGTTGGCAATGAATGTTTGCCAGTTACCAAAAAACTTTGATTGAAAGCAAGCTCTTCAAAACCAATGTTTAAAGTTGTAACTTGTTACATTTTTCCAGACTTTTGCAGAAAGGTGTTGAAACCCAGTCGAAAACCGATGATTTAACTAAAGTTTGGAACAATGATACCACCATCCAGAACAATACAGAGTAGTTTTAAAAGACGAATCTTACAAAAATGGGTGAGCGGAGGGTGGAGCTAAATATGTTTTTTTTTGTTTCATGAACTATGCAGTAAATGGAATGAATCACTCTTTCTAATTTTAAAAGTCTCTGGAGCATGATCTGGAGAAGTTTACCCTTTGAAATAACCTACATCAAAACAGATCTTTAAAGTTGACCAATTAGTCTAGACTTTTCCAGAGTGGTTGGAAAACTAGTCGAAAACCGATGATTTAACTGTTTCGACAAATAGAACAGTTCTAGAATAATACAGAGCATCTTTAAAAGTTCAAATCAAAAATGAAAATGAACAGGGTGATAGCTAAATACTGTTTTTTTTCAATTGTTTCATCTAAAAGAATTGATGTATGAGTCTTTGTAATGTATAAAACTCTCTGGAGCATGATCTTTTTAACCTTGCGGTTTTACCTTGCAGGCTTGGTTTTACTGTTACCCCTCAATTAGTTTTGTTGAGTGCATCCCTAATTACTCCCTAATATCATTTTTTATTTCGAAACCCAAGGCTCCAAGAAAGAAAGCTTTGCATACGTTTTGTTTAGACCCCTCTTCGTCTTTTAAAAAGTAACAAACAGTCTTAGATCTTCTTGAACCTTGAAAATTACCTGTAGTTTACGTAACAAATATAACTTTCTGCTTTAACACACTCATAGATATGCTAATAATCGTTATGTTAGGACTTCTATGCCTAACACGGCAATTTAGCTTAAATGAAAATAATTCCATGACGCTGATGCAACTAAAAAATTAATTTAATCAGGGTTAGAACCACGCCAAATCGACAGCAAGCCGCTTTGGCAGTTTCACCACGCTCAACTCTTCCTTTTTCTCTAAAGTGCTTGTGCGTTTGATGGAAAGGAATAGAGTGGGGTGTGGTACAAATATCAAGACGGCTTGCTGTCGATTTGGCGTAGTTCTACCTCAGATTCCCGGCAATACATTCTATTGTAGGAATATGCACGTGGGGTTTGATTGGTTTAAAGGTAGCCATTCCAGATCTAGCAAATGATAGTTAACCCACAATACATCCAGTTCAAATTTATTTAGAAAATTACAGAATGGTGCTCCATCACATTTTGCAATTTTCTCCCAATGAAAATCAAGCGATCGAAACATGAAAATATTGATACGATTAAAGTAAATTTTCCCACGCCATCTATGTATGTATACACATACACTGTTATAAATGTAAGAATACATTTAACACGCTATATATTAAGTGTATTTTTAAACATAAGATAATTATAGAGGTGTCATATTGAGATTCCTAATCCTATTGTGGAACCCATTGGTATATCGATTTTTATAAGACGCAGGTGTCAGAGAACGCACAAAACATACTTCGAGAACATGACAGACAGCAGCGTAATTTTCTAATAAGAAATGCGGCTTGGACTATTACATCTCTAGTATTGGATGGTTATCGAATAGGGCCCTCTCCGTAAAAAGAACAAAAAATGTGGTTTAGCTTTTGTATAAGCAGATATATACATACATACACATACGTGTATAAAAAAGTAACTGTTATTTGTGTAATATATCGCTTGATACTGTAATATTTTTGTCGTGTTCTAGATAATTCTTAATTTTCTTCCTATATCTTTCTGTACATGTTCTAAATAAATCACATGAATACTGCACACCTTAATACAGGTCGTATTTCATCCGGAAATATATTAAGAAATATATGACGCACACATATATGTATTATATATATATATTAAAAAAAAATTCATCTCACATCAGTGTTTCATTCGGGATTTATACACACTTGCATTTTGGGTGTGGGAATGGCGTGCGTTTGTGGCTCTCCGAGTTTGAAAATTTATGATTGCCCACCAAATTATATTCCCCTTTCCGAATTATTATTTACGATCGAATATTAGAAAAGGCATATTTAACCTTTCTATTTCGTTTTACGAGCTGACCGCACGGTCGGACGAATAATAGTAAAATATCTCTTCCCGATTGAGAAATCTCCCGTTTGGATTTACTGCTTTTGTGGGTTTATATAAGATGGACGCTCTAACTGAAATATACGGGGTCCGGTGAAATTGCGTGGATGGACGCTTGTCTGCTTGTTTAGAACATTATTCTAAAAATTATTTTAATATTTAATATAATTTGGTCTTCTCCCAATAATTTTACAAGATTGGAGAGAAAATTTAGCTTCTATTATTGGACTTAGAATGACCTTCGAAATAACCGCTCCACAGCCCTTCAAAACAAATCTTTAAAGTTGTTGTTGGAGACTTTTGCAGAGTCGTGTTGAAAACCAGTCGAAAAACCGATGATTTAACTAAAGTTTGGATCAATATAGAACAGATCTAGAACAATAATACTATCCTTTTCAATTCTTTCATGAACTATGCAAGAAGAATGGATGAATGAGTCTTTCTAATGTATAAAAGTCTCTGGAGCATGATCTGGAGAAGAATAACCTTCGAAATAACCGCTCCACAGCCCTTCAAAACAGATCTTTAAAGTTGCTCCAATTAGTCTGCACTTGCCAAAATCTTCGAAACCCAATCATTGTCTATGTATCTCTTAAAACATTGAAAACTGCTCCAGATTCTATTAATTTTGTTCTACATTGTTCCAGACTTTTGCAGAGTGGTGTTGAAAACCAGTCGAAAACCGATGATTTAACTAAAGTTTGGAACAATATAGAACAGATCTAGAACAATAATACTATCTCTTTTCAATTCTTTCATGAACTATGCAAGAAGAATGGATGAATGAGTCTTTCTAATGCATAAAAGTCTCTGGAGCATGATCTGGAGAAGAATAACCTTTGAAATAACCGCTCCACAGCCCTTCAAAACAGATCTTTAAAGTTGCTCCAATTAGTCTGCACTTGCCAAAATCTTCGAAACCCAATCATTGTCTATGTATCTCTCGAAACTTTGAAAATTGCTCCAGATTCTATTAATTTTGTTCTACGTTGTTCCAGAGTTTTGCAGAGTAGTGTTGAAAACTAGTCGAAAACCGATGACTTAACTAAAGCTTGGAACAATATAGAACAGATCTAGAACAACACAGAGCAGCTGTCAAGAGCTCAATTTACAAAAAATGAAAGGGTGAGCGGAGGGTGGCAGCGACGTACTGATTTTTTTTCAATTGTTTCATGAACTATGCAAGAAGAATGGAATGAATCAGTCTTTCTAATGTATAAAAGTCTCTGGAGCATAATCGGGAGAAGAATAATCTTCGAAATAACCGCTCCACAGCCCCTCAAAACAAATTTTTAAAGTTGCTGTGTCTCTCTAAATTATGAAAACTGCTCCAGATTTTCTTAATTTTGTTCTACATTGTTCCAAACTTTTGCAAAGTGTTAAAGTTAAAAACTGATCAAAGACCGATGCTTTAACTAAACTTTAGAACAAGACAGAACAGATCTAGAACAACCCAGAGCAGCTCCCAATAGCTCAATTTACAAAAAAATGATAGGGTGGGCGCAGGGTGGCAGCGAAATACTAATTTTTTTTTCAATTGTTTCGTGAACTATGCATGATTGTCGGGCTCGTGGCCTAGTGGCTTGCACACTTGCCTCGTAGTCCGGCAGTACCGGGTTCGAACCCCGGTGCTTCCTTTCTGAGTTTGGTTTTCTGTAGTTTCCCAAATTCCACGGCAAATGCGGAAAGGTTACATCTTAAGTTGGTCTACAGCCGCAGGCGTAGTAATAACTCATGGCCAACCGATGCCCCCTGTAATTGGCGCGAGCTGTTGGGGGATGCTAAGGCATGAATTATTATTATTATTATGATAGAAGGCCAAAACGTTGGAATAATTTTCAGAATAACTTGAATCAATCTTCAAAAATTTTCAACAAGAAACAGGAAAAAATGAAAAAAATTTTCATTTTTCCTCCAGTCTTTGCCACACAATTCTATTGCTTTTCAGTGTTTTTGTGCTATTTATTATTAATTTTAATGTAATGTGATTTATCCCAAACCCTTTGCTGTTAGCTCTATCATCACACCAAAGAAAGACTTTAGAAGCAGCAGCTCTTCGCAAAAGAAGACCAGAAACACTATGGAGTTGAAAATGGAGGAGAAAATGATTGACATGATGACATCGGTCCACCATCCACAGTAAAATAAAGTCCTTATTGGTATACCATTCAGAAACTCCTTAGAGTGTTTGGTAGACAAAATGTGATCAAAAGTAAATTGTGTGTGACGCAGAGAGCAAATAAAAAGGCATGGGTTACAACGCCAATTTTTATTGAGTGGATGAATGAATGAATCAGTTGCCTCTTAGGTGCCTTCATGCTAATGGACAATGCTCCTGCACATCCTCCAGGTTTGGAAGATGTATTGTTGAATCCCATCCAGCCCATTGTATACAAAGGCAATGTTTCAAAGGTGTTTTGAAGTGACAGATACAGAATAGCCTCATAGATAAGGCTTAAATTCTGCATGGAGGAGATTCTGAAAGGCTTGAACCTTTTCCTGACGATCCTATACATGTAGTGCAGTCAGTTGTTGATTTGGATGCGGCTATGGGGTTAGACGTGAGTGATGAGGATGTGGAGGAGTTGGTGGATAACCACAGAGAAGAACTTACAACTGAAGAACTCCAAGACCTGCATCTATCTAAGTGGATCAGTAGAGGAAGAATTTGCTTCAGGTGATGAGGTAGAGAGAGGGGAGAATGTGTCTTCTTCAAAGATTAAGGAGATTATCTCCATGTGGGGTGAAGTACAGAGATTTGTGGAGAGAAATCATCCAGACAAAAACCGAGGTGGGCCAAAAATTTATCTATCAGAATTTTTTTTGACTTGCAATTTTATCTTGCGAATTCAAAATAAAAACAGGAATATTCCAAAACTACCAATTAGTATTGATTTCTTTTTCTGACTTCTCATCTGGTCTTTAGTTTTGTCTTTTAGGTTTGTTATTCCAATATTATTGAGGGCTTCCTTGACGTCCAAAGATTTGGCTCTCTAGAAGTTAAGTAAAACGGTTCATTTAGAAAATCCAATGCTTTAATTTGATACTTCTGATCCGAGTTCCAATCTCTTTATCCTCCCTATTTTAATTAATTTCTTCCTTTAGCAGTTCCTCATAACAACAATATAGTTATGGTTTTAATAATTCAAATTATAAAAACTATATGCCTTAAAGAAGAAAGTTCTTTTTAATAGCATTCCACCCAACCCAAGCTACAGTGAAACTTCAATTACCCTCGTTTACTCCACGATAAAATCTATACCGAATAGGCGTTTAACACATGTTACATGTACTACAAGAATAATTACTAAGGAGAGGGATAAAACGAAAAAATTTTTTAGTATCATATTATAGTAATCCTACGTGCTCTTATAATATAGAGTTGCATTTTCCCCTTGAAAATACCCATGTCCCTGAACCGTAGAAAATTGCACAGAACTACTGGTTTGCGCTGGAAGGTTGAAAAATCACCAGCGACCTCTCTATACATCGACTGTGGACGTCGTCGTCACATCACCGACTTACAATATTAAACCGATAAGATCTTAAACGGATCGGAGCATTGATTAAGTAGATCTTTGGTGTAATTGAAGCCGGTATCCTACGCAGCATCACTCTTGTTTTATGTAATAATGTAATGCTGGATATTATAATCGGAGCATATTAAATAATCCGGTCGATGTAGGAGATAGGAGCTGAGGTATATAGGTAATGATACACGCACTATGTATAAAATGTATAATAAGGTACACTTTGAGAATAGCAGCTTAAAGTAGGCGGCTTTCCTGGCAATAAATCGTGAAACAATGAGCCAATAACTGGGAGAGGAAAGTACATAAATATATCTATGGTTTGATTGTATTTGTGAAACTTCAATCATCAATGGGAAAAATCAATGTTAACCAGGCTTCGTAGTTGTTTCTATTTTCTCGCAAAACAACCAAATTTCTCAAGAGAGGTCGTTAAACCTTTTCGTCGGGTACTGTTAGAAGCCGTTAGGAGAAAAACAAGTACAATAGAAAGTTATGCACCATTGCCTTTTATTACTTTTATATTGTAGATTAGAAAAAGTATTAACCACAGGAAAGTCATTTCCATAGTTTTATAACCGTTGATGTGATGTTACTATATTTAAGTCGTTTTTAAATCTAAAATAATACTTTTAAATTCCTTAATCGATTGTGTAGGTATCTAGAATTAAACATTTATAATACTTGTCAATAACAACATCGAATTAGCTTTTTAAAAATGTCATTACCTCATCCTTGAACTTGAACTTAAAAGGTAAAACATGCAGCATTATTATATTGATTACGTTTCTTCTTTTTTTTATAAACACAATATGTATAATAATAATATTGTTACGAAAATTCCAAGTACACACATAATATACAGTTATAAAACGAGGATATTAGTTACAGTCTAATTTCAATGAATGGTGAAAATTGAAATACGTTTTACGCTTCCATTGTCACATTCTTACCTGTAATTTTATTAGTGACGAGCAACTATGTCAATTTCTCCTTAATGAACGGTACCCCATGACGCTTCAACATTAGAATTTCACGAGAAATCTCGTTCTGAGGCGCTATTCTTCATGAAATTCAAGGAATGAAATTTATATGATGTTCTGTCGTAATTATATTTCTTTGAAATTGACATTTCGAGTTCTTTTTTTACACCTATTACCTAATTAGTAAGTTTACCTCAACACTAAAGAAAATTATAGTTTGAAACTATATCACAACTCTAAAGCAAACATTCCTGGCACTTTCGATCTAGTCCCAGTAGTCAGAAAAATTTTTACATCCGATGTAAGTTGAGTATCCGTAATCAGATCAGATCGAATCGATGTCCAAAAGCAAAATCGTATCTGCAAACATAGGAGAGTCTATCACAAAAATAGAAGTCATCAATTGTGGTTACTGATTGCAGAGAGGTAGATCTTGATTTTGAGGTACATCATTATACAGGGCAAAGCCTTGAATCGAGTCTGATCATGGTACTTGTAGGAGGATCTGAATCACATCAATCCACTCAAATTGGCATAAAAAGAAACAAAGCCTATCTCTAATGGAACCCACACTGAAAGAAACATAGCTTGACTTTTACAGAGAAGTAAAGTGTCTTTAGAAGACTTCAGATCAAGTCGTACGAGCGTTATAGTCTTGCCACCTCCTTTTTGGAAAAATCGGGAAGCTGAAGCTTAAGATGTTCTAGTTTGTACTTCCTTGGCCATACTCAGATCCACGGGCGGACAAGTCCTTATTGGTATACTATTCAGAAACTCCTAGAGTGTTTGACAAACACAATGTGATCAAAAGTAAATTGTGTGTGATGTGAAGAGTGAATCAAAAGGCATGGGTTGCATGCTCCTGCACATCCTCCAGGTTTTGAAGACGCATTCTTGGAGGAATTCAATTTTATCACAGTGAAATTCTTGCCCAAAGATGACGATCTAATACCAACCCGTATGTATGTAGAGTCTGCCTTGAATCGGGTCTGATTGTGGTGCTTACAGGAGGATCTGAATCACATCAATCCACTCAAACTAGCATAAAAAGAAAAAAAAAACCCTATCTCTAGTGGCACTCTGAAGTATCTGGGTATTTTCTTAGACCAGACACTTATCTGGAACATTCACCTTCAGAGAACTTCAGATTAAGTCGTACGAGCATTATAGTCTTGCCGCCTACTTTTTGGAAAATCGGGAAGCTGAAGCTTAAGATGATCTACTCTGTACTTCCTTGGTTATAGTCAGAGATCCACGGACAAGTCTTGCTACAAAAAATGTAGCAGTTTGCTTGTCTGAGCATTACAGGTGCAATTAGATCCTGCCCAACCTTACTGATGAAGAGGGAGACGGTGAGGGGCGACATCCAGTTTGAATAAAACATAGTGTTCAAGTCAGGGGACTTAACAAGCATCTAAAAATTCTGAGCTGGCTAAATTAAAAGACCAAATGACATCAAGTTTGGACTAAACTACAGACTACGTCTATATGCTGGTATACGGACGGATCCAAAATAGATAGATGAATGAGAATAAGAAGAAATCTAACTAATTTTCAGGCAGAAATATGTGCCATAATCCCTCTAGACTGCACCAACAGCTCTAGACACCTTTACCATTGAGTACCGTTGAGTCTAAGATAACGTGGGACTGTCTTCTTACCTTCAAAGCGATTCACAGCTCTGACCCAATGGAAGATACTTACACTGATGTGAATACCAGGTTACTGGGGTACGGGTGGGAGAGGGTCACCACCATCAAGAATATGGACAAAGTGGACACCGATTAGAAATAGGTCCGAATGGACGGCCGTAGGCATCTAGGCGTTAGCCCAGATCCTGCAATCTCGAAGCACACACTACTCATGACAATGTAGTGAGCCTTGAAGTGGACAATGATAAGTCGTGACCCGGTTGAGGTCACTAGATAGCAATATTACTACTTCGAACAGGAGCATCTGAAAACATCTGATCTTAGAACCATAGCTCTCAAGAAGATATTAAACTTCTTTAGACCTTTAGGAATCAATTTGGACTAAAATATTAAAGGTTATTTACAAGAAATCTTACTGGTCGTAGTGACGAGCGTTCAAGGTGCGATTATCTGGGGCTATTATCTGGTGTATCAAGCTTCTCGTACAATTTTGAATTGTTTGGAGCAGCAGATGATGTGATTGCTTGGATGAGTAGACCAATATCAACTAATATGAGCTATAACTTTTTATCTATGTCGGATAATGTGAATGTGTTTTATGTTAGATCTTTCAATGAGTCTGAGGTAGTATCCGCTATGAAACATTTGAAGTCTAAACTGAACTCAGGTCATGATTTATTTCCTAGTTTTTTAATTCGCAATTGTGTTTCTGAGCTGGCAAATCCGCTTATGAGTCTCTCACTCCCGTGTTTAAAATGGGCGATGATGCTCTGATTGAAAACTATCGACCCATATGCATCCTCTCAAATTTTGCCAACATTTTCGAGCACCTCTTGAGTGTCGAAATCTTTTCGGCAAATCTAATAGATATCTCCCAATACGCTAGTGAAGCTTTGGATAACAGAGAACAGGTTGATGTTATTGACCATCCTCTACTTATGCAAAAGTTGAAATCGTTTGGATTCTCTCCTAATTTGGTGAATCTTTTAACATCCTACCGTGTGCCCCAAGGTTCCAACCTAGGCCCCTTGTTATTTAATATATTTATCAATGACCTTTTGGCATCATTGGAATGTTATGCCTTGGCTTACGCTGATGATGAGAAACTTTACCATAAGGTTTCTACTGATTCTGATTGCTGCAACTTACAACAAAACCTCACTCACATAAATGGCTGGTGCGTGCAAAATGGTTTGAGACTAAATGCTAAAAAATGTGCAGTAGTTTCATACACAAAACTTAATAATCTCATCTTGTATCATTATGCTATTAACAGCCATCTAATTGAATGGAAATCTATATTCAATGACTTAGGCGTCCTTTTTGACAGCCAATTATCCTTTGCCGAACATATCAACTCTATTTGTAGCTCAACATTTAGGTCGTTGGGATTTGTGATTAGATTGTGCCGTGGATTTCGGAAGACAAATACTCTAAATATATATTCTGCCCTGGTTAGAAGTAAGCTTAAAAGCTTTAAAAGATTTCTTAAATACTTGTCATGCAAATTAAATAGCACATATCCTTACAGTGGTTTTGATTATAACCAGTTTCTTGTTCGACATCATATCACTTCCTTGAAAAAGTGTAGAGAACGGTAGAGTGCTCGTTTATTATTTAATATTATACGAAATACTGTGGATTCACTACATTTGCTTTCTCAAATTTACTTTACTGCTCCTAATTATAGTGTACGAACTATTGAGACTATTTGTGCTCCTTCGTATCGTACTCATGTACTGCAAAAAACACCTCTCCAACACGTGATATGTAATTTTAATCTACATTATTCGGATCCGTTTATTTAATTTCACAATAACTATGTAATATTGGTATAATGTATTATTTACTTCTTATTGTTTCATTTTGTATACTTATTGATTTTGATTTATTAATGAACTGTACTTAGGCTTTATTTCCTTTATATATATGTTGTCCTGTAAAGGGTATTGTACTGTTGGACAATAAAGATTGTATTATTATTATTATTGTTAGAAATCCATGGATTTTGCAGGCTTGTACGTGATAAAGTATCAAGGAAGTACGAAAGATGTTGATTAAGGATAACTTATTTATTTGTATCTTCTTGGGGTTTGTTTATTGTCACTGACAAAAGCATTTGCGTCTTCATTTACCTATTTGCATCACTATCTTCCTCATCTTCTGCTTCTGCTTTCTGTTCTTTGTCTATTCTTAAACCAGCATGTACTAGCTAAATATCCGGGGGCTTTTTGCAAATGTAGCAGGTCTTGTTCTTCACCTTCTTACAGTTCTTCTTAATATGGCCTATATCTCCGCATTCATAACATATAATTTTCGGTTTAGTTCCTTTATATGATTTCATTACCAAGGGCCTGACTATGTGACAGAAACTTTGTTTCTCCACAGGTACAGACTCCCACTCAGATGCAAAATGCTTATACTGATCTGGTAATGACATTATTACTTTCGTTATAAGCATTTCTTTTGGAATTTCTTTCTGCATCTGCTTCATTTGATTTGTTAAATCTTCTAGTTTGGACAAGAAACTTGCTATGCCATCATCTTTATATTTGAAACTGAAAAACTTCTGTTGTATCAAATATAAACTAGTTTCCGATTTGTGCTCATAGACTCTTTAAATATATGTGCCATTAGTCCTTCTTCAATTTCTAGTAACTAGTACACTCTGCGCTTTGTTTGCGCATCTGTTTCCTTCCAAAATAGGCTTTGCAATGTCACCAGTGACAACGTCAATGATGCCTTTCGATTTTAATCATATTGTTATTTGAAACTTCCAAATGTTCCAATTCTCGACTCCTCTTAACTTCAATAAAGTTGGTGCAGTCGTTGAATCCATTCTATTTCCTTTAATCTTTTCTTTACTATCTTTCACTTTTAATCAGTCACAAATTCAACGTACCCAATCATTCTATCTCAATATTTCTAACTGCGGCTATTATATTTTTACCAACTACGAGTATAAATTTTCTCTATGCTTTATTCTGGGCCCATAACCTGTTAGAAATCCATAGATCTTGCAGGCTTATACGTGATAAAGTATCAAAGAAATACGAAAGACGTTGATTAAGGATAACTTATTTATTTATGTATGAGGGAGCGTTTTTTTCATTTTCGGAAACAGGTAATAATCACTCGGGGCCATGTCTGGGCTGTAGGGTGAGTGATTCACAATTTCGAAGCCCACCTTATGCAGGGCAGCTAACGCAACGCGGCTCTTGTGGACGGGCGCGTTGTCGTGCAAAAGCAGCACACCTTTCGTCAATTTTCCCCGTCTTTTCTCTTTAATGGCTTCTTTTAGTCGCTCTAATATTGACGCGTAATATTCTCCGGTTATAGAAACACCTTTATCTTTATAATCAATCAACAATATTCGTTCCGAGTCTCAAAATACCGTTGCCATGAGTTTCCCAGCTGATTGTGACACTTTAAATTTCTTGGGAGGTGCTGTGCCCTTTTTATGCCACTGCATGGAGTCTTGTTTGGACTCAGGTTCATAATGATGAACCCAAGTTTCGTCTCCAGTAACAATTCGACTCAATACACCATCCTTGTCTTCATTACAGAGATCCAAAAATGCACGCGAACACTACGCGCTGTTGATTTTGCAGCGGGGTGAGCATTCTCGGCACCCATCTTGCACTGACCTTAGACGTGCCGAGATGATCGTGTAGGATTTTAAAAATTGTTGTATCGGATACTCCAACCATTTCTGCGAGTTGTTGCTACAATATTTTCAACTTTTTGGATAAGTGCTGGCGTGGTCACCTCAATGCTCCTGACCGGCCTCGGGTCGTCTTCAAGGGATTCCCTTCCTTGTTTAAATAAACTATGCCACTTGTACACCATGGTTTTTCCTGGACAAGAGTCGCCGTAAACCAATGACATCTCATTCATTATGGTCGCGACTGATTTTCCTTGCCTGGTAAGGAACTTTATAACGGCACGATATTCGATTTTTTCCATATTTCACTTTTCACTCCTGATTATGCTACTTGGTTGACGATAGCTCAAAGACTAACTGTCTAATAACAATGAAACTTCGTATTTCTACTAATTATGAGTCGCTGCACAGGCCACGCCCCCAATGCTCCTAATCAGCCCCCTACAACCCGCTCATTCCGCGAATATAAAAACGCTCCCTCGTATTTTCATATACGTTTTTAAATAATTCATTTCTTCTGCTACCTCCAGATTAATAAATGTTCTACTTAATTCTTCAAATCTATTTAATCTTGTTTCATTTAAAATTCGCTTCAATTCAATCTTCATTCATTTTTTCCTTGAATGTTCCAGTTTTTAATAAGATGCCATGTGCACAAAAGTCTTCTTGGTTTGTATTCCATTACTTTCACCCATGCATTGTAATATTTCGGATAATCACTCATAAATAAATTTAGTTTCCATAGCCTCATTCATGAAACCTACAGCCTAGTCTTCCTTGTTAAGCACAGGATGTTCTTCATTTACATGTTATAGAAACCACCACCATCATAATAATATTTAGACACCAATCACCAATAACAACCACATTAGAGAAAAAGCACAAGACAATAAGCACTACCTCACCATTTTTATTTTGTTTACTTAACTTCTTCTTTATAAGAAAAGCGTAATTCTTTCCTTCTGAATTCCATTCTTGTATTTTTAATGCAACTGCAAACGTATCATTCTCTTTTTTTCTTAATTTTATGTCTCCTTTCTAAATTTGCAACGTCTTGCCTATTTAATAGATTATATCTTGAAACTGGCCCTTCAGAAGTAATGATTCGGTTGCAAAAATAATACAGCTCAGTGTGATCACTTGCTTTCTTTGTTTCTCCATTTGGAATAAGTAATTTCTAATTTTTCATCACCGATCCAATTATCATACTCTTGTTTGCCTGCAAAATGTAATATTTTACGATTAATTACCTTGTTATGTGTTTGATGCATATTTTTATCCAAATTCGCGTAAGTTCCCAGAGACTCTTCATCACACAGTGGACTTGAATCTTGCATGATCGTTTGATGAATAGTTTTCATATGCCTTTTTTTAGCACTGCTATCTTGTAGAAAGACTTGCTCGAAGTTGATAGCAATGGAATTTGGACAAAATAAAGAACGTATTAGAAACAGGTTCTAAATCTTGATTTTTAATAATTTTCCTCCAAAAACTCTTTTAAAGGCATTCATGGTTTGTTTGAAGTTCTGTTGTAGGCATTATCAAACAAACGAGGAACGTTATTCTTCCTAACTATCTTTCCGGAGTTATTTCTCAAGGTCATCGCATAGGGACTCCTTTTATAAGAGTGTATTAACACAAAAGTTAATAATGGCATAAAGAAACGATCCCATTTCAGAGGAAAAACCAAATTTAAAATTCGATTATACAATTATTTTAGCAGGCGGACATGTCCGACAAGGGACAATCTGTCTGTTCTTGTCACCGGTCGTATTCGATATTGTCGAATCGGGTATACCTAAGATAACGTCTCACTTGATATGTTGCAACGCCAATAGCTCCAAATAAATCTCGAGTTGTGCTCGCCTCGGTCACAACGATAAACATTATTTCGCTTTTGAGTAGGCCCTGGTATACCGGCAAGAACAACAGCATGTTCGATGCAGAACTACAAGAACGACGACACGAGAACGAAGAATACAAGACAATTGCAAATATATTTTAACAACGTACATATTAAATTAGGTGACGATATATAAGGGCGAATTTATACGGTTGGTATATACGCCTGCGAAACGCCCTCTTACGGCCCCGAAAATCGGAGCAGATTTACATGATACCTTGGCATCAGAAATTATGGCTGTTGTATAGGTGCGATCGGGGGAATCACACGTGATTTATATTAATTGTCTCCAAAATTTATTTATATCTCCCTCGCTAGATGAGAGCATCAAAGTTTCGGATAATTTAGCTCAGACTGTACTTACTTCTCCATGTTCGTGAGTAGTACTTACAGGGTAGTAGCAGTTTAGTAGTTTTGTGTGCGTTGCGCGTATAGAAGCAAGTTAGGAGTGAAGCGGTTAGGTGAGGGACGCGGTAGAGTCAGGCGAGACGTAAAGGACTGACCGAACCGGTCTGGTCTGCGATCCACCGAGATATCGAGGGCCGATCGAGCTTGGAACTCATCATCATCGATTCATTGATTACAGATAGTAAGTAGTAGATATCGGGTGGACTAGAGAAGAGAGTTTAGATCAATTTAATTTCTCGCGAAATAAAGTTAATTTTAATCTAGATATTAAAAATTAAAATTATCATCATGGACATCGAGTTATATTCGATCGGGGATATGAAATGTATATACAGAGGTTCGGAGGTTCTCGGGTAGCACTTTACATACATTAGACGCTGTAAATAACAGAACAGCCGAGAGCATTCCCGTTCTCAAATAAAATCCGATTTTAACTGTCCGGGTTACGTTTTATTCATTCAATTACCATAAATATGTCTGGCTGGATGCATTCTACGAATAAAATTTTATACCTTTAAGTGAACGCGACAATTTTTCGCCGCTGAGTTATATGACAGCCGCTTACGCATACACCAATACTAGTCACCGGTTGTAGGTGACTATCTTCTGCTGTTAAAGTTGTGACGAGTCCGTTTTCGGTGTTAGCGTTGGTCGTCGTCTTTGTGTTGCGTTTATGACGTGGTTTAATTCAATTAAACAATCCAAGTACAGAGAAAAAATGTGTATTTAGATGCACATCATACATACAATCCTAACAATTTGTAACATTACAAAATATCACCTGCCAAACCATCAACAATCGGAACAGTTCCAATATGAACGCATTTTTTGGCTCTCTGCAGCCATTAATTAATCCAAACGAGATATAAATTAGATTGAGACTGACCTCTTGAGACTCTCATATACGTCAACCTCTCTAATCGGTTGATAGACCCTCACGAGGGTATGTGGTGTCAGCGGAACTATGCCATTAGAGCACCCACCCGGACAGAATCCGAGTGTCACACAAAAGAGAGAATCTGACGAATACAAGAGATGTAGGTACAACTCGCACTAAAGTATACTTCGTTGCATCGAAACAAAATTTGAGTTTGAACTAGCGTTCATATCAGGTAGATCCTATTGTTAAATTGAAAAAAAAACACTAGTAGAATCTATCGATTTGTCTGGAGAACTATGTTATTGAAAATGAAACTTCATTGTAATAAAGTTAAAATCGATAGATTCTACTATAACATCTTAAGAAAATAATTTAAAATTAAGATGCATTTGCATAGGATGCTGACAATTTGTTGCAAGCTCGAATCTTCTGTAGAGATTCTTCTAACGAAGCATCAACAGCAAGAACGCAGACGAAACAAACGTAGTTGACATCGTGGTCGTTTGCAAGACGGTAGTAGAAAACGATTAATACCAAAATAATCCAAACCATCTCTATGTAGATAAGAGCAACCATACCATTCCGTGGACCAGTTCAATGTCAACCGGAAACGACTTACCAAACCATCAAAAATAAAACAAAAATTTCCTTAATTAGCTTAACACTTATTTCAAAACGTGGACCAACATTCAACGCAATACCCAAACCTTCGATAGAAACCGACCTACCAAACCATCAACAATAAGAACAGTTCTAATATGAACGCCTTTTTTGGCATTCTGGGTCCATTAATTAGCCCAAACGGGATATAAATTAGATTGAGACTGTCCCTTTTGGGACTCTCACGGACGTCAAACCTCTGTAATCGGTTGATAGACCCTCACGAGGGTATGTGGTGTCAGCGGAACTATGCCATTAGAGCACCCACCCGGACAGAATCCGAGTGTCAACACAAAAAGAGAGAATCTGACGAACACAAGAGCTGTAGAGGGACAACTCGCACTAACGTACACCTCGTTGCATCAAAGCAAAATCTGAGTTCCAACCAGCGTTCATATTAGATAGTTTCTTCATTTAACACAATACCCAAACCTTTTATAGGAACCGACCTACCAAACCATCAACAGTAAGACACAGACATCTCTAAGTAACTTACCACTTATCTCAAGACGTGGACCAAATTCAACGCAATACCAAACCTTCGATATGAACCGACCTACCAAACCATCAACAATAAGAAGAGTTCTAATATGAACGCTTTTTTTGGCATTCTGGGGCTATTAATTAGCCCAAACGGGATATAAATTAGATTGAGACTGTCCCTTTTGAGACTCTCAGGGACGTCAAACCTCTCTAATCGGTTGATAGACCCTCACGAGGGTATGTGGTGTCAGCGGAACTATGCCATTAGAGCACCCACCCGGACAGAATCCGAGTGTCAACACAAAAAGAGAGAATCTGACGAACACAAGAGCTGTAAGGAGCTAACGTATACCTCGTTGCATCAAAGCAAAATTTGAGTTCGAACTAGCGTTCATATTAGGTAGTTCTTACTGTTACACCGCAGCCATCATCTCCAGTAATAATGCGATTCGAAAATTGACCACCTTCTTCCTTATATCGACGGAGAAAGGACAACACAACCTATCTTTCGATAACTTCCCATTCGTAATTTCAACGAGAAACGATTCCCAACAAGAATTCAATACGTCCGATGTAAAACAACACAACCGTCTCTATAGATGTTACCTCTACCGTTGTCGACGGTCAACTGAACCGCTGTTCAACGTCATAACGCGAGTTTTTCGACCTTAGGTCGTTAAAATGTTTCGATTGTGACGTCAATCGTGACGTCAATCGGAAGTGATAAAAATGTCATTTAAATTCGGTAATTTATTCGGGGGCGAATTAAAATTGCATAATTTATCGGGTAATTAAAAGTAAATAGAAAGAATAAATAATGTTCTATTCTAGAGAAAGGGAGCGATTGTACAGGGTGTTTCGATAGTGCGGTGTCGGTCGGTATCTCGATACCTTTTGAAGACAAAAAAAACTTTTGTAAATGAAAGTGCTTTCTTTTCTGAAAGGGGGCGATAGCTTAAAATTGCTTTCGTTTATACAGGGTGTTTCGTTTATTTTGCAGCCTTGTTATTTTAAATTTTTTTTTAATGTCCATGTTCGATATTTCGTTAGAAATTCTTTTGTAGTCTGTTTTGTTTTTTCAGTCAATATTATGATTAATTTTAATTAAGAGGGATTGTGATCAGAGACGCCTGTTTGATGTACTTTGATTTTTTAATCGTTTCTTCAATGTTAGTTATGATATGATCCCAAGTGGTGTCTTTTGCGTTAGGATGTTTCCTGGTGCAGTATTTTTTTTGTCAGGTTTCAGGTGAAGAAAGACAAAATTATCAGCAAAGATAGCCATCTCATTCAATCTTTCAATAAATTAGCAGGACAGTTTGATGATGTACACTTTGGAAAACATATTTTGGCTAACAAATTAGTAAGACTGCTTTCTAAATTAACTCCCAACATTCTTAAACTTAACAATCGCATCGCAAATTGTCTTTTAATACAAATCAATATATCTAGTTAAGCTGGGAACATCATATTTATGCGAGAACGAAAAAAAAAAATGTTTGAACGATCACGTTTATATTTAGCAGAATTCCAATTTGCATTTCTCGTTTGTTACTTTGACACATCATTTACAGAAGAAATCCATTAATTCACTCCGAAAACAATAGTCTCTCTTCGACAAGCTTCTTTCAATATACGAACGGAGTTTTACAATACGATTTTTTTCACCGTCACACAAATAAATCTTCATCTAAACCAGTCGCATATGAGGGCCATACGTAAATCAATTTGTACACGATGTGAAGCAATGAATACGCCGGCAACGGGTGCGTGCTACGAGTTATACGAGTTAGAAGGAACTTCTAGAGCGGGTGATGATAGGAAATTACAGGTTGTCAAAGATATCCGGTCGAGAAAACTGGACAAAGATATAGGGTTTGTGTGTTATACGTGCGTTGGTCTCTTTACGCCTTTACGTATAGTATAGGCATTAGGTAAGAAGGATGCCCGACTAAAAGTTAATGTGAGGTTGTCGCACGATCTGTAATAGAGAAATATTTCATTGGATATTATGTTAGTTGGATGCCACGTAAGCAACCTGTGCGTTACTTTATATATGTATATCATGTTATGATGAAAGAGAATTAGTTTCTAAATCAAAACCAACGTTTCTAAATTAAAAGCGACAACCAATTTGTCATCATCTTAACGCGAAGCTAGTTTACAGCAAATTTAAAATTATAAAACCCCACTCACATTAATTTCAATGTCGGCTATAAATAAATCACAGACGTACTAGAAAATATTTTACATAATTTGAAGATTATAACGTCTATTAAAAGATGCACAACATACCTTAGCCGGTGGGACTTAGTCGTAAGTTAGAGCTAAATGCATACGGGCTGAACGCAAGTTTGCGCATGTAAATTTTATTAGACCGCTTAGGTCTTTTGAGGAACGCTTATGCGTTACGCAGAAGCCGCGGATGTTCGACATTCCATTAGCGAAACACCGCATGCAGTCTTAAGTAAGACGACAGCGATGTAAGTGTACAAGCGAGGTAAGAGAAGACGTAAGACTCTGGATGAAAACTATGCACGTTTGCTAACCGACCGGTTGGTTCAGTACCATATCCGAGGGCTTTCTTAAATTGTTAAAAGCGATGATCACTTTGTGCTGTTCTTCAATGTTGTATTAATAACTGGATAGGTACTCTATCATTTTTTGATATATTTTAAATACACGTTTTTGTTAGACCAATATCAATTGAATTTGCCAACCTCAAAGAAATGAATGATTTGGATAAGATTTATGAGTTTGACATTTCATATCTGAATTTCTAAAAGCAGCAATGAGATGCATAGAGGAAATTTGTTCAGTTGTGCCGAAATGACACAATTATACGAGTTTGAGTTTTCCACAAATTTCACGAAGTTTGTTGCACGAAATCATCAATGTTCACGAAAAGCCCAGCATTGACTGCCGAACTTGTCAAAAAGTTTTGTGCAAGATGGATTCCAAAAATCTTGACAGAGAACCATCAAAAATCAGCGAATGGCTGCAGCGTTGAACTTTTTTGGACGTTTACCATAAGGATGGTGACTCTTTACTCGATCGCATCGTTACTGGTGACGAAACATGGGTGAAACACGTGAACTGTGAAACGAAATTGCAATCAATGCAGTGGGGGCACACAAGTTCTCCCCAAAACCCAAGAAATGCATGCAAACAATGTCGGCAAGGAAGATAATGGCGACTGTTTTTTGGGACAGAAAAGGTGTGATTTTGGTGGACTTCCTGGAAAGAGGCACTACAATAAACTCTCAAAGGTATTGCCAAACTCTCCAAAAACTCAGAAGAGCCATTCAAAACAAGCGCAGAAGAATGTTGAGCTCTAAGATCTTGTTGATTCACGACAACGCCCGGCCCCACACGGCAAATGTCACTCGTGAAGTTTTTGAATCTTTTAAGTGGGAGTTGTTTCCTCATCCGCCGTACAGTCCCGACCTGGCACCGAGCGACTTCCACCTATTCCCAGCAATGAAGAAGTGGCTGGCTATGCAGCGTTTTGATGACGACGCACAGCTGCAAGAAGAGGTTACGAAGTGGTTGAAGGCGCAGGCGGCCGAATTTTTCGACGAAGGAATTTCCAAGCTCGTACATCGCTACGATAAATGCCTTAATTTGAATGGTGACTATGTCGAAAAGTAGTATTTGAGTGTGGCTTTCATCTGTATATAATAAAATTTGTTTCCTATACTTTGTTCATTTTTTATTCCAAAACGTAATCTACTTTCTGGATAGCCCTCGTATATCGAAAAGTATAAATTGGTCATTATTTATTATATCATTGTCATCTAGGACCTGTACTTAAGAAAAGTTATTGAGTTGTGTGTGCACCATTCTGGTGCTAATTACAGAAGTGGCTTTAATTCAGGGTCATCAAAAAATGTCTGCATGTCAACACATTTCACGTAATTAAGCTTACGGGGCCTATCTAAAAAGTATCCGACTTTTGGCCAGAAAAAATATTTAGAATACCTAACAGAGTTGGGACCCTAATCCCCTTCAAAGTAGGCCCATTGTACTTGTACACACTTAGCCCACCGATCCTTCCATTGCTGGAAACACCTCTGGAAGTCTTCTTTTGTAATGGTGTTGAGCTCCGTCGTCGTGTTCAACTTTGGAAACAACCAGAAGTCGCAAGGAGCCATGTCTGGAGAGTAAGGAGGTTGGCGAATGGTTGTAATTCCATGTTTGGCTAAGAAAGTGTGGATCAATTGGAATGAATGTCGGATTGCAGACCTATTTCTGTGCTTTCCACGGTAGCGAAAGTATTTGGTTAATATATGAATTAAAAAATTTTTAGAAGCCGAAGAATTACTTTCTAGTTTTCAGTTTGGGTTTAGGACTGGAACATCAACTTCCGACGCTGTGTATCACTTTTTACATAATGTTCTTAATCAAATTAATAACAAGCAAGTTGTTGCAACAGTGTTTTGCAATTTGTCTAAGGCCTTTCATTGTGTCTCCCATTGCCTGCTGCTTCGTAAACTTTCGGGGAGCCGTTAATGATTGGTTTCGCTCTTATCTCTCGGATCGCAGTCAATATGTAAGCGTGAGAGTTGGTGATACCTACATTGGTCGAGTTTCATGTGATGTTCCACAGGGCTCGGTATTGGGACCAACCCTATTTCTTATATTTATCAACGATCTGGCATTAACAGATTTTCGATCCCATTTAACCCTCTTCGCTGATGATACATCCTTGACTTGGCATGCTCCAAGTTTAGAAGACCTGGAAAGCCTTATAAATAATGAATTTACTAGAGTACAGTTGTGGTTTAATGCGAATAGGATCAGCCTTAATTTGAGTAAACCTAAACTCTTACTATATAAACAAAATACATCAAATCTGAACGTTAATATCAATAATTTACAACTTGTGTCGTATAGTAGTTTAAAATTTCTGGGTTTGACAATAGATTCGGATTTGGGTTGGTCGCAGCATGTTCGTACTCTTTAAATGACTGATCTCAAATTTAGTTGTTTTTCTGACATTTAATTGTATACATTATATGCTTATGCATACTATATATATTTATAGTATCTATGTAAAAAAAAATGAGCAGGGGCGTTGTCATAATGCAAGTGCTAGTTGTTCGCCGTCTACATGTCTGGTCTTTTGCGCCAAACTGCGTCACGGAGTCGCTGGAGAACATCCAAGAGACATCAAAAAAAAGTCAGCATCACCTTGATTTTGCTTCGCATCTGCCGCGCTTTCTTCGGCTTTGAAGAATCGGGATGCTTCCATTGCGAGGACTGTCTTTTTGTTTCTGGTCGTACCCGTACACCCATGATACATCTCCAGTTGTCACGGTGTTCAGAAACCCAGGATCAGTGTAGGCGGTGTCCAGAAGGTCCTGTGTAACGTCAAAACGGAGGTCTTTTCGTTCCGGCGACAACAACTTGGGTACGAATTTCGCAGCCACTCGGTTCATGTTCAAATCTTCACACAAAATTGCATGTGCAGAATTTTTACTCACTCCAACCTCTTCTGCCATCACCAAATTTCCCACCCTCTCAACATTAGCCTCAACGCTGCTTACTCTCCGCTGTTGTGTGGCCATCTTTGAATCGGTTGAACCACTCCTTAACTTGTCTTACACCCATCGCATCTTCTCCAAACACCTGGTGAATCTTACGAATTGTTTGGCTTTGAGAATCACCAAGCTTTTGACAGGATTTGATGCAGTATCTTTGCTCAATTCGTTGAGTCATCTTGCGAGAAAATTAAATCCAACGAATACTACGAACAGCACCTTACTTGCGCGGTGAAAAAATTCAAGCATGCGCATTAAGGTTCCTCCTTTCACCGTGCACTGTGGCGCCGCCTTAGAATCTGTACTTTGCGTGGAAAAAATTAAGGTCGGATAGTTTTTGGACAGGTCAAAAAGATTACAACTATTATGTAAATTATAGAGTCCTGAAGATGAGCGCGGGGAGATATCAGAAATGTTGACCTTAGAAGTTGCTGTTACAATAGTAGACTGGCGAAAAAATAGGAAAGAATTCCGATTAGTTGTGTCGATGATAGATCATATTGCGCAATTGATTTAAAAAATTGTTGCTTATCAGTTAAAATTAAAATGACCGGCTATAAAAAAAAGAAATAACAATGAACTGAACAACAATAAACCAAATTTTCGACGTCACTAGATCATGAAATTATACGACATTTTGGCGCCAATTTACTCTTAATAAAAGCTCAGGTTATGTGGGAGAGGGTGGGTGGAAAGTGGGAAGGGGACCACTTTAATACAAATTAATGATGACTTCTTTGCAACAAGAAAACTGTCACTCAAAAAGACGCATCGAATGACTTTGTTCAAAAGTTTGAAAAGATTAATCATTGAAAATCAACTCGAGGCTGATTGAATAATATTAATGAGGTGAAGCTGAAGGGTCAGTAAACATCTGTTTGGATGCATTGTAGTTTGTTTAAAATTCGGTTGCTAATAAATTTGTTTCAACCACAAAGAAATATTTAAAATCAGAAAACCTGCCAACTTGAATCATTTTATTGCTAGACAACGCCACACCCTCGTCCCCAAATAACTATTGTGATTTAACACGTGGATCAAGCCATCATTGAGTGCTTAAAGAGAAGACACAACAGAGTAACAAGTATGTATTTTGAAAAGAAGTACTCGTTAAGTTCACTAGGTAGGGATTGTGGGGATTGAGCTTTCGCAATTTATTTATTGCTTCATCAGAGAATTAAGATATGAGTGTACATTGACGACGTCAATGTTTTTGAAGTTACATCGTCAATGTACACTCTTATCTTAATTCTCTGATGAAGCAATAAATAAATTGCGAAAGCTCAGAATTTGTAAATTTGAGTGTATTGTTGGAATCTTTGGCTGCCATACCCACAATTCCTCGTTAGAAATAATAGAAGAGGAAATCAAAGAAACTACGTGGACAGTCCCAGAAGTACCCAACCTAACAAAGGAAACATAAAAAATTTGACAAAAAATACCTTTATTTCTCTACATAGTCTCCTTTCAACTCAATACATTTTTCCCAACGATATTCAATAGCTTGGATACCCTGTTTATAGTGAGAAACGTCGAGCTCCTCAAAATTGCCATTAACTGCAGGCTCTACCTCTTCATTGTTGGCAAATCTTTTACCAGTGAGTAATTTTTTTTTCAGTTTGGAAACAGAAACTAGTCCATGGACACTAAATCTGGCGAATAGCCAGAGGAAGAAATTCGAACTTTAATTCATTGATTTTTCTGGTGACACCACACTTTCGCTTTCTCCAAATTCGTTAAAAGCGATGATCACTTTGTGCTGTTCTTGAATGTTGTGTTAATAACATGTCTTACGGAATGGTAAACAATTTAATAACATAAGACTCGTTTGTCCGATTAAAGCTCGAGTATGCTTCATTAATTTGGAGTTCATACATAAGAAAAGTATCAACGATGTCCAGAGACGTTATCTGAAGTAGTTATGGTTCTAAACTTAACGTGAATACCCACCAAAGGGATTTCCAAAGGATATTTTAATGAATACCTATTCTATACCAGCTTTGGAATCGAGAAGAACTGCTGCTGCGTGGTCATTCTTGTATAAACTCATACATAACAAAATTGAATCAATTTATTTGATGAGTAATCTAAATTTTCTTGTACCTCGTGCCTCTGCACGTACAATTTAGACCAAAATCAATTGCATTTGCCAAATCCAAAGAAATGAAGATTTACATGCTTGAATAAGATTTATGGGTTTGGCAGTTCATAATTGGGTTGTTAAAAAAAGCAGCGAAAGATGCATAGAGAAGATCTGTCCAAGAACAATTTAGGAGTGAGATTGGTATAATAGTAGACAAACTACGACAAGGAAATAGGAATAGTAACGATGAAAACATAGTTAAAAGATTTTTTCACATTCATCTTGCACTGCTGACGTCACTAGTCTGGATTAAGAACCAATTTTAAGATTTTCGATTGTGAATTATGTAGCCATAGTCTTAAAAAAGAAATAACAATGAATTAGTAACTGTAACAGAAACAATAGTGCAGTCATACCGAATGGGTGGAGGAGAGTGGGAATAGGACTTTAATACAAATTAATGATGGCTGCTTTGTTAGACGTCGCCCCACTCTCCTCCCCAAATGACTATTCTGATTCAACTGGTAGATCAAGCCATCATTGAGTGCTTAAAGAGAAGACACAACAGAGTAACAAGTATGTGACATAAATGTTTTGTTAGAACTAATAGAAGAGGAAATCAAAAAAATTACGAGGGTAGTCCCAGAAGTAGCCGACCTAACAAAGGAAACAAAAAAATTCTGAAAAAATGTTCTCTACATAGTCTCCCTTTTCCCAACGATGTTCAATAGCTTGGACACTCTGTTTATAGTGAGAAACGTCAAGCTCCTCAATCAATCGCAGACTCCATCTCTTCATTGTTAGCAAATCTTTCATCACCAAGCCATTTTTTCAAGTTTGGAAAGGTGAGAGGCGATGAGCATAATGGCGAATTTTTCGAAGAAATGGTTACATTAAATGTGGAGGGGGTGGAAAAAGACACCACACTGTATTTCGTTAAATAGTTGATGATTTCATCATCCAAACGCTGCAATAAGCTCGTATACTACTCCTAGTTGATTGCTTTTCCCTTTATGAAGATAATTAATAAAAATGATCCCACAGGCATCCCAGAAAACTGATGCCATGACCTTACTGGTAGATGGAACTGTCTTCGCCTTCTTTGGACCCGATTCTTCCCTTTCATTCAATTGTTTTGACTGTTCCTTGGTCTCAGGTGTGCCTATCATATCGGTTAGCTTCGCTTCAATATCGGTTGGACTTGAGATCTTCCAAATGAAACCATTGTATCACATAACGATGACCAATTTTTTCCATGTTTACAAATTCATTGAGAATGGCTGTCACAACAAATACTGAACAACGTAGAGACGTCAAATTTCAAACTTAAGTTTTATAAGGTTGGTAATTTCTACCATACTAATTCTTTTCCAACAGCAACCGCCATCTATACGTCAAACCGGGTACTTCTGAGACTATCCTCGTATACTCTGTAAGGTTACAGGCAAACACAGCGAAAATCAGAGTTTTACAAACCCTTTCTTTAGTCTCTAAGTAAACAAACACAATTGCATAATTACCGTTTAAGATTGCAATACAAAATACATCATTATAAAAGTTGACGCTCAATCCAATAAAACATTACACCGATTATCTCGTAAAATTTAGCGTAGTGGCTAGGATAGTGACGACAAAGATGGACAAAAAAAAATATCGAAGAAATAACACCATATACGATGTGAAAATAGCTATAATAGGACTGTACGTCGAGGAAATTATACACTAATAACACCGACTATATTTCAAACGTCTGCTTCGTGGCTATCTGCCAGGAAGTTAGTAAATTCCTCGCTAGGGGTAGATTTATAACCTTAGCGAAGGCCTAGAATTAACCCCACCTTTGTTAGGTCGACCTTAGTCCTATTTCAATAACACGGATCCGATGTACCAATAATTATAGGTTCCAGAGACGAGATGGGAATGTAAATAAGTCAAAAGCTATTATCCTGTACTTCTGTTTTGTTGCTTTTTCATCTCTCTTTTCGATTCGAGTGTATGTCTATAGTAATTACGACGCGATCTCGTTTTTTATTTTATATATAAATATATTTAAACATCGACGTTTATAAAGTATAAAACGCTAAATTTATTCTGATTTCCACGTATTTCACAGGACATTAGCTAAATAGTGCACCTATTCATGACATTCAACAAAGTACAGGAAGACGAAATAAAATACGAAAAAAAAGAATATATTCTAAGCGCCTACAATCTACAGAAGATTCATAAAAATTCACACTAGAGTAAGCAAATAGTCATCAGAAGGAATTGGGTCCATATTAAATTGAAGAAACGACAGAATGCTACACAATACCCTTGGTTTTTTTTTAGGTGAATTTAATTACGGCGTACGGAGAAGGTTTTTGCTGGTTCTTCGAAGAAATATGGAAAACGAATGAAATATTATGATGATGTCAGACGAGAAGTCAACTTATAAATTAAAAATCGGGACTCGAAGGCTTCCATTTATTTCCGAGAAAACATAAATTTCGTTTCGATAAAAAAAAAATTGTTTGAGGCGTTTAATTTAGTTCTAATTCAAAATTCTCTCGCCTGATAAATAAAGAGAATAATTTGTGTTTACTTTTTAGCAAGTTTTACTTCTTCTTTATCCAAAATAGTCTCCTTTTGAGTCCTTTTGACTACAGCACAGGAAACGTTCAATAAATTTTTCGAAATATTTTTGTACTGAAACGATTTCCTTTCATCGCCAGTTTCAGTTTGGGAAATAGCCAGAATTTTTTTGTTTGTCAAGAATTCACATACCATGATGGCTTTGTGCGATGGTGCATTTTTCTGGTGACTTCCATACCGCACTCTGACGTTTTGTTTTTGATTCGTATTCCATTTCTCTAGGAATGTCCGAAATCATCTAAATAATGGATTTTGTGATAATGGATTGGCAGAGGAGGTCCAGTGCATTGGGCACCAAGGTCACCCGATCTGATGAAATGTGATTTTCTCTTTGGGAATACATAAAAGCAAGTCTACCGAACAGCTCCAATAACACGAGAGAGAAACTTTCTTTTAAAAAGCACACCTACATAACACACAGAAATGAGAAATAATTTGAAATATCTTTAAAACCATTAGTTTTAACTAGTTACTAGATAGTTTTGAATAAAATGATAAAAACTGTTTAATTTTTGACAGCTTTATGTTTTCGTTTTTTTTTTAAACAGTAATTAGTGTACCTACTGGCCATCTTTTTTCTTAAGTAATTAGTATAAATTGATATTGATGATTAAAGTTACAGGATTCAAGGTTAAAGTTGTGAGACTTAAGTCCTTTCAACTATAGCAAAAATAGTTTGAATTAAGCTGGAATAAAAGTTGTCATGACAGCGATGACAGCTTACTTCCAGCTGTCGCCAAAAGCTGCGAGCTTGAATTAAGCATCCTACTTTACACGTGACAAGCTTAAAGTATACTTGCTTTGTAAGTTCATGGTAAACTTGCGCCGAACGTTTCTCGCATTACCGACTCGAACTTTAAGCTTATATTATACTTGACTCATCTTTGCTGCGTAAGCGATTGCAGTATGCTAGAATTTCAAGCGTAGAGTAAGCTTGATTTAAACTAACCACGTTAAGCTGTAAGCTTACGTGCTATCTAGGTTCTTTCTTAGTTTCCCAGTTGTCAATAATATTTTGATAAACGTCCTTATGCTCCTCCGGTACCCATCTGATTAGCAATTTTAGATGTTCAATTTTTGTTTGGAGAACTGGAATTTTGTCACCTACCTAGGCTTTCTTTGTTGCCATTGTTAAATTACGGGTTTTATTTGGCATGGCTAGTTTGAAGTGATGCTGTGCAAAGTTATTTATGTAGCTCATGTCCATTTTTTCGTCTCTTAGGGCGTCATTGTGATTCATTCGAAATGCAGGTTTTTTTTGTAGGTAATCGGATGGCCACCAATCTTTCCAGTTTATAATGTCGGCAGTGGAAATTTCTTTAACCGTAAAATTGTTATTTCTGCTGGATTTTGTTATTATCTCGGTGAAGTCATGAATGGCGGAGATTATATCACATTTTTTTAATCATCTTTCTATAACCTCAAACTCCTTATCACAAGGCAAGAAGGAATGCCCACGCACTGGATAAAACTGCTGAATCTTATTAAATCGACCGGTATCAACTAGAGTCATACACATTCTCACCACTGTATGGTTCTTGTTTTGTTCAGGGCAATTATCAGAAAATAATCTTAATTCTTTGACATCAGGATGAACATAGTTGGTTATATAATCCATTATGAATGTGCACACTTCACTATAAAAATATGCTTTTCCTGTTTTTAAATCGTGAATACAGAAAATACTAACACTTAGTTGACTTAAATAAAAAAGGTCTTGGACAGGAACTTCTGGTAATTGCAAATTCTGCATAAAATCAAAGGCAACTGCTGCAGTGTCACTTCTTTCTTGGGTTTCTTCAGTAGTATTTTGCAGACAAGCATAGAATTTTTTCGCTCTTCTTTTATGAATAATGAGTTCAGCAACTGCTGCTTTTTTTGCTGCCTCTCCTAATGAAGGACTCTTTATTTTTAGGGACAAATCTTCACACTGACAACAAATATCAATTTGTGGGCGCCCAAAATGCAGGTTAAAATTCTCACGAAAGAATTTTATGTAGTAGCTATATTTGACTGTCGATTTGGGATACTTTTCCTGGTATATATCACACATTATTTTCACGTTCAATCTTGAATTTAAATAGTAATAGTCTTTACTAGAATAGTGCGTTTTCTGTACAGGAAAAGCGACTATATGTTCTCGAATCATAGATCATCATAAATATCAGGTTATAATACCAGATAAGAAGGACTGGGAATATGCCCCCCAGTAAGAGCGGAGTCAAGCTGGTATACCGACGGCTCTAAAACGGACCACGGCGTAGGAGCTGGCATTTATAGAAAGAAGCCGTGCAAGGCCCTTTCATTGAGCTTCAGCAAGGACTCGACAAGTTTCCAGGCTGAGGTTGCTGCGATTCACCACTGTGTCAGAGAAGTAGACAGTTGGGCCGAACCAGGAAAAAGCATCGCTGTCTACTCTGACAGTCAAGCAGCACTTAAAGCGATTAGTTCCGCAAGTGCTTACTCAAAGCTGGTTTGGGACTGCGTAAGAGCCCTAAATGAGGCGGGCACCCTAAGGAAAATTACTTTGGCCTGGGTCCCCAGCCACATGGGAGTGAAGGGAAACGAGGCGGCCGATGAGCTGGCCAGACGAGGCTCGTCAAGGCCTTTCATAGGAGCGGCCCCTTCCTTCGGCACTACCAAATCACAAATTAAGAGGTCCATCTACGAATGGTCACAAAACAAGTCCAAGGAATGGTGGGAAAGATCGCCAGGACAAAGACAGGCTAAGGAGTTCCTAAGGGAACAGAGGCCTAAGTTTACTGAAGACCTACTGAGTAAAGTCAGGAAGACTGTCAAAATGATAGTAAGTCTGATGACCGGTCATTGCAGACTGAATAGGCATATGTTTAACATAGGCCTGGCAGCAAATGCTCTCTGCAGATTCTGTCAAGAGGAAGAAGAAACCCCAGTTCATGTTTTGTGCCACTGTGACGGCCTAGCGAGGACAAGGTTTCTAATAATGGGGGTAGAGAACCCCACAGCCAACGGCTACACAAAAGAGCCGCTCTCAAAAATGATAAATCTGATTAAGAAGGCGAAACTAGAGAGCGTTCTCTAAGGTAAAGGGGATCACAATAGACCTGTAAAGGTCGCGGTGAAACAGGCCCGCATGCCACCCCACTCCTAACCTAACCTAACCTCTGGCACAGCATTTGATTTCAAAGTTTTTCTTCGCCCCTCCCGGGGGGATAATTGTTTAATAATAAAGTCTTCAACCTCTTTAGTCGTTTATTGGTAATTGCATGTAAATTTAGAAAAGCCGTTTGACATACTTTAGTTCTTGAGTTTTCCTTCAAAATATAGTGGGTAAACAAACGGGTCGATGGCCGCAGTGGTTAGGCGGCTGACTATTGTTGTGAGAGGACGATAGGTGCCGGGGTTCAATTCTCTGGAGGGACGGTGACATTTTTTCAGAGAGTTTAATCCCGGATCGACTTGCCATTCGCTGTTGGGAGCAAAGTGATTAACAGCGCGGCATCATAAAAGGCGATATGATGCTGTCACAAAGTCATTTAAACACAACTTACACACACTAAACTACACCGCAAGAGTTGCAGTGATAGGCAGACAAGTAATACAGCTTACGGAGTCCACACATTAAAAAAAAGAGTTTTGTCTCAGTTTTCCATCTTTTTGCGTTTTCTGTGCTTGGCAACGTTACTAACTGCAATTAATCCTTGTAGGTAAATATCCTGTTCATCTTTAGTTTCAAACTTGTAAAATTTGTTGAAAATGTTCATTCTCTCGGCTTCTCTGAGATTAACAAAGCACTTCAAACGACATCTAAACAAACAGTAACATATCAGTAAACCTATTAGAATCATTATACATGTTTTTAATTTACTTGCAATCTTCTTCAATGGTTTTGTCAGGCACAACCTTCCCTACATGATTCTTGTACTGTACTCCTTTCACTTTCGCTTTCTTTACTTAGAGCATTTTGCGGATACCTGTCATCATTCCTTATTCCCCTACGTCGTTTCTCAGGTGGCGATTCTTCAACTTCTGCTTCGATATCACTTTCATTGTCACCCTCATTGTGTTCACTTAACATATTCCCTGGACCTGTGTTCTCCATAACACTGTTCCCTATCTTATTTTTATAAATTGCAAAATACCCTACAGTTGTCAACGAATCTAACCTCCTGTCATAATAAGATGTAGACAGTGCTGCTATCTATGCTAATATGTAATTGTGAAAGGAATTAAGTCCATGGATTTAGATCCTTTTTACACTAAACTTATTGCAAGTGAATATGTGAACACTATAGGTGGCCGGACTTAATGCCTTTTAGCACTAAACGATCGGGGGTTTTCGCTTTCAATTAACCCATAAAAATATATTGTTTCAATTTGAAAAAAATGAAGATTTTCGCATTTCAATTGTTTCAAAAAAACACTGATTTCTAAAACACTCTGTATAACGTATTTAAGTCTACATCTCAGAGTTTCATAATGTTTCATTTTGCCGTTACCGAAATAATGGCATTTTTCTGAAGAGCAAAATGTCAAAGTTTTCAAACAAATGCCAATATCTTGTAAATTAATGAAAATAATTGAATATAATCCTGTATAAAGTTGCCTTAAAATTCCTCAGGCTATTCAAAAATGTGATTTTTCAAATTTTTTAAGTAATTTTGTATAATCATTTAATAACCTCCAATGATAAAATCTATTATTTTTCCATTCACTTTTTTTTTGTAATCGAAACACAATTCTAGTATTAAAACCATTTCATAAAGCAACCTCATCATATCTTCATTGCAATATTAAATTTTACGATCAATACTTCGAATAATTCAACAACAAATTGCTTACAGAAAGGCACGATTCGCATCCAACGGAATTATCTCCGAGAAATAATTAATAATGATTTAATTGTTCGACGACTACTCAGCCCGGTTAATTAAAATTAACCTGCCCTGGAGTACACCTCGAAGTCCTCCGAAGCGATCTTTTCAATTAAGTACGGATTCCTCAGCTTTAACCGTTCGGCGATAATTCGCGTTTGAGTCTTATCCCTTTGTAAACGAGAATGGTATTAGAGCCTAGTTAAGATAATACCTTACTCCCATTTATCAGGATAACATCTTTATTATGATGTCCTAACTGAAATATGGATTCTCCATCTTGAGAAGGTGAAGTTATTCAACTGTTAACTAGTTCCAGTTCAAGTAAAACTGTATAAAACTATATACCATATCTATCATAAACAATATTTAGATCTCATGATCCAATACTGTATTTCATACCGACACGAAAATCCCCTGAACATTCTTTGGCACCACAGGGTGTTTCGACATCACGTCCTGCGTGAGAGCACCGCGTGTTTACGCACCACAGACACGCATATTGCTACACACCATCTACGTATCGGACGATGTCCGATTTGAGAAGAGTCTTACGACTCCTCTATAAGAAGATACAAAACGAGAGACACGTAAAGAATCGAGTGCCAATAACACATCTCTACACGGCTTACGTAAGCATTGTTTTAAGGGGTCGACCGGGGTCAACACCGCACCCTCTATTGTCATCTCGCCGCATAACAAGGTGTCCCGGAATCGTGCACGTCTCTTCATATGTACCAGCAAACACGTCGAATCCTTTTAAATGATGAATGAAGCGTAAGTCGTGTGATGTTAATGTTGATGATGATGATGACGATGATGAAAGAAGTCTATTAACGTCGAACAAATATTTTTCGAGAGCTCCGGACAAAGATGGCAAATAATTGGATGCCTTTTTTCTTCTTCCTGGTGCAAACGTGTGTTAAATGGTTTTTTTTTTGATCAAAAAACATAATTAAAAGGCGATGTAACTCATACAATGAGGTGGAGTATGCAACAAAACCATGAAACCTTTAACACACAGAAATTTTACACTAGCGGCTAATGGGATTGTAAAAACCATTGCTGCTATAGTTTAAGAGCAGGCAGGCAACTTGCAATTACAAAAAACGGGAAATGTTTTGATAGAACTATTTCAGCTATATCGTTTTGAGAACAGTTTGACAGTTATTAAAAATGTTTTAACGTTAATTAACGTTTTTAACAAGAATGGTTGCAATTTGGTTGCGAAAGTAACGTTTTTTTAACGTGCAGGCTATGACCTTTTATAATTTGATAAGAGAAGTTATTACTCATTATTACGTGAGTTGTTTATAATCATACAAAACCTTTAGTTACCGTTTCTGAATCGTGTGGTTGCAATTGGGTTGCGAAAGTAACGTTTTTTTACCGTCCTAAAACTTTTTATAATTTGACAAGAAAGGTTATTTTTAATTATCACCTGAGTTGTTTATAATAAAGAAACGTTTAGTTGTCCTCTCTCAAACGTATGGTTGCAATTGGGTTGTGAAAGTAACGTTTTTTTAACGCCCTAACTACGACTTTTTATAATTTGACAAGAAAGGTTATTTTTAATTACCACGCAAGTTGTTTATAATAAAGAAACGTTTAGTTGTCCTTTCTAAAACGTATGGTTGCAATTGGGTTGTGAAAGTAACGTTTTTTTAACATCCTAGTTATGACTTTTTATAATTTGACAAGAAAGGATATTTTTAATTATCACGTGAGTTGTTTATAATAAATAGTTATTTAAGTAATAAGAGAGGTATAATTTTTTTAAACGACATATTTTTATATAAAAATATGAAAGTATAACCACCATTTTCGCGGCTCTAAAACCGTTGCGATCCGCGATAGCCCTACATGTGAGTTTTTTAAATAAAAATATGTTTAAATAATAAAAATATTTTGTATTTACATACGTAATACACTTCGGTGTCAAAAATAAGGGAGGTAAGTAACATTTACTAGTCGAGGACTAGTTTGCGTCCGAGGGCTTGCCCGAGGACTTGCAATAGAGTTCGAGACTGGTAAATGTTACCTCCCGAATTGCTTATAACATTTTCCCCACTCCCCAGGCAATAAAATCGTCAAAAATTAAATGTAATCATGATAAACAGTAACGGTGAACAACTTCGGAATTTAATAAATTAGACACATCTGAAACGTTACTAGGCG
The DNA here is from genome assembly GCA_023690525.1 of Holotrichia oblita. NCBI lineage: Eukaryota > Metazoa > Arthropoda > Insecta > Coleoptera > Scarabaeidae > Holotrichia > Holotrichia oblita. The sequence goes on along the minus strand of CM043021.1, from coordinate 94,697,916 downwards.
GTTCCTACACACAATTGCTTATAAACACACGTGTTTTGATGCACTTTTTTTCCATAGAGGACGTAAGTAAATTACTTCGCCCCGTTGTCATAACAATCACAGTCATTTTAGTAAAACCAGCTTACGTCCATGGAAACAATGTATTAATGGTAAGCTTACTATAAGGGGAGTGGGAAAAAACGTTTAGTTGTCCTTTCTCAAACGTATGGTTGCAATTAGGTTGCGAAAGTAACGTTTTTTAACGCTCCAGTTATGACTTTTTATAATCTTACACGAGAGATTATTAATAATTATTACGTTAGTTGTTTATAATCAACAAAACCTTTAGTTACTGTTTCTGAAACGTATGGTTGCAATTCGGTTGCGAAAATAACGTTTTTTTAACCCTCTAGCTATGACTTTTTGTAATTCGACAAGAGAGGTTATTATTAATCATCACGTGAGTTATTTATAATAAAGAAAACGTTTAGTTGCCTTTTCTCAAACATATGGTTGCAATTGGGTTGCGAAAATAACGTTTTTTAACGCCCTAGCTATGACTTTTTATAATTTGACAGGAGGAATCGTTATTAATTATCACATGAGTTGCTTATAATAAAAAAAAACGTTTAGTTGCAGTTTCTCAAACCTATGGTTGCAATTCGATTGCGAAAGTAACGTTCTTTTAACGTTCTAGCTGTGACTTTTTATAATTTGACAAGAAATGTTATTTTTAATTATCACGTGAGTTGTTTATAAAAAAAAAACGTTTTTTAACGCCATAGTTTTACCTTTTTGTAATAAAAGAGAGGTTAGTATTAATTATCACATGAGTGGTTTATCATAGAAAACCTTTAGTTGCCGTTTCTGGAACGTATGGTAGCAATTGGGTTGCAAAAATAACGATTTTTAACGTTTTGGCTATGACCTTTTATGATTTGACAAGAGAGGTTATTATTAGTTATTACGTGAGTTGGTTATAATCATATAAAACTTTTAGTTACCGTTTCTGAAACGAATGGTTGCAATTTGGTTGCGAAACTAACGTTTTTTAAAGCTCCAGCTATGACTATTTATAATTTGACAAGAGAATTTATTATTAATTATCATGTGTGTTGCTAGTAATAAAAAAACGTTTAACTGCTCTTTCTCAAACGTATGGTTGCAATTGGGTTGCGAAAGTAACGTTTTTTTAACGTCCTGGCTATGACCCGTTATGATTTGACAAGAGAGGTTATTATTAGTTATTACATGAGTTGTTTATAATCATATAAAACCTTTAGTTACCGTTTCTGAAACGAATGGTTGCAATTTAGTTGCAAAAGTAACGTTTTTTTAACGCTCCAGCTATAACTTTTTATAATTTGACAAGAGACGTTATTATTAATTATCACATGAGTTGCTTGTAATAAAAAAACGTTTACTTGCCTTTTCTGAAACGAATGGTTGCAATTGGGTTGCGAAACTAACGTTTTTTTAACGTACTAGCTATAACCTTTTATAATTTGACAAGAATTACTATTAATTATCACATGAGTTGTTTATAATACAAAACGTTTAATTACTGGTTTCTGAATGGTATGGTTGCAATTAGGTTGCTAAAATTACCTTATTTTAACCCCCTTAACAGTACATACTGGTTATTAATCTTATAAGACTTAGACTATAGACTTTATAATTATGAAATTAAATGGAATTGAATATGCAGATTATCTATTATCTTAGTGATGATCTCAACGATACACAGTTTGGAGCACGAAACAATCTCTTATAGGTATTCTCTTACAATATTAAGGATATATACCTCACGAGGTATTATTTCCGAGTTGAAATGAAAACTAAGCGGTCTTCATGCATTCTAATAAAGCAATTTGCGTTTTCAGTACGCCTTTTACTCTATCATCTTGGGTATACAGTCACAGTTCCGAAGAATAAAAAAAAAACGTAATATTAGATTGAAAAAAAAATACTGTAATTCGATACGATAGAGTTACCTTTGTATTGTATTCTGTTCGTAATACCTTTACCTCTTGGTCTGATGATGGTAAAAGGTCAATATCCGAAATTATACATGTATCACGCAGGATAGAATAGACCGAGCAGAAAGATTGTTAAACTCGGATTAAAGGATACGATCAAAGCAGTAAAATACATAATTTTATTATTCCTATATATACTGTACTTTATAAATAGGTATCCAACAAATTGATGTTTCTGAAAACGGTGAATCGAACGTATTAAGAAATGGCAGTTAAAATTTTACGAGCATTTCCAGAAGTTGGAAACTAACGCTTCCTAATATGCATAATATACCATTTTAGGTTCATAAATTTTAAGATGCCGAATATACGTTTCCCTTTTTTTTATATCTAGACAGACGTGTCGTATATATCCGTGTGTGTCTGTTTTTCTTTTTCTTTTCGTTTCTTTATTCAGAATTTAATATCTCAATGGGTGTAGTTTTAATTATGAAGATGGAGAATTTAGTTAGATAGTAGCAGTATTTACGACTGCTCGTTTGATGATAATGTGTTATAAATGTCGTAAGTTATTGATTATATCGTCAATAAAATTTTAAAAATTTCATTTCATAAATTTTGTCCCCGTCCCTCCCTCCCCGTCCCCCCTCCGGAGACCTAAGTTACGATATTTTTATGTATACCGAAAATATTCCGAATTGGCATATTTGGATTTAGATTAAACGCTTAATCGTGGAAATTATATCGCTCCTATAGATGACAAGTTGTACCGAAGATCCCAGCGTCATACTGAATTATTTATCACAATGAGAGAGAATTGACGTTTAAATCCGTCACTTTCGGAATCGAGAGTTGCGACATCAAAAACTTACTAAAGGCAGGGCGGCGCCTTATAAATCTTACCGATCTATCCGATGACGGTTAACGTGCATCAACATAACGCCTATTCACGGTCATTATTCCGCACTGTCCTTATTAAAATCATTCGAATTGACTGACTTGAGTGGACGCAGTAAGAATCGCGTTGGCCGTACTCCTCCGAACACGTTGACAACTACATGACAGTAGCACGTCCAATGAAAGACATTCAATTACAAAACTGACTGTAATACGTGTGTAATGCGAGAGAGTTCGATTAAATGGCCGGATTATTCTAACTTTTTCGAAACAAGCTTGATGAAATTATATCATTTTTATAATTAAATAAAAACATTGCTGGCAACCATTCCAACGATGAATACTTAAAAACAATCTCATTTAGAGACATATGGTTGCAATTACATATTCTAAGTAACCTTATTTTAACCTTCTCTGATGACATTATTGTAATTACTAAACGGACTTTCCCATCAATCTTGGTAAAATTTATTAATAAGCGAGGTTTCTTGTTAATTAACATTTATAAAACAAATGGTTGCAATTAGGTTGAAAAAATAACCTTATTTTAACCTTTTATAATGACATTTCTGTGACTAGAAAGCGGGCTTTGCTATTAATCTTAGTAAAATTTATTAATAAGCGAGGTTTGCAGTTAATTAACGTTTTGAAATCGAATGGTTGCAATTAGGTTGAAAAAATAACATTATGTCAACCATTTTTGTGATTAGAAAGCGGACTTTGATATCAATCTTGATAAAATGTATTAATGAGCTAAGTTTCGTGACAATTAACGTTTCTATAATTAATGATTGCAATTGGGTTGAAAGAATAACCTTATTTTAACAATTTCTGTTGAAATTTTTGTGATTAGAAAGCGGACTTTGCTATCAATTTTGGTAAAATGTATTAATAAGCCAGGTTTCCTGTCAATTAACGTTTCTAAAACGAACAGTTGCAATTAGGTTGAAAAAATAACCTTTTTTGGTGACATTTTTGTGACCAGTGAGCGGACTTTGCTATCAAACTTCGTAAAATTTATTAATAAGCGAGCTCTCCTGTTAATTAACGTTTTGAAATCGAATGGTTGCAAATAGGTTGAAAAAATGACCTTATTTTAACCCTTCTTGATGACATTTTTGTGATTGGAAAGTGGACTTTGCTGTCAATCTTCGTAAATTTTATTAGTAAGCGAGGTTTTCTATTATTTAACATTTATAAATCGAATGCTTGCGATTAGGCTGAGAAAATAACCTTATTTTAACCATTTCTGATGACATTCTTGTGACTGGAAAGCGGACTTTGATATCAATCTTGGTAAAATGTGTTAATGAGGGAAGTTTCCTGTCAAATAACGTTTTGAAATCTAATGGTTGCAATTCTAATGACATTTTTGTGAGTAGGAAAGGGATTTTGCTATCAATCTACATAAAATTTATTAATAAGCGAACTTTCCCATGAATTAGCATTTATAAATGGAATGGTTGCAATCAGGTTGGAAAAATAACCTTATTTCAACCCTTTCTGATGACATTTTAGTGATTGGAAAGCGAATTTTGCTATCAATCTTCGTAAAATTTATTAATAAGCGAGGTTTCATATTAATTAATATTTATAAAACGAATGGTTGCATTTAAGTTGAAAAAAATAACCTTATTTTGACCCTTTCTGATGACTTTTTTGTGATTAGAAAGCGGACTTTGCTATCAATCTTATTAAAATTTATCAGTAAGCGAGATTTCCTGTTAATTAACGTTTTGAAATCGAATGATGGCAATTAAGTTAGAAAAATAACCTTATTTTAACGATTTCTGATAACATTTTTGTGATTAGAAAGCGGACTTTGCTATCAATCGTGGTAAAATTTATTAATAACCGAGGTTTCGCGTTAATTAGCGCTTCTAAAACGAATGGTTGCAATTAAGTTGGAAAAATAACTTTATTTTAACCTTTTTTGATGACATTTTTGTGACTAGATAGCGGACTTTGCTATCAGTCTTTGTAAAATGTATTAATAAGCGAGGTTTCCTATCAATTAACATTTCTAGAAAGAATGGTTGTCATTAAGTTGAAGAATAACCATATTTTAACCCTTTCTGATGACATTTTTGTGATTGGAATGCGAATTTTGCTATCAATGTTGGTAAAATTTATTAATAAGCGAGGTTTCCTATTAATTAACATTTATGAAACAAATGGTTGCAATTAGGCTGAAAAAATAACCTTATTTTATCCATTTCTAATGACAGTTTCGTGATTGGTAAGCGGACTTTGTTATAAATCTTTGTAAAAGTTATTAATAAGCGAAGTTTCCTGTTAATTTAGGTTTCTAAAAGGAATGGTTGCAATTAGGTTGAGAAAATAACCGTATTTTATCAATTTCTGATGACATTTTTGTGATTAGAAAGCGGACTTTGCTATTAATCTTTGTTAAATGTATGAATAAGCAAGGTTTCTTGTCAATTAACGTTTCTGAAACAAATTGTTACGATTAAGTTGAAAAAATAACCTTATTTTAACCCTTTCGGTTGAAATTTTTGTGATTAGAAGGCGGATTTCGCTATCAAACTTGATAAAATGTATTCATGAGCGTGGTTTCCGGTCAATTAACGTTTCTAAAATGAATAGTTGCAATTAGTTTCAAAAAGTAACCTTATTTTAACCCTTCCTGTTGATATTTTTATCACAAAAAAATATGTTTTACATCTGGTAACGTTTATGCTGTGACAAGATTGCATTAACGTTAATTGAACAAATATTTTGCTAGTGAGTTGTTTCTGTAAGGAAAAAAACGTTATTTTAACGTTAAATGTGATCCGCCATTTAACTAAATCACCCCGTTATTTTTTAAGTAATAAGAACTATTCACGGATATTTTCGATCTCTATCCTTCGGTAGGATTAATGTGTAGGCTTATCTCTGTTGGCCGCGTCATCGGTGAACCACTCATTCAAAGTGACAACCCGTCCGAGTGACGCAATAGGCGAGGGCACCAATGCTGTCTGTCTGGTACTATGATTTGTCGACGTACGGCTTCGAGTGAAGACGCCGCCGCATTATAGAACCGATTTCTCCTAATAAACGGAATAATGATTGGTGTATATTGGTATCGTATAAAGCTATACGGCGACGGTTGGGAGGATGAACCTTTAAGACGTGAGAAATCGTTATTTAATAAATTGACGCTTGACAAATTCTTGTGGGATCTTCATTTTTTCCGTCACTAGGATTTATTGATGTTTTCGAAGATGTAGTTGCGCTGTTGCAGCAATTCCCAATGTAGTAATCGAGTTTTATTAGAACAGACTTTCAATTTTATTTTTATTTTGAAATAATTAATGAAAAATCTTAGCACGAGGATACTTAACACTATAAAATAACGGTTAAATCCATCGCTTAACTTGACGAGAATAAAATTTGTGTGTGAAATCATTAAGCCATCACGATAATTGACACGAAACAAATACACAATGGAGCTTTTATAATCTTAGTTTCCTCGGAGGAACATCATTCTCAACTGTTAGTAATTTCCATTTCACAAAGAAGTGTCAAATTCCTCATATATTTCGGATATACCAAGTATACGATTCACTCAACGCCCGGCCATCTATCGAGGAATATTCCTCAATTAATCGAACGCACTTTTGGAATAGCTCAATTTTCTATACTACACGTTTTGTGTCGGTTACAACAAAAGCTTCTCGAGAGTATAGTAGTATCAGTAGTCTTCTATGTGTACAATGTTTGATATAAATTGTGCTAATTCGTGTGGAATGTAGTTGTTTGTAATGTATGTATGTACAGTAGTGAGCTAAAATTATGTACTAACTTTTATTTTTATTATTTTGTTTGTCGTTTGGGTTTGTCATTACCATTAATTTTGACGTGATGGCATCGAGTATCTTCGGATGATTGTTGCAGATGCTTTCGTGGAAAAATATTTACACAGTTAGATTTTAAATTGTGATTATCTTATTTAGGGTTTGGTTCAATCGGATTAATAAAAGAATATAAAATAGTTATCGAAAAAAAAAGCCAGTCTGGACTCTAACTCTTCAAAACGTAATGGGTTTCCACATACAAGATTGATGATCAAGACATGATCTTGATTACTAATAAAGGAAAATCTTGATTTTTTTGTTCTTGATTATTCAAATTAGTCTCCTTCTGAGTTAATACAGCACAGGAAACGCTCAACAAATTTTTCAAAACATTTTTTATACTCATCGGCTGGAATGGCCTTTAGTATGGTGGTCGAAGTCTTTTGGATGACTGAGATGGTATCAAAACGATTTCCTTTCATCGTCAGTTTCAATTTAGGAAACAGTTAGAAGTCACACGGAGTCAAATTAGGTGAATACGGTGGATGATCGATAACAATGGTACTTTTTTTGGTCAAGAATTCACGTACCACGGTGGCTCGTCGAATTCTGGCCCACAATCGTTGTAGAACTCCCAGATAACATTCTGCGTGCACCATCTGACCTTCTGACTGTGGAAAATTTCAATTGAGTCGAAGACAGTCAGCATTGTCTTGCTTTTGCTCTTCTAAAAGTGTCATTTTTTCATGGAGTAGCTGGCACAGTCGCCATACCTCAACCAAATAGAATTGTCTTGTCTAGCGAGATTAACTGGTGCATAGTTCATAATGTGCATCTGGTGGATATGGTGGTGTCACTATCAGATCAATATCTACCACCCCTCTGTGCATACTGATTTCTCTTCTTTTATCGAGAAAATAGTTTGGGGTCCACGATTTGCTTGGATTTGGCATCCACGATTGATGGTAGTCTTCTTCCACTGCTAGTTAAATTTGGCTTTGAGTGTGGCGGTATCCTAAATATTTGTGTGTGTAGCTAAGTTCGGTCCATCCCTTCCCTCCAACACACTTGCTTTTAACTAAGCTTCCCTTTACCTCCAACCCAAAGCTCACCCTAATTTCATTAGGTACTGAAGTTATTGGTAGGTAGTGTGAACAAATATCTCTTAATGGTCTATACTGGCTAAATGCAACGATTTTATATCTCTTTGGAGATTTTCGATTATAACTGAGTCTGCAAGGTCTTCACATCTTCGCACCTTACCCAAAAGCTTGTATTATTGACACTCCTAGAACTCTACTCGAAAGGTTTGGTCAGTTTTTTTTTTGTGGTGTTTATGTTGATTCAGATTCTGGGTGTCAATCTTGGTGCCATCATCTTAATTATAATTGCACAAATCACATAACTGTAAGTAAGCTGAGGATCTGAGGATGAGGTTTTGCAGGCATTACGTAAATTAAAAAATAAGATGTCGTCGGGATGTGATTCGGTTCCCAGTTTCTTGGTTAAAGATTGTGCTGTCGCCTTTGCTAAACCATTATCCATATTATTTAATTTATCCTTAAGAACATTTACTTTTCCACAAGTTTGGAAGGAAGCAAATGTCTCTCCTATTTTAAAATCTGGAGATCCCTCTCTAATATCGAATTATAGACCAAAATCAATTTTAACCAACTTTGCTAAAACTTTCTAGGAATTACGTTGCTCCATAACAGCATGGTTTCATGGAAGGGAGGTCTACTGTTTCTAATCTGTTATGTTTCACCCAAAGAGTAGCAGATCGACAAGATCAGATCGATGTGATTTATACAGATATTGTCATGGGCAGTTGTCAAATATCGAGCCTTACTATTGGAAAACCCTTTAGATTTGGCAAGAGATAATGGTCATTCTATAGTTTTCTTTCCCCCGATTTTTTTCAAGCCATATCCAGCCTTTAGATTTTTATTAAAGCAGTGAAGACCTTTTAAGTCCAAGAAATCGAAGACTGGCTGTCGGATCATCTATTCCAACCGGTATCAGTGGATAAAATAAACGAGCTCGTTACTACTTGATCTAGTAATGATTTTCAGATAAAATCATACTGTGATGTGCAAGTTCCAAAACAGGTTTCTCCAGAGCACGTTTTGCACTTGATAGACTGAAGGCAGATTATGCTAATATTTATATCAACTAGGAAACAAGTAAACAGTATGTCATTTGTGCATTGCCAAGACAAAAAATTAATTACAGATGAGAGACATTTTAACTTATTGGTCGTTATTTGAAAGAAAGATATACAAGAATGAATAGGGAGCTCAAAATGAAAACTATTTGAGTTCAAGGACTTGTCAGAAGTTACATTATGGGTAACGAAAATATTAATCCCAGAGCAAGGCAACACAGACGAATTTGGCCATCATTAAACGAGAACTTTACAACAGTTCTTAGATTTGCTACTGTGGATGAAACCTGGTTTCACCGTTATAATCCTGATTCAAAACAGTAGACCATGGAATGGAGGTAGAACAAGGATTCACCACCCCCTCGAATCCCCCTCCCCTTCATAGACTTTTTACCACGTCGTCAGACTATAACTAGGCAATATTATGCTGGTTTAATTTCAAAACTGTGTGATTCCAGCAACCCTGTTTCATCATGACAATGGTCTTGTCTTCAAAATTTTTCAACAGCCATCCTATTGTCCAGATTTGGCCACTAATGACTTCCATGAAGTCCACAAACTCTATGATCGTCTTCGTGAGATTCGCTTTCGGGACAATGAGACACTGATGATAGAGGTGAGCGAATAGATTGCAGACGAAGTTGAAACATTTTTTTGTAGATTTGTAGAAGCATTACACTTGATGAGATACCGCTTCCACCCCAACATCTCCGGTCAACCGATTAGGCGTCCTCTCAGTAAAAGTACATTAGGAAATTAAGGTACAAAACAGTGAATTAATAAAGTTATTTTGACGCTAATGTGTGCCTTTTTTGCCACACGAATAATACATTTTATGAATATATTTCGTGCACTGAGATCGTAATAAAATGCAAAAGAAATGGAGGAATTTGATGTTTCACTGTGCCATCATAAGAATCCTTTACTACAATTACACACAATGCTTTATAAAGTCAAAACAGGGATATATACCGGGAATAAAGATGAATAGATACTTGAATGACGCTGAAAAAGAAGAAAAAAAGTGAGCTGAAGGTAAAAATAAGAAAGGAAAACAAAAAAACGGGGAGAAAAGAGACCGCCGCATTGCCATGAACATGACCAGAACATGTAACGAGTGGTCCGAATAAGGTAAAAATGACAAATACTGGCCGTACAAGAGACTCTAGCTTACGGAGACCTTGATCATTCACACCGTGGGCATACAAATGGTCGGATTTTATATTTTTCCGCTGACCGAGTGGATGTTTTCTTTTATCATTTTAAAAATCAAAACTAGAGGAATTCACATAGCATGTAACGTTATTAAGGCCTGTATTTATTTATACCGAAATGGAAGGTAACGTCTCCCCTCTTTCTCTGATGCCTACTACGTTTTTACCGGGTACACACGCGTCGTGCACTGGATAGAGAGACCATCTTCGGTTGGATAGAGATGGAATGCCGTACGAGACCGTGCACAATGTAATCAGGTTTTGGTGTGTTCCTTTTCGTTACCGTCGTTAGTTATTTACTTTGTGTGTGGGAGAGCATCCTTTTCTTTCTGGTGTGTCTGTATACGTATATATATATATTGTTAAGGAATTGCTTTCGAGAGAGAACATGGAGCTTGTTTCAGGCTCGAAAATCGACGGGTTTGTTTTGCATAAACGTCATGCAAGTAGTGTACTGGACACGATCACCTTAGAAGTAATTCTTATTACATTTTACATTGGCAATCGATGTGAGCTTAACTTCTTTTATTGACATTTAAATTTAAAAAAAATGCTAGCTATGGTTTAGCTCAACGTTGTTCAAATTTTTATTAGGTTCTCTCCCTATTTTCTGAAAATACTGAAAATAAATTTATTCTACATTAAGAATTAATCAAAGAAATGAAATAAGCTCGTCACCCTCCCCCATCCCTCCTCATTTTTATTTTGTGAATCTATAATTTTATCCCATTATTGAAGTCGCAACATCTTCAGAACTTTTGGTGTCGAATTTTTTTTTTTTTTCAAAAATTTTAATCGCAAATGTCACTCGACGTGGACACGCTGTATAAGTCAGCCATTATATGCGACCCACGTGAGGACACATCAACCAGATGTAACGGGTCGCGAGATTTTAAATTATTTTATTTTTCAATCGCATTAACCTAATGAGGGAAACAAGTATTTATTAAATGTAGTAAAGAATGTTATCTATAATTTAAGAAATAAAATGCACCTATTTGAATATATTCCGTAATCACATATAAGTTCCCTATGTTAAATCATTCATATAATTATAATAGTTTGAAATTGTAATAGTTTTAACCGCCAACTGTAAAACATGTGACTTATGGTGTAAGCTGTACCTGCGTAGGGATTCGCATCGCGTCCTCCGCTAAAAAAGAACACTTCGCTAGGCCACCACAGAGAGTAGTTCGCTTCACCGTTAGTTATACATATCTGCCAGTTCAGGGCTAGTTAGTGTACCAGTGTTATTACGTTTGTTAAATTAATCAGTACAGAAAGGCCGTGTTCACGGGGATACCCCGCACGAAGTCACAAATAAAAATACTGATAAGCAGCAAACAAGAAAGGACACGCCCGAAGCCCATAGACTAGGCGAAGAAGGAAGCGGACATCTTGGTGGATCGAATCAACGCCAGCAAGTAGGTATACGCAGATAAGCGAAGAATACATACGTACAGGTATTTGGCCAATAAACTATTATATGCTACGAATACGAGCTCGTAATAAATAGAATAATTTGTATTAAAGCTAAATTGATTCCGCGTTCGTTGTTAAGTTCATTATCACGTATCTATATTTTTTTCGTTGTAATTATTTAGAAATTAAACGCGTGCGTAGTTATAGTAAGAATAAGATAGGTGCATCGTTAATGTTAAGATTCTGTTTAATATTTTCTAACTTTTGTATTTACATATTTATTCAGTTATTTTATTTAATATATTTGTTATTCGTTCATTTGTTGCATTTTCATTTATTCAGTAGTAAATTAAATTGCATGTTTTGTGTCATTAATTATTGTTTAAATATTGTAAATCCTCCATTTACCGCACGCACCTGAGAACGTATAAGGAGAAGATTATAAGAAAGTTTGTAAAGTAAGTATCTGTTTTCTTGATTACGTTAGAGCGATTGCGACCGACATTGTGCTAGTCAGGGGAATTAGTTTATTCATTTCGGTATCAGTAACGTCCGTCGTTGTGGGTTCACAGGGGGATTTGTTAACTTACCGTGGCGCCCAAGCTTATAAACACATATTAGCACAAAATAAGTCCGTTCTATCACACAGATCAGCTGCTTTCAAAATCACGTGAGCTGGTTTTGAACTGATTTTCAGCTGATTTCAACCTGATTTTGAGTTGCAAGTTGGATTCGAAAGCAGCTTGAGCAGTTGATGGATCATCGCGTGACTGTACGTATATAGTGCCTGGCTTATACAGCTTGTCCACGTCACAGAATAAACAGAAATGACAAAAGCCTTAAAATTGATGTTATGTTTTTTTTTGCGCATGACTGGCCATGACGCCATTTCTAAAATATATTCAAATATTCCTGGAATGTTCCTTACATGTTTCTTGTTTGTTTGAAGATTTTTGGAGGTTAGTTCTTAGTTGTGAGTTTAGTGATTTTGTGAAGTTGTTGATTCTTGTTTAAAATATATATATTATATAGGGTGTTTTATAATATATGCGCAGGACTTCAGGATGTGATACCTTGTTAAAAATGTTGGAAAAAAGTTTCTATCAACTTACCCTCTAAAATGCACCATTTTCGAGAGACAGGGTGTTGAAATTTAAGAAAAAAATTAGTTCTTTGGAAAGAAAACAGCTTTTGTAAGCATTTTCTACTGATAATAAGCTAAGTTGTGTGCAGGAAAAAAAGTTGAAGTCAGAATTGGTGAAGATTTTGAAGGGGTAGTGGTTGTTTTCTCCCCAACTTCTACGCCACTGGAAAAAGTACGGTTTTGACACGCCCATTTGAACCGCTAATGTTTTTTACACAAAACGGGTACTGTTGCTCATGAGCTCTAAAGTTGACCGTTTTCGAGAAAAATCAACTTTTATCCTGAAAAACATGGTCAATTTTTGTGTTATTTTACTAAAACATTAGAACAAGTAAGAAAAACAAACGTTAACAACACAAAAGTTGATTTTTCTCGAAAATGGTCAACTTTAGAGCTCATGACCAACAGTACATTTTTTGTGTAGAAAACATTACTTTTTCCAGTGGCGTAGAAGTTGGGGAGAAAAACCACCACAACCCCTTCAAAATCTTCACCAATTATGACTTAAACAAATTTTTTCCTCGCACACAACTTAGCTTATTATAAGTAGAAAATGGTTACAAAAGCTGTTTTCCTTACAATAAACGGTTCCGGAGATATTTCCAAAAAACGATTTTTTTTCTTCATTAAACTGCAACATCCTGTATCTCGAAAATGGTGCATTTTAGAAGGTAAGTTGATAAAAAATTTTTGGACAAGCTATCACATCCTGAAGTCCTGCGCATATATTATGAAACACCCTGTATAATTATCTAATACTTTACGTGCATTTCGAACATATCTAACCTAGATACTTAAAATCAAAGTCAAACTTTTGCGCCAACATTTTTGGACATATTTTTAAAATGGCGTCAATAGCCTCAAGGTCATACAGAATCCTCAAGCGTGTCCACCATTAAATGATTGCAATTCCATCCTTTGTGTGGTAAAATGTTGACAAATTTGCATCGAAAATTATTTGAATGTGTCCGTTTCAGTCGCGATTTGTTTTTAATTTTTAAGATTGTGTGGCCAGGAAGGGGGAGGGGGGCAAATTCTCTCCATATACCAGGTTCTTTTCAGAGATTTTTTTTCTAGTATCTTCCCTTACTTTTTTAAAATTAAAAATCTGTCAGTTACTTGATATGCAATTTCCTTTTCTCAATTATTTTTGTAAATTTTAAGAAATCTTGCATCGAAATTTCAAAAAAAGAAATTATCAAATTTACTACTGACCACACAGCCCTAATTTGCAAACTTTCTCATCATTTATTTTGAATTTAAAATATTTCTCTTCATCGAGTTTGAAAAATTTGAAACGGTTACAGGGTAATATTTTTCCATTTTAATCGCAAATTGTATAAAAATTTGAATACAAAATTTTTCCATTGCAACATCATCTTTTGAGTCGAAACTGTTTCGCAAAATTTTCAAAAATTTGTGCAGAATATTTCGACCTCAAAATTTTTAAACACAAAATTAATCAAAAATTTAATCAAAAATTAATAGATTATTATTTATTGATAAAGAAAATAAAATTAAACACGAAAATAATGCAATAAAAAATACTTGGAGGCGCCGGGCATCGATCCCGGTACCTCTCGCATGCTAAGCGAGCGCTCTACCATCTGAGCTACGCCCCCGATACTAAGTTGACATTTTATTACGTATTTATGCGTATAGTTACAGAATCATTTTTATAATTTTAATATATATAAATTAAATAATATTAATCTAATTTAATACTTTACTTATGAATAAATAAAATTAGATATTTATGCATGGTATTATTATAAAAATGATTTCAAATTAATAAATTGTACAATTAAAGTAGTACTGAATTTGACTAGGGTGGTAGTATAATATTTATAAACGCCATTTTGTGTAAATTTCCAAAAATAAAACTGTGAGTGAGTGACATTTCATCCCTTTGTGCCGTTTAAGCTATTTAAACCTCCACAAAATTTAAGGTAAGCGTACATATTCGAATCTATTTAAAATAAATATGTATACCTATATTAATATTTAATGTTTAGCCGAGTCTTTAGATACGCTTCTGCAATGTTAAATACGAATCGTTTACATTACATATATAAACTTGAACGTTAATTATATGTAAATGCGAATTCTGCCTGTTTAGCTTAGAGCAAAACCTAAGTCACGTGTGCGTTGTTAAGTGAGCAAACAAGTAAATCGCCGTCGGGCAAAAATTATTATAATAAGTTGGGGAAGTACTATATGCATAGAGTGGGCGTGTCAAGATTCTAGTTTAAATATCATTAAAACGTCTTGGGATTAAACGGAATGGAATTTATTGAGAATATTGTGACGTATTTATTTCAATTACTACAACAACTATGTACACCTTTACCCTATTTAATCCTATCAAAGATGATTCGGATAATTACCTACCTGAAACGAAAACAAAAACAGAATTACAAACAGAAATCGCGAATCCGACATGTTATACGTTTGTCAAGAAGTTAACTCCGATTATCATTTGGAAAGCCATAAATGTCACATTTGTAGACGTTTTATTAAAGGAATCCTTTTAGATAAAGGTAACAAATTCAATATGAAAGAAACACAACGCTTTACAGATAACGTAGAGGTCCAAATTACCGACTTATCGGGTCCTTAAAATGCTTAAATTAACAATATTGAAATGTTATCTCAGAAACATGGGATTATAGATCCGTGCCACTTAGCGAATGTATAAATTGTACTCTTTCACTCAACAGGCTTTATAGATTGGTGTATTATATACATATATCTATATATACGTTTGCGCTGTATTGTGTACAGGCGGTTGCAAGGAAAATGTCCCGATCATTTTTAAATTTAAAAGCATTAATGCATTAATATTACGTCATCGTTTTTTTCGTTTTAAAGGTTCTAAGTCCTGGTTTTTAGATGTTCTATAAAAAAATATATTCATTTGGGACAAAAATTTTGAATGTTGTTATCTATCTTTAAAGGTTTCTGCAATCTACCGTATATTTCCTTACTACATCAATACTTTTTTTTGTTGAAATATAAAGGAAGCCAAAATAACATATTTATCTTTTTTAGAATCAGTAAAATGTCCCAAACCTCCCACCCAGGTGTTTGGTTCGGGACAGAGGGTGGTAGGTTTGGTACGCGTGAACATAGTTCAAGTAAAAACAAACATTTTATTGGAAATATAAAAATAATATAGGTAAATATTAAAAAACTTTTTTGTAGAAACTGAGAAACTATAGTAAAACAAAACGTAAACTTAAAGACAGAATTTTATCGTACAATTTCTATAAAACTAAAACTGTTTTCATTAAAAATGTAACATGTTTCGGTAATGGAAACTTAACCAGAACATAGTCTCCAATGTTGAAATCCTTATCATCAATGTCTTCAATCGTTTTACTTTCATTATTTTCCACTTCAAAGGGAGAATCATAGCTTTCCATAGCATATATTGTCACACACTCCTTCTTCAGAACTGCTACTTTCTGCAACAATTTTTCTTTTAATGATCTTGGCTTTTCTGTTGGGCATATTTTCAATTTCTATTTTCTCCGGTGTATCTGTAAGAATGCGTGTTCTTCCAGGTTTGCGACCTCCTTTACGTTTTCGCGGTGCATCTTTGGGAAATGGCCGTATTAATGTTATTGTTGCCTTTTGATGTTCCTGGCATTGGATCTATAGGGTAAGCCCGGGGGAGATGGCCATATGGGAGAGATGGCCCAGGCTTGTTATTTGGCAATGATGCAATAGATGGAGTAACAATCACGTTAGAGCTTTAACACATAAGTGGCTTTCGATTTGTCCATAAGAGTTACTCGGGAACAGCTCCGGAGCTACTCGTGTGCGTGTACAGTGAATTAACTCAGTACAGTTCAGGTACAGATAAAGTGTAAACAAATAAAGGGTGGTGGAGTGGCGATCATGTAATCACAGATGTAACATAACCTTTCAAGTTTTCGTTTTGTCTACAATTCACTCAAATTGTAAACAAACGCAAGTGCGCATGCGGGAGCATGTCGCTCCAGCCGAAAGGTTGGTGCACTAGGGGTGAGGGGAAGCGAAAATGGGGCTGTACAAGTGCGAATCACATGGCAAAATAGAACGACAGATAGGTGACCCGGAACAGCTCCCGAGCTGTACGGTGCACAAATCGAAAGCCACTATAGTAGTATAAATCGCCGATAAAGTCAGTAGATTAATGTTTCTTCTTTTTGGTCATCCTATAATTTTCACGGGAAGTAATTCAAGAACTCAGTAAACTTACAATTCTTTCTTTCTGGATGTTATAACATCACGGCGTTGAAGAAGGATCTTCTGACGTTATTCTAACTTCAAAGTGTTTAGTTGTCGGTGACGTTTAATTTTAATTATTGTCCCTGACGATGGGGAAAGATGGCCATCCTTTTTTAGGGAGTAATGGCAATAGCTTAAGAATAATTGTTTAGCATGTTCTCGCATCCCCCACTTGAAAGTGACACTACTATTGAAAAGAAGGAAACACCATCTAAAATGCTTCAAGATATTTCTGGTGTTCCACTAAAAATTCCAGCAAGAAAACGCGCAAAACAAAAGTTGCTCCTTTGTTAACGTCGCCTGAGCACATACTAAACCGCAAAGTAGAAAAAAAACATGAAGAAATGCAAAAAGAAGAGAGGAAACGTAAAGCAGAAGACTAAAAATTACTTCGAACCACAGAAAAAGAAAAAAAAAAACAAGAAAAACATGAGGAAAATTAGTCATCGTCTGCTAGTGAACCTAAATTTATTCCTAGTGGTGATTTTGATTTGGATGTAAGCGATGATCTAGATTCACCTAACAACTGCAGAGGTTGCGGAGAAAATGATTACCTACCTCATCAAAAAGCCTGAGGACTGGATTCGGAACACGAAAACTGTACAGAATTTACCAATACGTGCAACGAATGCAGAAAATGCCCAAATATGGAGAGTTCCAAGTTTTCATACCGTTCGTTGCTTTTTGTTTTTTGGAATTTTGTAATAACGGTTTTTTTTTTCAAAACTATGGCCGTCTCCCCCGGACTATTGAAACACCCTGTGCGCCCCGTCTCAATTGTGCTATTTGGCGTTTGTGGGTCTGTTTGGCGATTTATTTCTGGTGTCGTTGAGCGTATTTCTTTAATTTGTTCAGGTCTATCGGTTACATAGCTGGAAAGAAATTCATTTTCCGGGAAAAAACGTTGGGGTTAGTAGGATAAATCCCAGTTTTTGAAAATCCGTTATAATCCTGCAATTTCGTAAATCGTCAACCTCCCTGGATGTTTTAACATCCAGTTGTCTGTTACCACATTGTAGTAACTTTTCAGCGGCTTACATCCAATCGCTGAAGTTTATTACTACAATGTGGCGGAGTAGTGAACAAGTAAACTACATTATCTCTAGCCATGTTTTATGTGGCTTTCATAATTGTCGTAAATCAAAATGATAGGCTTTTCTTTTGATGATTTAGTATGCTCGAGGAAATGTTTAAAATAAATATTTCCTCGTTCATCCATCCGGATATGTTGGCAAAAATGCACCCTTGGAAATATGAAGAATGGTGGCAAAAAATTTCCTGAAGCATTTATTCCACACCACATAGTAATAAGCGTACCCCATTAGGCGGAACTAACGTTACCTACTTGTTTAGCCCCTTTTTTGGCTAAAATTTTCCGTGGAGAGTGCACCGTTGTAACTGCAGTTTCATCTATGTTCCATATGATGGAGGAAAGTTTTGACGAGATAGAATTGCTGTTAGATTATTGAAGAAATCCCCAACATTCTTCCTATTGAAGTTAGTAGCTCTCGATAAACTAGTTGGCTCGGGTTGTTGTAACGAAATAGTCGAATTTCTTTTTTTTTTGAAACTTCTTAGCCAATCTTTTGTTGCAGCTTCGTTCGTACTCCAATTAGGTGGCGTTTTAATTCTATTAACCGCACCAAATTTATAAGCCAGAGACTTGGTTTGCTTCATTGTCAAACCATAGTGAATTTTTGCTGATTTTTCTAAATACTCACAAAGAATTTTCTCTTGCTGCATTGTGAATACTTCTGTAGGAACGTGTTTTGATTTATAATTAGTTTTTACTTCTTCAGGTCGACTTTAGAATATCGTATTTCCTTGCGGTTTCTCTCACTCATTTAACACTTCAGATAGAGTTCTTTTGGATATATCCAAAGAAATTGCTTTTCTTTTTGAAGGCATAATTGTTATCTGTAAAATAAATTACAACTACTACCTAATTCATTCAGAAAAGTAGTATAAGATGACACGTTTGGGACACTGTCCCAAACATCACTCAATTTTTGTCCCGAACTAACCATCTAACTTTAGCTTGACGTTGGATCTCCAACGGTTTCCAATATCCCCATGTACTGCATTTTAAACTGGACACCCTGTATAGCAAAAATTAGGATGCTCCAAACAATACTCCGTCCCAAACGTGTTACAATACGACCTCGATAATCCGGATTAATTAAAACTGCGGTGCTCCGGATTAGTAAATAATTCGGATTACTGAAGCTGGACAACCTTTTATTGGAAAGTAAAATATGTAATACAAAACAACTAGAAAATAGTAGTATATAAAAAAATTATGTAATACAGAATGCATACTTATAAAATTTTATATTATTTTGTGAAGTAATTTGTAATTCTTGTTTGCTTGATCTTTTTCATGTTCATTATACAAGCTGTTTCTTGTAATCTCTGAAGTACAAGAACATCATGCAGTGAGAGTCTTGTTTGTATCTAACTTTGGATTTTCATTGTGACTATCATGGTGTTCGTCTGCAACATCTAGATCTGCAAGTGGTAACAAATCTTCATCATTTTCAAGCCAGTTACGTATTTCCACGTTGGTGAGATCTTGATCACTGAGAACATTGAGCATATCTGAAACATCTGTTATCCCTTCATCCAAGGAAAGGATATTGCACCGCAATTGACTCAGAGGAATCAGATCTTCAGCATCGTATTCAGCGTCTGCGTCTTTATTTGCTACATGAGCAAGAATTTTGTGCCAGCACTTCTGCAAAATTTCGGAGGAGACTTTTTCCCAAGCATTGCATAGTAGGCATACAGCATCCTTCAAATTAATAGTTTTTAATAACCTAACAACATTCTCTTCGTTATTAGATAAAATATGGGCTAAAAGACTTTTCCGATAAAATAATTTTGTCAGTCTGATGGCATGAAGAGCTGTACAGTTTGGTGGAAGAAAGATTGTTGTAAAATTTCCATCTTCGCTAGTCAGCTCTTCTACAGATCCGTGACTCGAAGCATTATCGACGATTAACAGGGCTCTTTCAGGCAAATTGAGTCTTCTTAAGTGTCTTCTAACTTGTGGAATAAATGAATATTGAAACCACTCTAGAAAAATAGTTGATGTCATCCATGCATTGGCAGAGGATTTGTATTCAACAGGTATGTTCACATTTTTAAATACCCTTGGATTTCTTGCCTTTCCTATTACTAACAGATTCAATTTTTGTGAGCCATCAGCATTACAAGATGCTAGAAATGTGATACGTTCTTTGCTTATTTTTCGACCTGGCGCTGTCTTTTCCTGAGAACGAACCAGCGTTTTTTCAGGCAACAATTTCCAATATAGAGCAGATTCATCTGCATTGTATATTTGAGTAGGTGTGAGGTTTAACTGTTGTATCTTCTCTGCAAGTGCAGTTATGAAGGGATTGACGGCGCTTTGATCATTGGATAGTTTTTCGCCACACACTTTTAAAGCACGCAGACCATGTCTTTTTCGGAAATTAGAAATCCAGCCCCTGCTAGCTCTAAAGTTATCATTTCCATAGATTTCAGTATAAAACTGTTTTGTTTTGGCAGATAAAATTTCATAGGAAATCGGCACATGCCTTGATCGTTGTGTACAAAACCATGCATACAAACGTGTTTCCATTGCTGGATGTTCGGCCTTTCTCAACGTTTTTCTGGCGCCGGGACCGGAATCACATTTGTGAACAAATCTAAAAGAAGGGACACACACATAATAAAAGTACCAATTTTTTCATGTGAACGCCCCGGCACCTGATCCGGCAGAATTTCGGACCCCCACCCTATCGATTTCAGTATTTCTTCATTAGTTTGTATGAAGTAGATATCTGGAATTTAGTTAAAGACGCAGGTCCGGATTAACGAGTACTATCAAATCCGGATTATAAAGTACACAATGTAATTGAAATGCTTGGCCTGATTACCGAAGAATCCGATCTACTAAAGCTTCGGATTATCAAGGTCGCACTGTACCTTTCCCCTAGATAGAATATGCCACATTTCAACTTAAAAACTAGTCCATCTTGTAGGGAAAATCGGCCATTTTCGTCGTTACTAACTGCACACAAACACCTTCTTCATACGGCCAATATAAGGAGCGTTTATACCTGTTGGAATTTTGGAGCCCGGCAATAAAATCGAGATCCGGTTGGTCAGTAGCGATGGTAAGTGGCATCTCATGTTCCACGGGAACACGTCCGTTCATTATTCGAGATCGCGGTCGTGTTAGTCGGGGCCCTGGACGGTACCTATGCTCGCGAAAAAACAGCCTCGAATTATGGCCTTGTTGGCGGGAATTTCGGATCATTTTTCCCCGTGTTCTCGCATCGTTCGGTTCGCGTTCTTCGTATGTATGTATTTTTTTTTTTTTTTTCGATTTCGATACTCCTATATACCTGTCGTTTCTTCTTTCTTCTTTCGATGTTGTTTCTTCTTTCGGATGGGATCGGATCTCTGGCGTATACCGACCGCTTTTTTGTCCATAAGTTAAAACATCACCTCATTATTTTTTCTGTCGACACTCTTTGAAGGGAATTTATCCCGAAATAAATAAAACGGTACCGATTTTCTTGTTCTGCGTTTTGGGTATCTTTCCGAGAGACATCTTTTTGTTTCGGAAGGTTCTTCGCCTTTTTTTTTTACTTTTATACTAGCGAAAGAAGAATTTGCTGCGATTTCTTAAATAAATATTAACAAAAAAATTAAAAGCTCTCCAGCAACAGAATCTCACGTTTATCCTAATAGCATTAATATCACGATGTACATTATTCAAAGCTCTCCTTCTTTACGTATAACCATGTATGAGGTACCGAAATCAAAGAGAATGTTCCTGCTCTCATGTGGGACGACCGCCTATCTCCATCAACGGCGATAAGAATTGACTGTTTCGAACTCCGGGCCGTGTGGCACAGCTGACCGACTAGACAATAAATTAATTAACTTTAATCGAGCTGTCGTCTTTATCTCTGGACAAGCTCATTTACTAAAATTGCAGTTAGTTCTTATATAATCTCTACGTGGCCGGTGTTAATAGTGCCTATGACACGAACTATTAACTATAAATGAAATGACGAAGATATACACAGATTATGTTACTCGGTTGGCGTGTCTTAAGGATGATTCTGTAATTCAATGAGTGGGGAAATCGTTTTACATATGGTATATTATAGGACTTTCTCTTTAACACAAATCATCCTATAATAGATATTACTTATAAAACTAGTAGTACTCCTCGATAATATACTTGATTCTCACTATATACGTATTGTAAAGAGTTATTATTACAAACAATCTTCTGAATACAATATTATACATTTCAATACATGTCGTGCAGTTGTGCACATCGTCCTCGCCGATAAGAATAATAATGAAAAGACTACACAACTAAATCCGTTCTATACAGAGACAACAATGACCAGTCAATAGAATTCATTCAATGCGATCTGCTTCAAATCCCTGTTTTATATAACAATGTTTGGCACCGCTATATCCCATGTAGTACAGGCTCTCTCTCAGCCTGAGAGAAGTATTCATGCTGAAATAATTGCTCACCATTAATCTTACAGCTCAATCTTATACAATGCGATGCCTGGACGCTCCTATATTTTTGTAATTCACTCTATACAAGTTCAAGTTTACGAACGCTCGGCATTTAAACTGTGATGAACGGCGTTGTGCTTGAGGTTCAAGTGTAACGTGTGGGTATTACCATATTATGTTTTTTTTTCTTCTTCTTTTTCATCACAACGCAACGTTATAAAGAGGTTAGTGACAGCGTTTTGCGCTAATTACGCTACTATAACGGTTGATTGGTGCTGTTTCTGTCGCTCTTGCACTGATTCCGTATGATTCTGTAAATCGTAATGAAATCGTTCGTGCACGGATTATGTTTCGAGTGTATGATTAGTAATTAATACTTTTTGTTCGAGTGTATCTAGTAGCATTATTTGATTCCCATATATGGACTTGGGTTACGTTTGCGAAAGAATCGATTAAAACTTAGATCAGAATTCATCGTCGAAACACGTATATTGAATTAATTAAGAGTCCTGGTGTTTATCTAAGTGAACTAGAGGACCAGGACTAAGTGAAGGCAGGATGTTAAAACATCTCTGATCCCTATTAGAATCATGCATACAACACAAATCTAACCAGGAGATCAATTTTTCAACCGAAAAAATCCTAAACCAGATAAAATCCGAAAATTGTCGATTAAGGGTGTACTGCTGCTCTACTGGAATCTAATCGTAGACTGCGAGACGAAAGTTATGAAAGAGATAGTAAATGCAGTTTTTCAAAGTGGACGTGCGAAACAAAAATTGTGTTCGCTGACGTGCAGAATATTTTATACGGAGCGCAGATGCGATTGTTTTTTGCATGCTACACTGTTATCACCAGAATCACCCTCTTAGAAAGGAATCTTTGCTGTTTACATTATGTATCTAAAATATCCACACACAAAATATTAGTAAAGATGTAGTTTATTATTTCAGCTCAGTTTAGTGTAGTATATTCGCCCGTTTCGGAAACGTATTTTGTCGACAACTGTATCTTGTGTGATTTTATATATTTACGGAAACGTGTTGTTTCAATGAATTTAATAGTTCTGTGAATTTGTGTTGCATTTCATTACACAATGCCTAGACTTCGAGCAGCTTCACGCAAAAAAAGTTTGCGTAATAAAATGAAAGCGGTATCCACAAAGAAAAAAACTGCAAGAGAAAGAAGATCAAGTTCGACCGAATCTCCAATTAAATTGATTTGTAGTACAAAATCGCAAAATGTAAGTTTGTTTTCCGAAAATCTACAAACATCTGTGTGCTGTAGTCCTTTACCAAGCACAAGTTCAGCGTTGTTACATAGTCTCACACATGATGAGGAAATATCTTCCCAAGCTGCTGTTTGACAGGCAGCATGTACTGCCGTTAATGGAATTCCAGATACTGACGTAGAAAGTAAAATTTCTGGAAGACATAAAAAATTTATTTGACGCCATAATACGTTTCCAACATCTACCAATTTTTTCCTGCAAAAATGAACACCTGGAAATTGTAAAAGAGCGAAAATTTGGTTTGCGAAGTGTGTTTACGATAAAATGTAATATGTGCATGCAAATAGAAAGTATTGATAGTGATAATGATCCCAGGATGATGGATATCAACACAGCTGCTACTTTGGGTACCATAACTTCTGGAGGAGGATATTCTCAATTGCGAGAAATGTGATGTACCGACTATGGGACCACATTTATTTATAAAAAGTCAAAATATATTGGCAACATTCATTCACGAAACAGCTTGGGAAATAATAGAAAAAAATGGAAAGGAAGAAGTTCGTATTGCGGTAGAAGAAGGTCACGTAGACTCTGATAACATTCCATATATTACAGTTATTGCAGACGGAGCATGGAGTAAGGGCTCATACAAAGTAAATTATAGTGCATTGTCTGGTGTAGGCGTTATTATTGGGCAAAGGCACGCGCAACTTCACAACAGCGCGAAACACCACAACATAATTGTTTTAAAAACTGGGATCGCCCTTCTACCGGCATGGAAGCTGATATACTTCTAGAAGGATTTAGAAAGAGCATTGAAATGCACAATTTAAAATATTTGTATCTCGTTGGCGATGGTCACAGCAGCCTTACGAAGAAATTAAGAGAAATTCGGCCCTATGAGAACAAAGTAATCGAAAATTGAGTGCCGTAACCATTTACTAAGAAATTTTTGTAGTTGTCTTCGTGATCTGGCCAAGAGGGCGATTAGTTCGAACCTGTCAGACAAAGGAACATTTTACATAATAATCTAAAAAGATTAAGATATGGTATTCAAGCTATGGCTACTTTCAACATTGAAAACAGTACTTCTTCTCATACTGAAAAAGTTCATGAACTGCGGACAATCATGTTTTTGGCCAACATAGTACCTGCCGGTCATACTTTTGTCAGGGGGCAAAGCATGGAGAGACAAATATCATACCAGAAATGAAAAGTTCTGGCTTATACCAAGATATTATGGTAATCGTTGCCAGGATAGCAAGAAATGCGGAAAGCTTAGTTTTAAATATGGGTAACAATGCTGCCGAATGCTACAATGCAGTCCAGTAACTAAATTTACTGGAGGGAAATGCATCAATTTCACTTCTAGACAATCCTACCAAACGAGATGCAAAGCAGCATCAATTGCTTATAATACTGAACCAGGTCAAATTCAGCATATATATATAAGAAAATAACAAATTCCAGTCCAGGCACATTCAGTAAAAAGTATATACGAAGCCTCTCACAACGAAAAATTTGGCGGAAAAGGAGAAAATCACTATTTCCAGTAAGAAGAGCCGCACATGTTAACGCAGTCTGCTGAACAGTACAAACAAAAAGAAGAAGAATATTTGAACTTGCTTAAGATAAGCCCTGAAGAAAAATTAACAATACAATTACACACTATTGGACAATCTAATAATATGCTATGGCGACAAGAGAGATCCTTTAGACTGACCGCTTCGTATTTTGGTACAATATGCAAGATGAAGCGACAAACACATTGTGCTAATTTAGTAAAGAACATATTGTACTCGAAATTGACCGGAAATCAGTCGACTCGTTGGGGCCAGGATCATGAAATTATTGCAAGAGCAGTATCGTTTGCGTGTTATAGAGTGTGGTTTATTTATTGACAATGAGTTTGACTTTCTGGCTGCATCGCCCGACGGTCTCGTTGATGACAGTGACGGTATAGTTGAAATAAAATGTCCGGCAACTGCGGCGCAGTTTTCTCCACTTGAAGCAGTAGAACAGAAAAAATTAGTTTTGTGATAATCGTGGAAAATAAACTAAAATTGAAACAAAATCATAATTACTACTTTCAAATACAAGGACAGTTAAAAATTTTTAAATTTGTGGTAAATATTTCAGGACAATTATTAGTATAAACGGGCTTCGTAGGTACCTCTGCCTATCTTCTTAGATCATACTTATTCAATCCTCGATGAAATATTTTATCTAATTTTGAAATAATGTTTGAAATACTTTTACCGTGTTATGAGATAGGAGCAGTACACCTTAACTGTAAATGTTGCCACAATTCATGACACAATGCATCACTTATTTAATCTAGAGAACATCTATATCTTCTACAAGACGTGATAAATAATAACAGAAAAAAATCTGAAGTTGACAATGGGATTGCAGCTATTGGCGTTAGAAATTAGTTCTAGTTCTTTATTAGCTTCTTCAAAGAGCAACTACAGTAGAACCTCGGTTATCCGAGGTAACATGGGGAGCACCCTCCTCGAATAACTGAAAACTCGGATAATCCGGATTTATTTATATTTTTATTTCCCTTCAAAAATTTAGTCACAGATGTCACGACCTCTTGTTTAAATGAGTTAATAATAATAACGTCGCATCCATCCGAGCGCTCTTCTGACTTTTGTAATAAACCGCTAGGGCTTTGGGTGAGATATATTTTAAAGCTTTTGGACGTGCTGACTTGTCAATCACCATCAATGGAAGTTTGTGCTTGCCAGATGCATTGGAACATGCCATTACGATTAATCTTTCCTTATTTCGAAAATAAGTACCTACTGGCTGTACTCGTTAAGTTCACAAGGTTAGGAATGTGGGTATGGCAGCCAAAGATTCCAACAATAGACTCAAATTTTCAATTTCTGAGCTTTCGCAATTTATTTCATCGATCATCGATGTAGCATGTTTTTTGGATGCTACATCGTCAATGTATCATAATTCTCTGATGAAGCAATAAATAAATTGCGAAAGCTGAGAATTTGAAAATTTGAGTCTATTCTTGGAATCTTTGGCTGTCATACCCACATTCCTAATCTTATTTCCTTATTTCGTTTGTGCCCAGGAGCTGATTTCTCCTGTCGAGATGCCACTGTTTTTGATGGAAGCATTTTATTTTTGATTTGCTTTTTATACCATACAGACGGTCAGTTGACGTACACCGTATTGTTTTTTCCAGGGGTCAAGCCATCCTGAACTACCGGTAAACCTATGTGTCTCTAGGAATTGCTTTCTGTTCTAAAATTGGACCTCACAGAGGCACACCTTTTGATCTTTGCTGCTTAAACCACATGAATAAAGCTTCATTGACCATTTCGTAGTCGCCTTTTTTTCATTGATTTTCTTCTTGAAGACGAAGAGGCTTGTTTTATACACGAATCTTCTATTTTCCAATCTCCAACTGTTACCTCACCGACTCCATAATCTAGTGCAACATTTTTAAGTGGCTCTCGTGCTTCAATTCTTTTAATGGCTTTTAATTTTTCTTCAATAGGAGCGACCTTTCTTTTACGCTGATTTTGTTCCGACGAACTACATTTACGCAAATTCGCATGCTAGAAATAGTCTAAAAACATAAATAGGGGAACCACTCAAACGGATCAAGGGGATTCCCCGTTGGCCCCGACGATTTATACTACTACATACATATGTATTTTAGAAGCTCGGTTAATACGAATTGGGTCTTTAGGTCGGCTCGGTTAATCCGGAGCTCGGATAATTGCGACTCGGATAATCGGGGTTTTACTGTACAAGTAAAAACCAACAAAAGTTGTAAATAAATTGGTAATTTATAGTACGGAAACATCACAAGACTCATGTACAGTTAATATTTGGAAACATAACATTAAAATACATACAATTAAAATACATAAATTACATAACAATTAAATTAAGTTATCTGAAATATTTGTAATCATTTCTAAAGACATTAAATTATTTAAAAAGATGATCAATATTGATAAAGATAATTCCTTAATGGTGATGCCTGCGGACAGAAGACAAATTAAGTTAAGGACCCCCCAAACAAAATACAAACACTAAGCAACAACATCGTAAGAGATTTAAAGAAGAAGGATTATATTGATGAACACATTCAAAAAACTTTTACTTGCTACAATGGTATTTGCCCTAAATTTTATTCCATTGTAAAAATGGCCAATTTTTCAAACAAAAGTTTGGCACCCCTATGTGCAGTCCACTATCTCCCATCATTGCCTGTATTGTTATTGATGAACTCCTCTCCCAGTGCATCCCAAAACTGCCATTTGAATTACCGTTCATCTACAAATATGTTCATGATATTATTACATCTGTTCCATTAGACCGTACCACTACAATCCTAAATGTATTTAATTCTTACAACAACTCGTTGCAATTAATTATTAAACTGGAACTGGAACGTTTTTAGATACTATACTAATTAGGAATACTGATCAATCTCTTATATTGGACTGGTCAACGTCACAGCACTTAGAAATAGAATTCCCAAAATATCACAGCCCGCCTTCAGGCAAAAGAACTTGTCTCGATTAAACAGCATTTTCATAAACAATGGGTATCAAAAAACTTCTGAATTTTTTACTATATAATACCCCACTTAATGCCTCGAACAATAACACCGATAAGGAGTCTACTGAAGACGTTCTGATCTCCTTGAATAGTCCCCCACAATTAAAATGTCATCGCATATTTCAAATTTCCGTTTCTCGATGGTTTAACTCAAAAAATCTCTTCCCTCTTCAAGGATTTTCCCATCAAATTATTCTCCCACCCCACAACCATTGCAATCCGGTCTCGTGTCAACTATGTACACATTGGACAAATATCTACAGTGGGTGGCCAAATTTTTAGAGTCACCTTGGAAATTTGAGCAATTTGTTTAAAAAATGTTTATAATTAAGCCACGTAATATATTGATATGTTTGTTTCTATTTTATTATGTTGTCACACTCTACTTAATTGCAGAAAATATAGTGGCAACACTGTTGACATGCCAACACTTAACTGAGACGCCATTTTGTGTCAGTGCTGTTATTCTCTGCTTACAAATCACGCGTGTTTATAGACGTTTTCTAATGCTCCCTATCGACTTTCTGATTATTCTGCTATACTTTTGTGTGAATTAAACAGTCACATCGTGAATTTCGAGTTTATTACATACATTTGATGGAAACAAGAACTCTTTTATGATGGGAAAAGCTAAAGACATCTCGCCAAAGAAAATAAAAGAGATAAAAACTTCAATAATGAACACTAATCACTCTCTCAGAAAGATAGGATGCATTATTAAAGTTTCCAGGGCAACACTGGACCGCATAAAAAAAATTGCAGCGTGTCGACCTGCAAAAAAGGCGCTGCTCACCCTAGCCATGAAGAAAAAAATACTACAATGGACCAAAGATCACAAGAATTGGACAGTTGATGATTGGCAGCACGCAAATAACATTATGATTCTTCTCGTACACCTTGCAATTTATCAGTTTGTTCTGAATTCTAAAATGACGAAATATTCCACGGAGAAGACCAGGAGAAAAATATAAGGACGAATGTATCGTGAGGACGGGGAAGAGTCCTCCCAGCATCATGGTGTGCTCCATCAATAGCAGTCAAGGAACTGATCACCTGTACATCGTCGAAGGAACGATGAGACAGGACCAGTATTTGAGGGTGTTGCAAACACAAATGTTCAGGAGTGTCCAGGAGTTCCCCAATGGGTACTACACGTGCATGCACGACTCGGCGCCTTGTCACGAAGCAAAAACTGTCATGAAATCCCTCTCTGACGACCACCTGAAGAAAGAAATGTCAAATGAAATTATCACCACCAACGGCTGTTCAGCTGATTGAGCGCTTAATAGAAGTGTAGTATATAAGTGAAACAATTGAAGAAAACTGCCTGAAATGCATAGAAAGCATGCCAAGAAGTTTCCAGGCAGTCATAGTCGCAAGGGGTAAGTATTTGGTATAAGGCATAATTTTAAATGTTTTCATGTCAATACCCAATTCTTTTCTCAAGCTTAAAAATAGGTAAATCCAAATACAGGGTGTTCGATTAAAAATAATAAAGTAGATGGCGACTTCCAAAAAAAAACAACTACATAGATACAATGGACGTTTTCAATTCTAGACACCTATCATTTTTTTACATTAATATGAAATGCACCCTTCTATTTAGATAAAGATCAAATATATTTAAACCATAAGTGAGGCAACCCTTCAGGGTGCATTTCTACGACCAGATAATTCCCGTTAAATCCGTTTATCTTTAAATCAGGTCTATGGTACTACCACCATTGAACCGTACACTATATTCGGAGACAACCATCTCGCCCATTTTATTTATTTATTTTTTAATCTTAGATGCATATACAATTCTACCTTCTCGACCTTATTGGGTACGCAGTCACACGCATAATAGGTTGTATATTTCAAATTCCAAGTAAAGTACAACGCACCTAACCAAATAATGTCTACTAGATGAAAAAAAAAGAAATAGAAAGAACGGCCGTAATAGTAATATAAAAAGCGAGAGAATAAAGAGACGAGCGTATTATCCCAAAAAATGATTCGACGGACTAGACACTTCAACGTTATTGTACCCCACCACTACCACCACCACCACCTTACTAGAAAAAGATCCTAATCCTTCCTCGCTCATCCATCCGGTCGGGGTCGCTTCGGCCTCGCATAGCATACGAGAGTGTGGATGTCATTGTATGCACGGAATCGTATTCAATTTTGATGTAACCTGTCCAACCGTCCGCCTAAATCTTATCGTCTATCTGGGAGCCGCTACGTGAAAAAGGTTTACCGAGTTATTTTTTTGAGCGATTGTCGGCCTGCCACCGACACCGAATACCGAAAATATCTTGGCGATCAATGACAATTCGAGATGTTATCCGATTTCGGTTTATATCCGTGCTCTTTTTTCTCCCTGTGTTCATGGGTGTCAATTACAGGACCGGATTAGAAATAAGTCTATTGCTGTCTAGAA
Source organism: Holotrichia oblita (assembly GCA_023690525.1). Taxonomy (NCBI): domain Eukaryota; kingdom Metazoa; phylum Arthropoda; class Insecta; order Coleoptera; family Scarabaeidae; genus Holotrichia; species Holotrichia oblita. Next base: position 94,667,249 of record CM043021.1, on the reverse strand, counting down.
TTTTTGTTTTTTAATAATGAGTAACCACCTATAATGTAGTTCATCAATTAATTTCTTCTTCTGGTCTTGTCTGTGGTTTCTTGGCAGGTAAGTAGAGGACTGTGACTCTTCCAATCTAATTCAAACTATTAAGTCTTCTTATCTTTTCTGGCTTCCAGAATCTTCCATAGGGAGCACTTTAGACAAATTATCAACGAGCAGAGACCACAGCCAAGGAAGAGAGGAGGCATAGCATTGCTGGTCTAAAAATTAGAGACCATGCAAGCATTTAATTGTTGGAATTCATTCTGCAGAGATGGTTATAATCTCTGCTTCAAACCCTCCATCCCCCTCCATCAATCCTTCTGCACTGCGCGTCAGAAAAAAACGAGGCACCCGACAAATTTACATAATTATCCACATTTTTGCATATTGCTTGTCTTTAGTGCAATAAATTTATTATATCATTAATGGGTTTAGCTTATCGTCCCATGTTTTCATGACATAAAAACAGAAACTAAGCAAAAATTGGAGAATTTTGAAATTTATTGGGAAAATACTAAAAATAATATTGACTACTCACACAATCAAATTGGACTGAAGAGGCGAGAAGTAATAAAAATTATTTGTCAATACGGGGCATTGCCACCTCACGTCCTGTATGCTTGCTTGGGGAAAGTAGGTCTTCCTGTGTTGTTGCAGCAGGTATGCAACGTCTTACACGCCTTTTGAGCTGGTCCCAAATATGCTCATTAGGATTCATATCTGAGCTTTCAGGAGGCCAGTCCAATTTTTGGAATACCAACTTCTTCAAGGTGCTGTGTGTGGTCGCGCATTATCCTGCATTAATAGGAAACCATTGCCAACAAACCCAGCATAAGGCATCACATGCCCTTGTAAAATCTCTAATCTCTAAGTATCGTCGGGCTGTTAATGCGCTTCTGTCAATCAGAACGAGATTTGTGTGTGCCTCAAAGGAAATTCCTGCCCAAAACATTACTGAGCCACCCCCAAAATCAACCCGAGTTGACCGAATACAGGCTGCATAACGTTCTGCACTCATCCGTGAACAATACATTTTTCCATTCGTCCCCTGTCCAATTTATTTGTTCTCGGGCAAAAGCAAGTCTACGTCTTTTGTGAACTTCAGTAAGCAAAGGTCGTGTAGCTGGGCTGCAAGCTGTTAAACCACTTCTCCTTAACCTTCGACGAACATTGGAAATTCTGACTGCTGTTTTGTGAGCTTGCTGAAGGCTGCTTTGGAGCATTCTACCGGTTTGCGTTCGATTTATCAACAGAGAAATCGTGACAAAACGATCTTCTCTCTATCTAAAATTGCTTTCCAATTTAGGCTGATATTAAGGCTACTTTTGATTTCTATGCAACGTTCTCGACAAAATATTGATAACCCGAGATCATACTAAGGTATCTTATATCAGGTCGAAAAATTTGTAATGGATAAGATATGGTCTTCTTCACATACAATTTTGACAGTTTTAGAGGACACAAACGTATTAAATTGGAAATTATTTCACCAAGGACGATCATATCCTCATATTTTGCTATCTGACACTGATTCAAGTTGTGGAATCGCTTTTGGAATACCACCCCCTTAACTGATTAGTTTTGAACAGTAGAATGACCTGTCATTTGGCATGATTTGGTCCTCTCCAAAACTATATCTGAGGTTTAACCTCCAGACTACAGGATCTAGTCAATTTATCTACAAAAGCTTTATTTTAGCGGTTATTTTTGGATAGCAATGGGCTGGTATCAGATCACCATGATCATTAACTTAATAAAATATCACGAAATTGAAAATTGATAAGATTCTAATTATCCAAAAGCTAAGACCCAAACCTATTACATTCTAAAAGCAAGCATTCCATTCTAAGTGATCCAAATCTCAATCGAAAGATGAAAGTTGAGCCTTCAATTCACCTGAAGCTTGGCTTGGCTTGGCAAAACCCGAAGGCCCTCGTAATACAGTTTTGGACCGTGGAAGCCTTCGATGTTATTTAAATCTGTGTGTTTGGTTTTTCTCTTCTTTAGACAGCTCACCTTAAGCTTGGCTTGATGATGCAGTTTGTCAAGTCTCTCAATCTTGATGGTGAATATACTTCCTGTTTTTTTTTCCTGACTGGGTTTAGACTTTCCACAAGATTGTAGAAGGTGTGCTCGATAGATCTTCAAATTTGTGTCTTTGTACCTCATTTTTAATTCGCCTGGAGGATGATAGAAAAACAAAAAACAGTGTAGGTGTCTTTCAAGCCAGTTATGGAAATGAGTCTTTAGATAAGTCATCATGATTACTTCCCAAAAATTTTGGTAGTATAAGTGATCACTGTCGACACTATAGTGTTGTTGTTGTGTTGAACTAATTCTGTCTGGGATATTTTACAGGCATGGTCTTTTCTTCCTCTAAATAGGCCCACAATTTTGCCAGAGCCTCAATTTGGTATTTGTGGTTGGTTGAAGCCCTTACTTTCTAAAATAATGAAAATGACGAGCATGGATAATGTCAGGGTCGTGTGATGACTTTATCTAAGACTTCAGGGTCTGAATCTGAATCCCACCATAATGTCATAGTGTTGAACATTTTCAAAAATTCGTAGGACGACCAGAAGGTTTATTTATCATGTTGGTACCTTTGAAAAACTAGTATTTGTGCCAGGGAACTATCGCCAAGCTTTTAACAATTAGAAACATTGTGTTTGGTGTAAATTTAGGAATTTTTTCTCTTAAGCACCAGGTTTTTTATCAAACTTAAAAAAATGAGTCATAAATGATAGAGAATTTTGTTAGAATTTTTAATAATAAGACATCGGAGGTTTATCAACGATATAACTACATAATCGTTTCCCTTTATTTCTCTCTCTTTTTTTATCTCTCGTATAATCCTTTCCGTTGGACGTGTTCCTTTTTTTTTGTTCCCTCCACATTCTCGTTTCGGCGTATACGAAAATATTTCGCGTAAATCTTAAATCTCCTCGGAATGGCCCCGTTGTACACACATCAACCGCGCTCTGCAATTTTGGCAATCTCCACCTCTTTCGTCGGGGCCATAAAAATTTCCGAACTGGTCCATAAAAAAATCAGATATCTTTCATGTAAAGTCCACACGAGATGACTTCAAGAGCTCATTTTCGAACCCGTAAAGCGTCAGTTTAATAAATCAAAAGGAACATTACCGCTCGGATGAAAGGCTCTTTTTATGTGTACAGTAACAATAACAACCTGTTTGCCTTTTATACGGTTTTCCTGTTATTTTCACTCTGTATGTATGAGTAAGTATGTACATATCGCGAAATATTAATTAAAATATAAATTCCTATAAAAGAATGAAAACAACACAATGTAGCATAATAATAATATGTAGAAAAGATAGAGGTGGGCGTTTCTAACACAGGACTATAGCATTGATTATGTATTCTTATAGGGATTTAATAACAACTTTATTTCAATTCAAATCAATTTCCATATGGAATAGCTTTTATATGTAGTATGTATTATGTTTCGATGTACAATAGAGATGCATAAATAATAGAATATTCAGGAGAGCTAACACAGCCTCCGTATAATTTTAATTGCAGCTATATGCAAGCTCCGAACCCTGGTATTATGTTGCAAACTCGAACATAATTCGCCTTATGTAAACGTAGAATGAACAGCCAACGTTGAGCTTGAAAGCTTCGGCTATTCGAGATGTATTCATGTCATTCGGAACACGAAAAAAACGCCCAGTGCATTAGCTGAAAGTGCCATTCTATTCTGTGTTTGTATAGTGGATACATGTATATTCCCAGCAATTACTTTGCAATGAAAGCATGCATAGCATTAATGAAACGGTTAGAATTGAAATGCTGTTGAATTTTTTTCTGAAAGCAAGCTTTGTAATGTATAGATACATTTGCCGAAAAAATGCTCTTAAAAAAATTGGGCAATAAAACATGAATGAATATCATCATGAAGAAGTCGAAACTCCAATCGTGGTTCTATATTTTGATTTAGTTTTTAATACAGGATAACAAAACTTTACTTTTAGCCACAGTGATCTGTCTTCATCGTAAATCAGGTTTAAACTCCTTTATAACAAGTTTAGAGTCGCTGCAAAACATTTCTTCTTTAATGAAACAACACAATGGCAAGAAATCCTTAATTGATGGTGGGAGAGATAAAAGGCAACCTACAAAATTTCAAAAATTATAATTTCAGAAATTTTTTCCTTCAAGATTTAGGAATGAGTGATGTGGCTGCAAAATTCTTTCCTTGCCTGCTGAGAGAAGACCAAAAAAAGAACTACAAAAGCAATTAGAAGAAAATCTGGAGTCATTACTGGGGTTTGTGGTTATGATCTTTAGATAAAAACCCAATCTGCGCAGAATGAAAGATGCCTAACGATCCACGGCTCAAGAAAGTCGAATCGAAGCAGATTCTCACCGCTTTCGATTATTTGGGGCAGCAAAATCTGCTTTGGCATCAATTTTTTATTTTGCAAAACTTATCACCTTATTCTAAGAAACAAAAAATGCTTGTATTATGCCAACGGCACCAGCGAGATGAGACACATCTTTATACGTGGGTAATCCCCCACCACCTTTGAGTACTTTTGTGTCGAAGCTAATCTGGGATTGTCTGCTTTGCTTTAAAGCTCTGACCCAAAGAAGTACAGTCGTATTGATATGGGTATGATTGTGTGGGTATTAGATCATTAAAATTGTGTGGAGAATCAGATTGTTGATGGTCTTGCAAAGAAAGGTGCAGAAGTCTTGATTCATTGGATCGGAGCCACATAAAGGCTCATCCTCAACAGTAGGAGATTGGTCCAAAAAAAGTTTATTACTTTTTCAACTACGAAGGCTAAATCTTGTTCCAAATATAGTGGGAGAGGAGAACAGGTTACGTGTGATCAGATGGTGGTGGGTCGATAAAGGTACCACCACCCTGAAAGGACGCACTCAGAACCACCTGACGTTAGAAAATGCTTTTGTCCACCAATAAAGCATCTCATCGACATCTTGATTCAATATCTAATTTTTCCATTTTCAGCATATTGCAGGCTCTGACAAATAAGCCACCTCCTAGATCGTACTTCAGAACAATTTATTGAAGTTTAAGAATGGATAAAATAACACTTAAAAACAGTAAACCAGGCGCAGTTGTTAGTCTTCCAGAAGGCAGAACCGATTAGCGGTGGGGACGTGGACCTTTAGAGATCTGCAGATCTCTGACGTCATTCCGAAACTAAGACTATTAAAAAAGTTTATTTCATCTTCAGCCACTAAGGACGTCAATAAGAGAGATCTTAGCACCATTACTGCCATGTTCATTATCCATGGCCCTCTGAGACATCACCTCCAAAAGATGGGCAAGGTAGATAGTGATAAATGACGATTTTGTTCCAAATATAGTGGAAGAGTGGAACACACTACGTGTGATTGGGTGGTGGTGGGCCGAAAAAGGAACCACCACCTTGAAAAGAAGCACTCAGAACCATCTGACGTTAGAAAATGCCTTTGTCCAGCAATAAAATTCAGCAATTAAGCATGTCATCGACATCTTGATTGAATATCTCATTTTCCATTTTCAGCATATTGTAGGCTCTGACGAATAAGCTTCCTCCTAGATCGTACTTCAAAATAATTTATTGAAGTTTAAGAATGGTTAAAACAACACTGAAAAAACAGTAAACGAAACGCAGTCGTTAGTCTTCCAGAAGGCAGAAGCGATTAGCGGTGGGGAGGTGGATCTTTACAGATCTGTGACCTCATTCCGAAACTAAGACTATTAAAGAAGTTTATTTCACCTTCAGCCACTAAGCACCTCAATAAGTGAGATCTTAGCACTATTACCGCCTTATGAGACTGGCCATGGCCCTCTGATGCATCACCTCAATAAGATGGACAAGGTGAACAGTGATAAATGGCGATTTTGTACTAAATGTAGTTGAAGAGCGGAAGACGTTACGTGTGATTGGGTGGTGGTGGGCTGAAAAAAATACCACCACCTTGAAAAGACGTACTCAGAATCATTTGACGTTAGAAAATGCCTTTGTCCACCAATAAAGTCCACCAATAAAGCATGTCATCGATATCTTGATTCAATATCTCAATTTTGAGTTTCTGGTTCTGGGTAAAACAACACTGAAAAAAAAAAACAATAAACGAAACGCAGTTGTTCTTCCAGAAGGCAGAAGCGATTAGTGGTGGGGAGGTGGACCTTTACAGATCTGCAGATCTATGGCATCATTGCAATATGTCGCTTTTTACTTAAAACTGTACGCTTTGTTGCATTTATTCTTTCGCTAGTAATCTAATTAAAATTTTTCGTATACTGTATATGATTCTACACCAATTTATATACTGAAACCTGTACATATTAAAGGGGCACAAGGTGTTTGCTTGGACAATAATCTTGAACAACCCGTTCAGGTTAATTTACATACGTGTATTACACCTGAACCAAAGCCCTCTTGTGTTTAGGGTATGTGTACACATACATATACAGGTCTAAAGGAAGTTAGTGCAATTTGATGTTCGTGTGTTCGGAAACATCGAGTTTAATTTTTCGATGTTTTAGACATGGTTCGTGATATTTCACAGCGCTATCAGATAATGGATTTTTCACGCTCGCTAAGTTCAAAAACAAATACTGCGTCTGTTGAGTGTTTTGAACCCCACGACAACATGCACGTATTATATGCATCGGGCATGAGTTCTAGCGCCTACGGATTCGTAAATAGCCTAGCAGCGTATTGTCTGGTTTTAATGTGTGAAGGTGTACCTGTCCAGATGGAAAATTTTCGTCGTATTATCGTGGTATAAAAGGATGTTTTCTTTAAAAAAAACGTATTGCAAATTTCGACGTATAATTTCACCTTATTAAAATATATTGATTCAAATTCCAATCATTAATATTTATTCCTAATTGGGAACCTTAACAGAAGTGCCGTAATATAAGACGCGATTCTAGTTATATTCCTTCTGTTCCATTTTCTCCTTACCCTAATGCGAAAATCATGCTAATTTAATTAGGTAAGGTTTTCGGATGAAATTTCATACCCATTACGTGCGAAGCCGTCAGAAGAGAATATCAGCGGCTACGTCGCTTAATTAGACGGTGTTTTTAATAAAATGAGAAATTTCGAATCCGCAGCAGTCGCGGTTGTAATTATTGGAGTGGATTGGCGATCACCTGAACAAAGCGATTCTCTTCATTTTTATCGTTTATTTCACCTAGTTGGGGTTGATATTTTTTGGCCTATTTTGGCAGAATAATTAATTAAAATTTTACGACTGTTTATGAATTTAATTGGCATTTTGTGAATTTTTGGAAATCGATGGTGTTACAAATTCCTTAAAAGATCTCCAGAGATAACCAAATCCTCTTTTATGCAAAAGCCTAGCAAGAAACTACCATTGAAAGGCCTCTTCACTAATTTGCTGCAGCTGTTATATGGGGGGTGCCATAGATGTTGCCATCAATTTTTTTGATAAATTAGAGGTTGGGAACATTGATAGTTATTTTTAATGGTTGTAAAGAGAGAGAGCAAGTTAGTAAATTGCTTATATTAAGCCCAAAAGCGTGAGAAATTGTAATCTCACCCCCTCCCCCACTCCCATCCACACACATCTTGAAATTGAAAAATTTTATAAATTGAACAAAAGACATTTTCATTTTAACCTGTCGAGGAAGGGGAATGGGGTGGCGTGGATAACATTAAAACTGTCCCAGTTGCTAAGTGAAACATTGCAAATTTTTTTGTTTCTGCTAAGATATTGACTACCTAATTCATTCTTAGAGCCGGTGGAAGCACTTCGTATGGCTAGAAATGTTTTAGGCATCCAATTACTTGCGTTACTTACCTGTCCTTTTACAGGACAGGCTTTGCTATGATTGTGTGTGGTGCGTTCAAATATTATCTGGGAAGGTGGAAGGTCTCGATGAATATACAGGTTAGAAAATAAAAAGATTTTCCTCCACAATTTGCTTCGGAATTCGTTGACCCAACACTTGGGAGAGCTAAATCCCCATAGATCTCCTCCCCGTGTGGAGACTAGGAGAATCTCATCGATGACAGACATCACAGCATCCGGCTGCGATTTGGTCGTCTTGTCGCAAATTTTCGAAACTCCTTGTTTGTGGAAAAGCCCTGCGATTACCAAGAGGAAGAAAGGCTAACCGATTTTTCGTCCAGCCTTAGGCCAAACAGAAGCCCTATGGTATACTTGAGTTTGGTCTGAGTCCAATTATTATGGGGAGTGGAGTGTGGAAGGTATTTCATGATATTGAATTATTGTTGGATAAGTCTTCTTTCTCTGTTTTGCTAAAACTTTGCGATGTTGTCGAGATTATCAACGATTTTGGATTCGCATTTGTTCTGGGAGGTGGCAGTTCGTACCTGACGTTCCAGTTGACACTATTGATACTTTTAAATCTATTATTTTAATACGAAAGATTTTCCCAGAGAGCTACTTGATTGTGGAAAAACCCTGTGGTTACCAAGAGGAAAAAAATGCTAACGTCCAGCCTTAGGCCAAACAGAAGCCCTATGGTATACTTGAGTTTGGTGTGAGTCCAATTATTATGGGAAGTGGAGTGTGGAAGGTATTTCAAGATATCGAATTATTGTTGGATAAGTCTTCTTTCTCTGTTTTCCTGAAGTTTTGCGATGTTGTCAAGATTATCAACGTTTTCGGATTCGCATTTATTCTGGGAGGTGGCAGTTCGTACCTGACGTTCCAGTTGACTCTATTGATACTTTTAGATCTATTATTTTAATACGAAGGATTTTCCAAGAGAACTACTTGATTGTGGAAAAATCCTGTGGTTACCAAGAAGAAAAAAAATGCTAACGTCCAGCCTCTGGCCAAACAGAAGCTCTATGGTATACTTGATTTTGGTGTGAGTCCAATTATTATGGGGAGTGGAGTGTGGAAGGTATTTCAAGATATCGAATTATTGTTGGATAAGTCTTCTTTCTCTGTTTTGCTAAAATTTTGTCCTGTTGTCAAGATTATCAACATTTCTGGATTCGCATTTGTTCTGGGAGGTGGCAGTTCGTACCTGACGTTCCAGTTGACTTTATTGATACTTTTAGATCTATTATTTTAATACGAAGGATTTTCCCAGAGAACTACTTGATTGTGGAAAAACCCTGTGGTTACCAAGAGGAAAAAAATGCTAACGTCCAGCCTTAGGCCAAACAGAAGCCCTATGGTATACTTGATTTTCGGTGTGAGTCCAATTATTATGGGGAGTGGAGCCTGGAAGGTATTTCAAGATATCGAATTATTGTTGGATAAGTCTTCTTTCTCTGTTTTGCTGAAGTTTTGCGATGTTGTCAAGATTATCTACGTTTTTGGATTCGCATTTGTTCTGGGAGGTGGCAATTCGTACCTGACGTTCCAGTTGACTCTATTGATACTTTTAGATCTATTATTTTAATACGAAGGATTTTCCAAGAGAACTACTTGATTGTGGAAAAACCCTGTGGTTACCAAGAGGAAAAAAATGCTAACGTCCAGCCTTAGGCCAAACAGAAGCCCTATGGTATACTTGATTTTGGTGTGAGTCCAATTATTATGGGGAGTGGAGTGTGGAAGGTATTTCAAGATATCGAATTATTGTTGGATAAGTCTTCTTTCTCTGTTTTGCTGAAGTTTTGCGATCTTGTCAAGATTATCAACGTTTTTGGATACGCATTTGTTCTGGGAAGTGGCAGTTCGTACCTGACGTTCCAGTGTTAACTCTATTGATACTTTTAGATCTATTATTTTAATAGGAAGGATTTTCCTAGAGCATAAAATCGTCATCATCATGAAGCATTACAAAGCAAGTAGATATTGTTATTCAGAATATGGTGACTAAAGATGTTATTGAATCTTCTTCTAGCTATTGGAGTAGGTCCTGGCGATTTCGATTACAGGGAATTAAACGAGGTTACCGAACTGGGTGTAGATTTGGAACCATATCAATCAATCATGAATGAAAAATACATTTAAATTTTGACTAAGGTTTTTGAACGTTTTAGTTAATGGAACTTCAAAGTCCATTATTATACCCATGTACTATCTGGTACTCAGTCTCTAAGGGAGTGCAAAAAGTTAAAAAATTTTGGTGAACCAGTCAAAACAAACAGTTGGATTGGTTTCGTGACTGAGTCTGTTTTTTTTTGTATTATTAACCTATTCCTTTTATCTTGTTGTTTAATATACTATTATTCCTTGTAATTATAATTTATATTTGATCCACACTTATACAATGCAGAGAAGTATAAGCGTATTCTGGTAAAGGCGTTTTTGCAAATGGATATCATCTTTTCATTCAACCATTTATTTGCCAATCCTCTCTAACAATTCTCAATTATTTCGACAACAAAAGAGCACACATATTTATGTTCAATTTAGAATGAAACTCTTCGAGATATAAAGCACGCATTATAAATGTGCCATTCACCATAGCTCCACAATAAGACGTAACAACAACAACAACCCAACGAAGCTGATAGCTGTAAGATTTGTTAGAAATCCTGTCCGTTCTATTTATTAGATTAAGTAACATGCAATAGATTATTGTAAACTGGACGTGAATACCACGCGGTCTCGCGGTGTCCAGATATTGTTTACCGAATAAATAGTGAGTTACATATGCATATATGTCAAGGGTGACCAGTAAATAACATCTAGTTCCAACAAGATGTCTTCGGATGATTTAAAACGTTTTCAAATTTATTGTTATCTGGGTTGGTCCAGCTTAATTCTTTATATAATTTCGTAATTCCCGGTTGTATATTTGTACCTACATGGTGTCGTTTTAAATAAATAAATCTTTGTATATGCTTGGAAATGTTAAAAAACAAACTTGATATATGAGTGTGAAGCTGTGCCTCACCGCCTTAACTTTATGCAAATATTAGATAGTTATTTAATATTTTGAAATTTATTATTACCGGAGTGAATACAATTGAGGGAGGTCCCTCTTGACTTAAATTATTTATTCCTTACACACCTATTCGATCTGATAACGTCCGAAAGTATCGGCATGTTATGTAGGTACTCGCTTGACATTTTCATAGAATCGTGTCTAATGATAATCTTTACGTTTAGCTAATGCCTGCCCAACTGGCTGGCTAACAATGAACAGGCGTGTCAAAAAATCAATTATAGAAATTTTTATTTTATCATTTTATTGAAATCAGCAGCTTGATAGAACTGCACGTTCTATTAATTGTAGGCAGAAGTCTTGTTTGACAATCGTTTGTTAGCATTTCTTACAGACGTTGACTGGTTTTTAAGATTGTCGAAATCTGTACCTGATCTTTTATTAAGGAACAACACACTTATAAATTTTACGATGTTAAACAAGTATTCCGTTTAATTCATTCCCAGCCAGATATTAGATTACGATATTTTTTTCTTGCAGCATCCTCTTTAATTGGCAGCGATGGATTTATACCGTGGAAAAACGGAATTATTTTATCCATTGTGTTTATCCCACACGATAAAATTTTAACGAAACAATTGATTTAGTGCAGTGTGTTAATGTTGTCGTCCTGGAAATACCGCGGAGCCGAATCGAAAGAGAGAGGGAGAGAGAGGTGGTGCAGAAGTGCGGGGGTCACTATAGTGGAATGCAATTCTATCGGCACAATGTATCTTTTCTCCTTACGTCCGCAATTATAATTAAGTATAAATTATGGAACGTTCTCGTCGATTCTGAATGTCGTAAAAACACCCTCGAGAACGCGTATACACAAGATGATATAATCAACCCCGGTAAACGCAGCTACAAGCAACGGTGATTTATTGAACCGCTCAGGTGCTTATAATTATAAGTGAGAAAGTGCAGTGTACCACGTTATACAAGTACACATTACACACTGTCCAGCAGGAAGTTAGTTAGGAGTGATTTACTCGTGTGTTACGGTAAAATCGCGAATCTCGATCGTATTCTGTTTTGTATGTAATGTGGAAGGAGTAATCGCAAAACTAGATGTGTGAATTGAAGAGCAAAAAATATATCACTTAATTATCAATATCTGCTGCAATCTAAGGTCAGCGTTGTTTCGAAAACCGAAATCATCTTCAGCCATTTTTATGGCAAACTGCTGGTCTGGTCATATCTGGGTCAACACCATTTCTCTTTCTCTTGACAAGTGGTAAGCTAATCCACTTGTAACGGGTGGACAAATTTGGGGGTAGAAAGTAAATTGGCTTAGCCGAATTTCATCTTTCAGAGCGTTAGTTGTTTGTGGTTTGTTCACGTAAACCCGGTCTTTCAAATGGCACCAGAGAAAATAATCCAGCGGCGTTAAATCACAAGAACGAGGCGGCCAATTGACATCGCCAAATCAAGAAATTACTCGGCCGAGAAATTTCTCACGCAATTACTGAATTGTTTGGCCGGCTATGTGGCTTGTGGCGCCGTCTCGCTGAAACCAAAGGTCTCTGATGTCAACATTAGCCAATTGTGGCCACAAAAAATCGGTTATCATGGTTTGGTAGCTCATTTTCGAAAAAATATGGGCCGACGATGCCGCCTGACCACAAACCGCACCATACGGTCACTTTCTTTGGATGTAATGGTTTTTCGAGGACTGTTTGTGGATTTTGTGAGCCCCATATGCGACAAGTTTGTTTGTTTACATAACCGCCTAATTGAAAATGGGCCTCATCACTAAAGATGATTTTTTGAAAAATGCCTTGTTTTCGTTCAGCTTTTCCAACAGTCAATTCACAAACGTTCGACGCAAACAATGGTCGGCCGGTTTTAATTCTTGAACGGGTTGAACTTTATAAGCATGAAGATGAAGATCTTTATGCAAAATGTTGCGCAAAGTGCCTCTGGTGATGCCAAATTGTTGCGAACGTCGACGAGTTGATGTTCCAGCCTCATTCTCAACACTTTGCTGTGCAGCGGCTATGTTTGCATCTCTACGGCCACTACGAGCGTATTGATTGATCTATTGTCAGCAACAGTACCGTGAGCCTCGAATTTAAGGATTAAATTATGCATAGCGGTCTCAGAAGGAGTCTGATTACGAGGAAAAGTTGCTCGAATTTTACGAAGTGATACAGTAAAATTTTGATAGTAAATTTTCACAATTAAAATTCTTTGTTTAAGAGTGAAGCGTTCTGTGGTTAAAATTTTCCAACTTTTTACTAAATATATGTCAAAAGATGACAACTCAATTCTTGACATTTCATCATTTGACAGCCAATTTACTTCCTAACCTCAAATTTGCCCACCCTATCACTTTTTGTTGTCATCTAACCGCTCCCATGCCATGAGAAATAGTAATACAGTAGTAATACATTCACAATTTTAGGCGCATTACCAGTTTCCGGATCTTCACTATTTCCCCAGTGCACCTTGCAACGGTTCGAATATTTCAAATCCATAATACTTTCTGTGTGGATTGATGCTTGATACAGGTTGTCCTTGATGGCTATATTGAAAAAAAAAAAAAAAAAAAAAATCCTTGGTAAAACTGATAAATTTTATGAGAAACTTTGACATTCTTCCTCCTAGTGAGTCACAGGGTATCCTCTCTGAAACTATCGAGAGTTGTTGCCCATACACCTTTCACTCTCTCCATTTCATGATTGGATTTGGTTTATATTCATATAAAGCCTCTTGCACACGAGGCCTGTTTTCCTGCTGGGCGGCTTGCTTGGTGCTGTGCATGCTACCCTGCTCGAAAACGAGCAGGCTTGCACGAAAAAAGCCAGTCAAGACACAGCATTTCATCACACATGCGCAATCTCAGCTGTCTTTTTGGAGCAGGTGTGTAGTACCATCATGTCAAAGTTGCAACAGTTACAGTCACAGGATACGTCTCAAAAGTGGTCTAAAGATCAAATTGTAATCCTCATTGATTCGAAACCAAAAGCGGTAATTGCTGCAGTGCAAGCACATCACCATGCAGGAGACCCAGCGTCGTTTGATTCCGAGCCTGCTGCTTAGCACGCAAGGCAGCCAGCATAACTGCCAGCGAGTCGAACCAACAAGGAAATATGCGTCGGAAAACAAGCCTCATGTGCAAGGGTCTTAAGTTGAGTTTCTTACAGGGTCGCTTTCTATTACTAGATAATATATATTTAGAGAGGCTCACTAAAGGCTGACATCATCCTCCATTGAAAAATACTTGGAGGCCAACAATTTCGGCTCCTTCCTTCCTAATAAGGAAGAAAAGGTTCCTACAATGATAACAACGGTAAAATGCGTCATTTTTTTACCATATTATGTCAGTGTAGATGATTTTGGGAAATGATTAGTCAAAGTTTTGATTAACAAAGACTGACTTATCGGTCGGTCTGTACATTAGACCTTTCTGATCCTGTTCAGTAACCAGAAGTGATAGTGATAAGTCTTTGTTTGTCTTTTTTTTTGGACATTGTGAGACCAGTGCATTTTCAAGTTATTCTAATGGCTGCTATTTTACTAGATTTTTGATACACCACCTTCTAATTGGTCTAATTGCAAAATTCATCTTCCTAACTTGTAGGATTGGTGGAATTTTGAAGTGTCTTTCTAAAGCTCCCAGTTCCAGTTCCTTCCTAGTTTGCTCTGTCTCTGTCCCACCTCCTGTAGCACCTCCTCATTTCCCACCTCTTGTGATGGTGGTGTCTCCCATACAATATTCATTGAGGTAATACTTTCGAATTAAGCTTTTTGACATGAAAAATATAATTAAATAACCAACCAATTATACAGAGCGATGAAGATATTTTTTTATTGTACCTATACGTCCTGAACACCCGATAAATTTCTCTCATACATTCCCTTGATTATTATTTATAATGCAAGATCGTCTTCATAGATACGAGACGTAATACAATTCCATAAAAACATGTCTCACATACAATACTAACCTTCTCACTTACAAATACCAATATTAAGAAACTTTATAGACTTAACTTAGCTATAATATATTCAAGTAACGTGAAATTATTTAGAAATACCTCACATATCCATTTACAAAAATATCACGTTTTAAGAAACGACCTGTCAACACTTGTTTGGTAACAAATTAGGAGTGCTTATTTATTATCGTTTTATGTTATTTTTTATATCTAGCAGTGTAAATTAGTACATATTCCGTCTTAATTAGTAATATATATAATAAAAATTTATAAATTATTATATAATTTTTCATATTTTATCAGATTTTGTTTAAAGTTATATTTCCGAATTGAGATGTTAAAATCAAATTAAAGGAGTTAATTAGGTATCTCCTCTATACATACATGTTTGTAAAACAGATTTACTGTATACCAAACAAAAACAAAAAAAAGGAAAAGAAACCACTTGAATAAATTGCCAACCAATCCGTGAAAGACTTTATTTACATATCGACCGGTACCGGCAGGTTGTGGTGTTTGCAATTAATATTGTTGTTGCTTGCACGTCCACTCGAATGTACTCCGACACTTAACGTGAGGATTTTGGCGAAACGTGACCTGGGGAAAGATGGCAGCCAACCACTGAGATCCCAAGCCGAGATAGAACGGATGGATACGTCAAGTCCGACGCTCAAAAGCTCGAGGGAAACGAGGGGGGTACAGGTACAGCGCCTAATTCGTCATCATTGATTGACAGTCGTACGTCGAGATATATTAAGTTGGGCGTTGCGTTCATCCGTTAAGCTTATAACGTGATAAAAAATCGTACCTCACCTGTATTTTTTTTTTGTATAATATCGGACCGGATTATTAAGTATACAGATCGTTTAAGAAAATATCGAATATAATTTTGCTAAAAGGTGCATTGCGATGCTATTAATTCAAATAAATACTTAATTGATCATTCTGCAAAGTAGGTACACTGACCGAAATAGATAATAGAGTCCACCCTCTGTGTACAAACAATGCAATTGGTTACCAATCATCTTGGATAGAATCGTCTTCGGAAGGTGGCGAATCTTCCGTTCATATTCTTTATGCCACGTTGTGAAAATCCAGTGGCGTGTATTTTTTATTATAAATAAGTAGCAAATCACATTAAAATTGCCGCCTACTGCTCAAAAGGTTAACTGGTTAAACCAGTTTAAAAATATAAGTGTTGTTTAGCCAAAAAGCTCGTTTTTCCTGAAAATGAAACAAAAAAATAAAGAAAGGTAAAAGTCCCCGTTCTGAACAACCGGTTGGGTAAAACGGGGTTCTCATAAAAAACAATGAAAAATTGTGTTAGTAATTTTTTTGTGCTTCCTTTGATTAATGAGCACGGATGAACCCTCAAACAACCAACAATAAGTATGAAAATAATAATAGTTCTCATATTACATTAAAATTCCAATTATTTTATTACTTAATAATTATTATATGTATATACAGTCTTGGCCAAAAGTATTAGGCACCCTATAATCTTTTAGTTTAGCCTGTGTAGGGACAAATTATAAACTGTTTTTCTTTTTTAAATGTGTTTAATCGTCAATTTAAATAATTTTATTAATATTTTGTGGATCCGCCCTTTGCCTTTATGACGGCAGCAATTCTTTGAGGCATGGTACGAACAAGTTTTGTACACTGTTCCGAGTCTATGGTACTCCATTCCTGAAGCAGCACGTTTTTAAGATCTCGTTTGGATGTAATGGTGTATCCCTTGACTCTGCGCTTTAGCATACTCCAAAGATGTTCTATGGGATTTAGGTCTGGGGACCGGGCAAGCCAATTCAACAAGATAACGTTGTTGTCACGAAACCAACGCAGTGTGGTCGCTGATTTATAACAAAGAGCAGTGTCTTGCTGGAATTGAATCCCATCCATATTGGTGTCACCGAAAATGCGTGTTAATGAAGGCCGTAACACAGATTCTAACTCGTGAATGTACTTTTCGCTGTTCATGCGACCTTCACAAACAAACATTTCGTCAACGCCAGTGGCAGCCATGCATCCCCAGACCATAATGCTTCCTCCTCCATGCTTAACAGTGGGTACTACACAATCGGGATGGTATTCTTCGCCGACTCGACGCCTCCCAAATGTCATACCTGGTGTTCCGAATACCTGTGATGATATTAAAATCGATGAGTTTTAAAATTTGTTAATAATTAAAAAATGATAGAAGCAAGTAACATCTATCATTGCATTTTCGATAATTTATTGTGATTAAAAAACTTACCTCAAAGTTTGACTCATCTGACCACACTACATTTTCCCAATCGTGCTCTGTAAAGTGGTGATAGCGTAGAGCCTACTGTAAGCGATTTCTTTTGTTGTTGTCTGTGAGCCACGGTTTCTTTCTGGCCTTACAACCTCTTAGGCCCGCTTCTACAAGTCTTCGTCTTGCAGTACGAGCGGAAATGAATTTTCCAACCTCCTCCGACAGAGCTGTAGCGAGTTCAGACGAAGTTTTCCTGCGATTTTTAAGTGAGTCCCCTTGAGCCCCTTGAGCACTGAATCCACTCTTATTTTTGTTTAGAGTCAGAGTAGGTACAATTCATTACAAAAAATACACGCCTCATCGCTATCCTCTTCTTCAAACGAAAACGACTCAACCCCTTTTCCACGTTTTATTTTGTTCAGGGCAGAAACGGCCGTCATCCTATTTAATCTTCTGCCTTTAGCGTTGGGCTCTTTATTCTCTTTGATATTCATCGTAGTTGTAGGATCTTTCATTAATGTTTTTTTGGGGGCTTTCTTTTTTTTTCTTCATCTTGTAGCTCTTTCTTGTAGGAAAACGATGTAAGAATAACAGTTTTACCATGCCTTTTGTCATTTCTGTTCTGAATTCTCTTCTCTTCTCGCGGTAGAGGCCTAAGCACACTTGGTGAAACTGTGAAGGATGTTGAAGGTAGATCACTAGTAGGCTCAGATGTTGTGGTTGCCTGTTGAGGCTTCGCTAAAATTGGAGGTCACTCTCTAGTCTGAGATGGCGGGAATAAGTAATCAGGAAACACTTAGCGGTTAAAAGGGCAAATACCAGTTTTTTCAAAAACCTTTAACGGCTGTTTGAAAAGAAGCGGCTCTTTGGAAAGTAGCATTTTACAATTTTCCCACTTGCCTAATGGTTACTACACGGCCTGGATGACTAATTAACCACTTCCTTACTTCTTATTCATAGTAGTTACTAAGCGGAGCCATGAAAGTGACGTCAAGTGGACGTCAGTGAAGTCTATGAGTAGTATGAGGAGGAAAGCAAAGCAAAATAATATTTTTTTTCCTTTGCAAGATTAATTAGCTCGCTTGCTTTTGGAATGTGATCTATGCCCATCGAGGATTAGTAAAACAGGTTTCTCGCCAGATGGATTGGAAAGTGCCAAGAAGCCCTCTGTTGTAATTCATCCACTTTCATGAAAGTAAGAAAGTCCTGTGTGTCGTCCAGTAAGGCCGGATTTTCCCTTTTTCTTGGGAAGACAAACATTGTAGGCATGTAGTTTCCAACGGCACTCATACACGTTTCCGCTGTAACTAGTGTTCCTCTTTCAGCTGAGCTTAGAGAACCCACTTGTTTCTTACCACGAAGAGCGAGAACTTTGTACTGTTTGCTGGGAACAGTTATATATATCTTTGGGAGAAATTTTGTGTTTCTCCAAAGTTGACTGTAAGAGATCAATCCTTTCCAGCAATTTTCTTGTCTCTGTTGAAGCCACGATCAATGCTACTTGCTTCAGGAAATTCAATGGGTAAGTGTCGTAGATCAGTCAACGTGAGGCCAAATAACCTTTCCTCCATGGTACATATGTGTTGAACTAATTTTTGTTCCTGTTCCTTTGAAAACACTCTTTTGAATCTTGCCAGACCCTTTTTGGCAGCATCCATAGACGATAAGGCTTGTTCACGAGCATTCTTCACACGCCTTTCTAGATTTGTAACTCCATCTAGAACCGCTTGAACAGCTCTAGCCATACTTTCTTCGGACCAATTCTGCCTGTCCGTCTTCCTTTTGTAGCGCCTCATTGTGAGCACATAGCAAGCGTGTAACTAAAGTAGCCAAAAAAACCACAAAACGCAGTAGTGCTCTTCGGTTTCAGGTCAATACAAGTCACTGACTCGGCTAACTCTTCGATCGTCACAATATTGCTTTTTTTTTGTATTTGGAATCTCTCCTATTTTCTACCCGACGTTGGGCGCCAAAATGGTGGTAGTGCGGCAGTTTTCCTAAACTTATTTTCAACAGTTTATGTGTTAAATATGCTTGCATTTCCAGAAATTTTGACGCGTATATGAAGAATTTGGACGGGTACTGTGAAGAATAGTGGAAGATGACAGTATAAGAGCAATGACCCGTTTTAAATTAACGAAATATTGTGCAACCGTTTGACTATGAACAATGCGGGCAGTTGTATTTTCTTTCAATGCATTTGACGTTACGATAGTACCAGATAAATTATCATCTCGTGACGTCATCGTCAAAGGTACTCCAATAAAAGAGACCACTACTTCCAGTACTTCGGTTGGAAAAAAAATAACCTGGAATAACTAAATTTCTAAAACATCTTCTATTATTTATGGTGTGGCGTGTGAACGTCTACTTAATCCACAAAGTGAAATGCTCCTCTCAGCTCTCTAATTGAACGAAGACGCAATCACAAATCGCGATATGCAAATGATGCGGCCTCCTGGTGTAACACGCGCTCTCGCCACATTACACTCAACACAGCAAAAAGCCTATATCTCGCCGGTCAACAGCTCACCCGACTAATTACGTTTAAGATAATTGTGTCTGTTTGTGTGTAATTGTTGGCACACACAAGAAGTGTGATGCTAATATCACCCGGCCTTCAATGAAGACGACGCAGTCTTAAACCTAACTTTTATTCCTAATTTAATATTGAAGAAATTCCGGAACGCTTTACTATTCGCGAGGTTAGTCTAAGTTTAATTTATGTAAATTGCGTTCGCAATTTAAATATTGTGAACGTCCTTGGATGTCCAGACTATATATCATAAACCTCTTAAGTTGGTTATAGTTTCATATATAATGAAATAACTAGATGTAGGTAATATTGATTTATACGGCGTAATGAGCCTTATTAGAGTTGTTATCAAAATATTGTATCAAGGTTGATGCGTTGAAATTTATTGCTACAGCACAATTTTCCATGTGCGGAGTTAGTAATAGGAAAAAAATTGAATGAGAAATAGTGGTACAAGAGCGTTCATAAATAACAAAAGAAACGGCCGTAAAACAACCGCTAAGGTGTTATTATTGATGACGTTTTCAAAGCACGTACCAAAGTACTGTGTGGCTGTGTAATGTGATGATATTTCAAACGACTAACTAGGTTATTGTTATGCATTTAAATGGTGCTTGAAAGGAACGTTTGTCACATATGTAAGTGTTCCTGGTTTGGATGTCTTGTAAAAGATATCTTTGTAATCGCAAAGAATTTTGATATGAATCCTGAATATCTCAGTTAATTTATTCTGAAACAACCAAACCACTTTCTGATTGTACGAACTTCATGTTATGTCACTATTATATTGAAATATGTTTTTGGATGCTTTAAATTTTGAAAGTCGTTATTTTTTGACTATAACGATCGGAAGTTCAAACCGGATTGTTCTGACAGTTTTCAGTTGATAACATGGATATAACTCTAATCTGCTGTAATTCAGACTATTGTCAAACTATAGACATCTTTTGACAGCCAAAACGGTAGAAATCATTCTAAAAACCATTAAAATCTGGAATGGCTGTTACTGTTAGATCTAGATTCGGATCGGCCGGACCCCTTTGTCTTAAAATTTAGGCTTTTTTGTGAGGTTGTCTCCCGAGTTGACTCGGGCGTTAAACCCCATGATTCCGTAATACCTCACGCCCGCGAGACATATCCAGCACAGCATGGAGGTGCCGTCCGGCACCGTTTGATCCTGGTGCAAACCCTAAATGGGTCTACAGACGGAACGATCGATTGTACGACTTATCGTACTACAAGCTGATAATAAGAACCTAAAGGCAAGTCAGTCGCTGTTTTTCGTCCACACGTAAATCGTCGAACTAACTACATGTCGGGCAGGTTTCGGTTGGAATACCAGACTAGAGGGATACACCTGACCCGGCTGTCGTCGTGTCGTGGCTAAAGAGGTCTACAAACGATACGGTCTGTGGTACTATCCTGTATCTGGTACTATCGTGACGTCAAATGCCCGCACTGTTCACAGTCAAACGGTTGTACCTCTACTAGTTTCTCCAACCATTCCATCAATCCTTCCTCCCCATCCTCCAATATTTCCTGCTCCCATTGATACTGCATTTTTTGCCATTTTAAAACGGGTCGTTGCTGTTGTACTATCATCTTCAGGAATTTTTATGGCAAACTGCTGGCTTGGCCATATCTGGGTCAATAGTAATCTAATCTAATCTTCCCAGAGCTTCTTGCAACGGGTTTGAAGATTTCAACTCTGTTTTCACGTAGTTATTCGATTATACTTTCTGTGTGGATTTGTCGTTGATGGCTATTTGAACCCTTGGTATAACTGATGAATTTTATGAGGAACTTTCACATTCTTCTTCCTAGTGAGTCACAGTGGATCCTCTCTGAAACTAATGGGAGTTGTTGCCTATACACCTTTCACTCTCTCCATTGCATGATTGGATTTGGTTTACATTCATATAAATTGAGTTTCCTTACAGGATTCTGAGTTTCTACTTCTGCATTTCTAGATAATATATATTTAAAGAGTTTGAATGAAGTCCGACATCATCGACGCTTTACAGAAAATGTTTAGATTGAAAGAATTTACTGGCGGTGAACTATCTCGGCTTCCTCCACAGGAAAATACTCGGAAGCCAACAATTTCGGCTCCTCCCTTCCTAATGAGGAGGAAAAGGTTCCTACAACAATAATAACGGTAAAATGCGGCATTTTTAATCTGATGTCAGTGCAGATCATTTTGGGAACGGACATAACTGTAATTTGCTATATATAATTCTGAAAATTGTCAAACTATAGACATTTTTTGACAGACAAAACGCTCGAAATTATTCTAAATTTGTTAGATTTAGATTCGCATCAGCAGGATCCCTTTGCCTTAAAATTTAGGTTTTATTTTGTGAGGTTGGCTCCTCCCGATCCGGGCGATTAAGCCGTGATGCCCCAACACCCCATATCCACGAAACATGTCCACGACAACATGGAGGTGTCTAGTATGTCGGTATGGTGGTCGGACAGGACAAGCATTACTACCCCGATTGTTCTTTTGAAAGTCATGAAGTGAAGAAGTGATGTGTGAAAACGCTGCAAAACTTCGAGCGGTACTATTATTCTTTTGAAACTTTTAGTTAGTTGCTTTGTTCAAAGAATTCCTTATAGATCCACAGGCCAAAAATTTTATCAGAAAGCCAGAAGTATGTGAGAGCCCGCATTGGACACTCATGGCACTCAACCTGTTAAAGGGCAACTATTTTTCACAGTTTTGACAGCCAAAACCTTTCTAATAGTTTTCAAGTTGCAAAGCTTTTTTTTTCAAATAAGGTGGTGAAGAGGGGAGGGGGGTGACAAGATACAAAGCTTCATTAATAACTGAAATGCATGTTAACCAAACATACCCCACATCCAAAAGAGGTACTTGTCTCCTATATTTTGCATCTGTGGAATTACTTTGGAACATTACTTCGTTTGATTTCGGCCTTCCTGCTTTTGACAAGTACTGTTGCTAGTATATTTCTGATAAACGTCAAGCAATCCACTGGAGGGTGGGTAGAGTTGTATTGCAATCACTTTTGGACGCCGAAAATATCCAATTTGAGTATCCAAGACAACAGTTGCAAAAGAAATGCTGGAAAAATCCTGTGCCTCACATATTATTATTGGACAGATTTCCTTGGCACCACTCCCTAGCAACTTAGCATGCAATGCATTTCAACTTAACTCTCTCTTTGTTCATGCTATTTTTATTTGGAGTCTTATGAACAGATCCTGCCTTTTATCATCCAAAACAAGTCTTTTGGCCTCGATAAAGCTTACCAAGTATCAATTTGATAAATCCCAAAAGGATCCCACCACTAGTAATATTATTGGAAAGCTAAATAATGAGCTATGTGGAATCGGACCATTAACACACATATTTTTAAGATACCTCAAGTTATCGTTACAGAAAATGATAGAATGAAATAATAAATAACAAATAGCTCATCAACAATAAACAAACGATTGAAAACAGTAAAACGAAAATACGTAAAAAGAGAGAGAGAGAGATTCACCAATACTAATTTATTCAAAGTAGGTATATGCACGTCGGATCACAGATAGCGAAGTGTTTATTGTAAAACGCGGACAATATCATTATTTTTTCCTTCGCAATGAAACCCGACTTCGCTAATGTTATATTTACGATAAAATCAGTAAAAGCGATGACTGTATACATTGTTCGTCGCTTACGACCGAGAAGAACTTTCCAAGAAGAATAGATATGCGACCGTAGATGAGACTGAGATGGGATGATCTCAGTTATTGGCGGCCATTTCCACTCGTCTATTCGACTTAAAACTGCCGATTAGGAAGAATTATTCTGTATTAAATGAGCTCCCGACTATTACCAGTAAGATGGTTAATGGAAAACAATAAATTTGGTAACTATACTACTAACCGTTCCCCCTTTCGCATGCACTTAATTTAAAATCTATTTTAAGTTTTCTCATTCGGGTAAATGTAAGATTGTCTGTGTTACGAGGGTAGATCGGAAATTATTTTAAAGATGGATTTGATAGATGTCTAACCATCAAGTAATTTACATAACTTTGTCGGCATGTCACGTCAGTGGACGACCACACAAAAAGGTCATCGTTAATTTTATGTTAAGGAAATGCGCCTTTCCGATAGGGATCAACTCCCCTTTCTCTCTCTTAAGATCCGTTTACGCCAGAGGCGGCCCTCAATACTCGGATACCTAATTAATCTGAATAATAATAGTAAAAAAAAAAAAAACCAGAAGCATATAAAGCCTGCGAGTCCTCGTTGTGATGCAGCTATAAAATGTGATGATTCTGTCGTTAATTAGTTGATTGATAATAGATTAGATAACGTCCTTTTTGTTATATCGACAATGTGTGTGCTCCTGGTTATTATTATGGTTTTTTTGTTGGTATTTTTTCTGGTATTTAAGGAAGATCGTTGAAAATGTTGCCTGACAACGCTCAGCGGTATAGGGTATAAAATTTAAACGATTTTTTCTGGTATTTTAAAACGTAGTCCACCGAGTAAATAACCAAACAATAGTTTAAGCTCGACTAATTTAAATATTTTTGTATAGATTGGGTAATATAATATACCTTGTTAGGTCGATTTAATTAAGGTGAACCCTACAATTATTGGATAGTTAAGGATTTCATTTTGGTATGTTTTTAACCGGATACACTTGCCATTACAGGTTTACTAACTTTTTAAAAATGGTAATTACTAGAATTTCGTTTGGAACTAACGATGGAATTATCTCTTCATCACCAGTTGCTTCTCTCTAAACGCTTTAAGCTTAAATAAATTATTTCGTCTACAAACAAAACTTCGCAATCTTCCTGTACCATAAATCCGAACTGGAAGACGATGTAATATATAAAAACGATCAAAGCGACCTGCAACGTATAAATCTACCACCAATTGATAGTCAGAATTGTCCGCAACAAATATAAGACAACCATAACCATATTTCTCGCGTAAAGAATACAGTTCGTAACGCTACAGTAGTCGAGTAACATGTCTAACGTATGTAGTCCGAATAGTTTTCCATAGTTTAGTAGCGAATGCAACAGAATGTGTATACTGAGTACATTTAATTCGTTTCTGAAAAAGGTAGGAGATCGAGATGATGTTACGCTGAAGAAGAAGAAGAGGAAGAAGACAAAAAAAACAATTATTCTTCTCGATATAGAAAAAAGTCTCTGAATGTTCCGCGATAGAAATCTTCAAGTTATCGTTTTGGTGTATGCGTGTACAAACCTGTATATTTCATACTTGTATGTATACAATACGTTTAGAAATTTTAAGTACAAAATAATATACTTGGAATCCTAATTCAACTATTCAAACATCTGTCACTTATTGCTGCTTATGATGAGACGAATCTGTGTGATGACCCCGGTAGAACCAAAGTACAGGTCGGCTAGAATGCCATGGCAGTGATCTATTCTTAAGCAACAATATAACAAGCATGATTTGTTTTGTTCTTGTGTTTTGTTCGAAGTACCGGAGCTAGCTCTTTTGCTTCTCCGTCTGTGAGTGTTCAGTCGTGGGTGGCTGAACTGGGTTTTTTTTTTTATTCTACCAGTATGATGGCTCGTGGTTTTCGGTAGTCTAATGGGTTCCAATGTTCTTGCACTTTGATGAGGATTTTGGAGGCTGAAGCTCGGATAAATTCTTCAATGGTCGCAACTGCCACCAGATTCTGGTGGACCTGCAGTTTGCAAAAGGGGACACAATATGTTAATAGAATATTAGATTCTTTCAAATCAAGCCGATCACATCGATTATGGTTGCTGTTACTGGTTTAGGAAAATTATTGCCAACCTCTGCTGTCTATAGAGCATTTGTACCCTACATGGACGGAAAAATGGTCCTGATGATGCTGTTCCTAATCTTTCCAAAAGTTTCGAAGGCTGATTTCAGAGACTAACACAGCTGCATTTTCGAAGATGTGAGGGTAAAAAATTATAATTGGGGACAATTTGTCCCATCATCTATCAATGTGAGTAATCCAGCTATCTGAAGAAGACAATATTGGCTTCATCCTGCTACCTCCATTATTATTACAACCATTAGATGTTCACCCCATTCAAAAAATAAGGGGTAGTTCTCAAATCTGAATTTCCGATGCTGTTAAAGAAACTTTCCCATGATTCGGCTTTAAAACCTGTGGGATTATTCCCTGTAACAGTGATAGTGTTTCAAAGAAACTGCTAAAACCTACCGATCATCATCATTAACTTTTTGAAAGAATCAAGAGCACTGGATAACATGCAGACTACGAAACGAGAGAAAAACGTTGATTTTGTTCCAACACGTGATTTAAATCTACCTTCAAAGTCGATAGAACAAAGTTCCTCTGAAGACGTGCTGAAGGAGCTTCACTCTAATATGGAGGAGGAGAACGAATTTGATGGTTTTTTTTCCTGCACTAAATAACCGGTCCATTCAGCTTTTCCCGAAGTTATTTTTTTCAAGTTGTCCACGTTCAGGATATGTCTCCCGACAAATCCTTTTTGCCAGCTAAGAATACTTCAGACATCTCTCCAATATTCAGAGCATATCTGTCAATTCCTCAGCAGGACTAGTACTTAAGAATATCTTACTATCTTGTTTCCAGAGGTAATGTGTTGAACATACAAAAAAAGTACTTGTTAAGATATCTTGGGAAATTTGTGAAATGCTCCTGAAATTAACTGTACTGTGCGGTTCTAACTGTCATATTAATGATGACAGCATCTTTCTAAGTTTTACAGTTTCAGAGATATTTTAAACTTTCGAAGACGCTTTTTTTTTAGAAAACAACCCGCAATTCAAAAACCGAGCGACAAAATTCCGTTTTAATTTAAGAATAAATCCAAAAATGCGATAATATACAGGGTATTCCATTTAAAATAACAGAATTGGCATTTACTTCTGGTAAAATTGAACGTCCACCTGACATACACTTAATAATACAGTTAGGAATTTCATTCGTAAGAGAGCTATGGAAGCCTGATGCACTATAGTATACTTTGTGTGTGTATACATGTATTCAATGGCCTTGTTACAGCACTACATAGCCGTTTATAACGCTACGCTGGGAACCACTTATCGTAGATAAGGTAGATCGATTGGGATACAATTCTTCGAAAAAAAATGTCTCGTTTCTCTATTTAGTAATATTCGTTTTTTGAATAAGATTGTTTACTTATTTATTAGGCTTTCGCCTTTGAATAAGACCAGAAATGGGAACATTTTGGGCTCTTTTTTCTCTGTACTATTCCACCAACTCACTTTCCACTTGTAATTCTTTACCACTCAGAAAGTCATTTCGATCCAGAACCCTTCGGAAATATAAGTGAATAATCTAACTTTTAATGGCTTTGTTTCATCAAGGTTTAAATATAATAAAAACGAGAGATGATTTGATTGGCAAAATCGCTAAGATTAGCCCGACTTTTTCTTGGTAAATTTTCTTAGGCAAAAAAAGATCCACTAGCATTTTTGTCTCAACATCCATAGAGACGAAGCCTTAATCAATGGGGGTGACATTCGAAAAAAAAATGACAATCACCAAACGACCTCAGAAGTATGCGATGACTCTTTCTACATATATCGCTGAACTGTCATAGAATAACCTCCATGATTTTTCTGTTAGGTACGTGGGTGTTATCATAGAATTATTGTTATTTTCAGATTGACAACGTTGATAGATTTCCTAGTTGTTTAAAATCTACCGCCACTAGCAGGAAGCCAATTGAAAACGTCATCTAATATTAACATCTGGAAGTAGCTGATCACCGTGAGGGGCAGAAATCTCGAAGGTAGCTTCACTAAAGTGTTGCCTGGCATCGATAACTACCTATTATAATTTGGTGTTCTAGTTTTAAAAGTTGAGGTGGTTTCATCTAATTAAGTAGCATTTCTTGCGAGATTATTAACTGTCTTCGGTTGCCTCTTCGGTTGTCAGCTTGCTCATGTTGGCGTCTCATCTTTTGCATAGCTATCTTCTTAGCTAGTAACATATATGTTTGAGATCTATGTTTGCGAAAAGCTGATGTGTGTTGGTAATTTCCTTCCAGTTGGATTTGTCTGAGGGTTGAGGGTTTGTTTGTGGTATGCTGGTAGTGTGGTTATTTAGCTGATTTTTTATGTTGGGCGGTGGAGTTAGGGTTGCTTTATGGACGGTCTGTGGGTTTGTGGTGGGTGGTGAAGGTAGGATCTTCAATTCTTGCTGGGAATGCTGTTTGACGCTATTGGCTATGCGTCTTCTGGTCCTAACTGGTTTCATTTCTTTTGGAAGAGCTAAAAATACTAAACTACTAAGTCCCAGTTCTTTTTTACAACATAACATTTACTTATTGGGATCTGCAATTCATGTGCTTCCATCCAATTTTCTTACGTTTATGTCAGTGTCCGATTTATCTTGATTCAGGATTTTGATGCAAGTCCTTATTATTATCATTGGAAATATTGATCTTGGATTGGTTAATATCTGGTGTTCAAAAAATCCAAATCAGACTCCGGTGTAAGCTCTACGCCACTGGAGAGCGAAGTTGTTGTGTATCGGAGAGGAAAAGTTGGATTTGCATATTATAAGTACTTTTATTAAGATGAGTGTAAAATATGGGGGTATTTATCTTATCCAAAAACTAATATTCTCCCTTTGAAAGAAACCAAACGCCCGAAACCGGTGTCATATATCATTATAATAAATATACTGGCGCGAGAAGCTATCATTCCAATAGCCTCTCTACCTATTCACGAACGGAAAAAGATGAGAACCTTAATATATTTGGTAGAAGACGAAGAAGGAGAACAAGAGGAGGAAGGAAGAATACGATACGAAATGGTATATACATATATACATATAAGAGAGGAGCCCCAAAAAATTCATGCACGCCAGTGTTTAAGACGTATACACATATTTCTAGTTTACAAATCAATCACTCCGCACCGTTAGTGTTAATTAGAAAATTTGACCTTTTCGCGTCCAATCGACCAGTTCATCGTGATCCCTTATGGTCAAGAACGAGTTTTAACATACCTGAATAATAATCGTTTGTTTCGAGTCGGTTAGTTTGGACGCTTGGAAACGCATTTTTTCTCATTATTGTCGGAGGTAGGATTGAAAATAATCAACATTTATTTAATGTAAATCGTACGGATTCAATTTGGCCGCCAAAAATTCCTTTGATGGAGATGTTTTTGAATTTTTAACCCGTGCTTTTTTGGAATCGTACCTATCCTAATTAAGAAAGATAATTAATCGGGAAATAACTTCGCTGGTCCTCGATTATTTTTAGATTTGGTAATGGTGTGAAAGTGTTTTAACGATGACCAATCAATTCTCGATGGTTTTCTGGTGCTTACAACGCCAATTTATGTGTCATAACCGACCACCGCTTAATTTCCAGCTTTATCAAAAATTAAGTGCTGCTTATTTACGAACTTTTTGTGTCTACAAATGATCGTCTGATCAAATTATGCAGAATTTGCTTGACGCTTGCTTGCGTGTGTTGGTTTAAATTAGTCAGAAGTGGTGATTTCGATTTGGAAGACAAAGAACACCCAGATAATTGAAGATATTGAAGATGCCGAATTGGAAGCATCGCTGGACTTGACAATAAATGGCAAAAACGTCGAAAAAACGTTGCTCAATCATTTATGATCATTTACATGCCTCGGCTAAATCTAAAAAGCAGAACAAAGGATGCCAAACAGGCCAAAAGATCAAAATTAGGGTTTGGGCATCACTATTGCTGTATATTTGGCGGGATTGGAAGAATTTCGTGTTACATGAGTAATTTGGCAGCAAGGCCTATCATACAAATACACAGCAAAAGTGATCAAAAAACATCATGTCTGCATTTGCATGCAGTTTTGCACCTTACCTGGTTTGGCCCTCTCCGATTATTATTTGTTTTCATCAATGCCTCAACCACTTTTCAGGAAATACTTTAAAAATTAGGAATATGTCAGAAAGAAGACAGGTTTCACAACTGGACCACCTCAAAACATATGCCTTTTTCTAGGATAGCTTCCACAAATTGCTAATTGCCAAAAAAAATTGTGACTAGATGGCGCATGCTTTGAATAAATTTTCTGAAGTTACTGCCAATGTTCGCAGGAAAAAGAAAAATAGTTATTATCATGGTGGTGACTGCCAAGTAGCCGACAGTGAAAATTTGAGTGGGAGAGGGGGGTAGCAGCATTGTTTTCATAGGAAATCTTAATAACTATAGAAGATCAATGATCCAGAAAGATCGGGAATATGGACTCGATCTTCTTTTGTTTTTTTTTCTGACAAATTAAAATGGCGAAAACAAAAATAAGCTGTCGTCTTTTGTTTTTCAAATATTTGCGAAAAAAATCTGTTTGGCGGATTCCTCAACTTTGTATGATCATTTCAGTTGGTGTCTATATCACCTCAGGAAATGCCTTTTGTTTTGTCGTTAGGAAAATATTTTATGAACGCACAAGGGGGCGCCATAGTTTTGCGGAATTTTCTAATTTTCGTTTTAGTAATTTTTTTCGTTAACTCGAAAATTTTTCTTTTATTGGAGTTGGGACATTTTTGTTTTGTATTCAATTAATAAATGTTGGCTTCATTTTTAATTGATTCCATTTTTTTATTTCTTTGTGTTTGCTGTTTGAGCATGATTTATGTGCACGTAGGGCCCCATATTTTGGGGGATTTTCTAGCTTTGGTTTTTCGTAATTCCTTTTTGGCTCAGGAGTTTATTTCTTTATTTGAGGTTGGCATGGACTTCTTCTTTGTTTCTACCTCTATTTCTGTGGGCGTCGAATATTTTAAACTTCTTCTTTTCCTTTACCCCCCCCCTTCCCACCTCCTCCATCCTTCCGGTCTCTCACTAAAGCCTTTCTTCCAAGAAGAAGGTTCAGACTTTTAATATATTGATTTAATGCAACAATGTTTTCAGTAAATGATAATAACTATAAAAAGAACAATGACAGCCAGAAAAATCGGGAATATGGACCTCAATCTTCTCCTTTTTTTTGAGATAAATTAATGGCACGAACAAAAATAAGTCATCTTTTTGTTTTTCAAATATTAGCGAAAAATTGCGAAAGATTGGTTTGTGATTTCCAACTGTATGTGACTATTTCTAATTTGCGTCATCACCATCATCCACATCACCTCAAAAAATAAATAAATAAAGTGAGGAAACGCCTTTTGTTTTGTCGTTAGGAAATGTCTTATGACCGCAGGTTTCTAATTTTAGTTTAGTAATTTTCTCTTTAGCCCGAAACTTTTTCTTTTATTGGGGTTGGTATTGATTCAATTTTTTCTTTTCTTTTTGTTTACTGTTTTGGGCACATTTTATTTTTTGGGAATTCTCTAGCTCCCGGATTTAGCAATTCTTTGGCAGGAGGTTGGCATGGATTTTTTCCTGTATTTTTTTATCCCAATTTCTGTTGCTGTTGTAGGAGTTTTGTGTTGAATAAGTGCAATCGTTTTCTTTGGTCAATTTCTTCCTTTCAGGCTTTGTTGTTTGAATTGACTATTTTCAAAAATCAAACCCCAGAAAGGCTGGTCTTCAAAAAAAATAGCTTTTGCATATTTGTTGTTGCTTCTATTAAAGGATTTGCCAGTACAAATCAGAGACAGTTTCAACATGATGGTCTCAATATTTGAACTATAGTTAAAACCGCGAGCCTTGACCTAAATTTTATTGGCGGCTCTTTGATGTAAAACTTCCCCTTTGAGACGTAGATTTAGACTTTCATGTACAAATCAAAAAATCAAACACCACCACCATAACGTTTAATTCATTAATTCGGGACACGTGTTTAGAGGACTTATGGACCATCATCATCAAGCAAATACCGAATGGTCGAAAACCGGTGTTTGATTTATGATGAGCCCATAAACCCCTAAAACACGTGCCCCATGTCACGTTGGTTGTTTTCTCTTGTGTTCTATATTGCAGAGCACGCCATCTATAGTACTTTACATCAATTCACAACGAATTTTTAAAGTCGCAGGCAATCACGATTTCCACAAAATATAACTTTATGTCATAACTCGTATTTTAAAATGAATCTTGATTAAAATAAATCATCTGCCCGTATTAATGAAAAATGAAATACTTACAATTAATGACGAAACAAGAGCGAGAATCATTTAAATTTTCAACGAGGATGGTCCCTCATTGTGTAATACATCACCGGCTAGATTGACCAATGTGAGTTGCAACATTGATGAGCGTAATTGTAAGGTCCACGAGGTAGATAAAACCAACAACAACCATGGACATAAGTACGATCAATGGATAATCATACCCTGGCAGAAATCGCCTCTCATACTTTTGATCTTCGCCCTTGTTTGTTCTCGAAAATTACAGTCTCTGGTCGTATAAGTTTAAGTTTTTATCAGGGACCTCTCTATATAGAAACATTATATTTATTTATACATGCATTTATTTGTATATACAGAACCAACTCGCACTGATGTAATAAAGCAAACCTTAATAATATCATGCGTTTGTCCGGTTACAAACTAAGAGAGAAAACGTAAAATAATTACTTCGTCGGCTTCGAGCTGAGGCTGTTGCGACAGCGTGGTATGTCAGTACCATAAGTCCATTTAGAAAACGCATTTGTGCGATTTATTTACAGGTTACACCCGAATGGTATACAATAAAATCCCCTTATCCAATTAAGATTACGTTTAATGACCACCTTCTGCTTGTGTTCGAATGATGCTTCGTAATATTCCAATGCTACTGTCGACGCGTATATCACTTTAATGGTATTTAATATGCCGAAACAAATAAAACGACATCTTATAAATTAGCGATAAAACGTCTATAACTGTGTATTTGTTCGTGATAGATAGATATTACGAAGAAAAAATTGAAATAAATGAGGAATCTGGTAACATAGAGTTGGAACGTTGGGAATCTATCAGTTAAACACTGGTATATATAGGTCTGCGCTGCACTTCTCAAACAATATTTTTACCAGAATATGGAATAAAAATGAAATATTTGGCTTTAGATGATATACGAGGGCAGTTCAAATATTCCTTAAGACTGACACACTTGGTGAGGCACGATGGTAAAGAGCTTTAGGCACTTCAGAAGAAAATGTTTTGTCTTGGTCTGCTAATCACTTGTTCACCTCTATGAGTCTCTCATCACGTCCCAAAAATGAATCCCACGAAGGTGTTCTTTGAGTTTGGGAAGACATGGAGATTGGAGGGGGCAAATTTGGAGAATGCAGTTGGAAAATTTTGAAGCCAGCACATATATCTGAGCTTTCTTTTATTTGTTATTTTGCTTCTCTTTGAAATCCTCGACGATGGCTTTCTCTCCATTTTCTCCTGGGTCTCCTCTCTTCCTTTTATCCTCCGGTTCTCTCCAGCATTGTTTTCACTACTCTTTCTTCTTCCATTCTTCCATTCTTTCTGATGCCTTGCCCATTATAATCGCCTTGACTTTGCGCTTTTTTGTTCAGCATCCGTTTCCGCTCCATATAATAAGTTGGCCTTGCAGCAGTCTTGTATATTCTTATTTTGGTTCTTTAGAAATTCCTTTGGACCTTAATATGATATACAGTTCACCTAGCACACTTCAGTAACTGTTGATTATTCTTAAATCTATCTCTATTTCCTCGTTACATTTATCATTGATTCTTAACGATCCCAGATATATATATATATAACTTTATCTACCTCTTTAACTTCTACATTGTCACTTTGGTTTATTTCAATTTTCCTCTTGTCATGTCCTTTACTTTCAATTTCATATAATTGCTAACCATTACCTGTAACCCTCTCTTCCTAGCTACGATTATTGAGTCGTTTGGTTGCTTCTCTGAGATTTTCTTTCCTTCTTCATCAACAATACTACATCATCTGCATAAGCTAGATAGTGTTGACACATAAATATTGATCCCTTTGTATTGATTTGACCGGCACGTATGATGTCTTCCAAATCTACACAAAATAAAGAGTTGACAAAAGGTCTCGCTGTGTTAAATCTGCTCGATAATCTTCAAAAGGCTCTTCTGTTTTTAAATTCTATTTGCTTTTAATCCATGATGCTAATACCTTATAAGTGACCTCCAACTCTGCAAGCAATCCCTCTATGATGGCATCTCCTTGAGATTAAAGCAGCATAATATTGCCCCAACAATTATAAATCTGATCACGTGGTACAAAAAGTCTATAAGGATAATTCTTTTGGCATCCCCAAAAATAATTATGGACGTGATCATCCCGGCAGATGCTGTTGCACGAAATCTTCTAGGGGTGGTGAACTTTTGTTTTGCCATTCCATGCTTTGCCTTTTTTGATTCGGATCATAATGGTAGACCAGAGATTCATCCACAGTCACAGATATTGCGAGGAAGTGTTCAGGATCGAAACGAGTACCTGTCGAATGCTCTTTGCTCTGATGTCACATCTTCGGTACCCATCGATATGCCACCTTTTAGACCTCTAAATTCTTTATATAAAATGGTTTCTACGCTACTGATTCAAAAGCCACAAGTCTGAGCTATGGATTTGGGAGTGATTCGTCTATTTTCAGAACCATGTGATGGACCACATCAATGCTTTCTTTACAAACAGCAGTTTTCGGCCATTAAATTTTTTAAGTTCTTTTCTTATTCTTGTGTTTGAGGTTCTTTTGTTTCGACTGTCTTTGCCTCATTTGCCTTCAATTACTTTTGTAGTGGTTTGGTGCAGATACACGATTTGTTGTGATGGTTTTGACTCCTGTATGTTGGAATTTCTATTGTATAATCAATATGATCAAAAATTGGAATCGTTACAATTTGGTTCCCCAGTCCTCTTGTAAAAGGTTAAATAAAACAGTAGTTAATTAAAAATAAATTTATTCGTATGTGTAGATTAGATTAATAAATCTAAAAATTCAGAATTAAATTTAAAAAAAATTTTAGGAGGCGCCGTTATCCAGTCGGTACCTCTCGCATGCTAATGACACTCCCTACCATCTGAGCTACGCCCCTGCAGTCAGTATTTCAAATTATTGCAAACAGAGCATGTTCTATGTCACAATTCCGAAAACGATTAATTTTTAATCAAATCTCATTGCAACTTTATCAAAACGCATATATGTATGTATATACTGATATATACTACATACATACATAAATAGAAGAGAAGATTGCGAACTCGTAATATAATAACTAGCTTTGACCACCAAACTTTTCAATTTGGACCAACAACCCACCGATAATGCTGATCGGTGGGCAGTGCTAGTGCTGCCATCTTTCTTCTATTAACAAAAAGAGTGATGACCACCCAAACTCGTACAGTTTAATATTTGATTAATTATATACAAGAGTGAACCTCGATTATCCGTGTGCGGATTAACCGTGTGTATCGTTTTGCAATATCTCCTACAATTTTAACATAAATAATTTTTTCATCAAAAACTACCAGCAGTTCTCTATCTTCAAATTTGTCGCTGGAAGTTTTTCAGAAATCTAAACTTTCACTTCAAATTCAATTGTCAATGAAAGTTGAAGAAGCATTCAATCGACTCGTATTAATAAATAAAAATGAATTCCTCAGGAAAAAAAAAACGATAAAAATTCACCCGTTATTTTTCTTAATTAAGTTTTGATTTAATTTTTTACCTGATTATTGCAATAAGAAAATATTTTGATTTTTTTATATCTATATATTATGTGTTATGTTTTTTGAGAATCTTATATTGTTTTTTGATATTTTCTTTGCCATAATAAACTTCCAGCTTAATTTTATATTTGTTCCAGATAGATATTTTTTCGTAGTACGGTAAGTAGTCATCATAATTTGCTTAAACAACTTTTTGACTTTGAAGCTAAAATAAGTAAGGTGCGGATTAACCATTAGCACGATTTTCCGGGCTTGGTTCGGTCCCGACCAGCACGGATAATCGAGTTCTCGTATTACTCTTTCCATTCATAAAAACGACAAAAAAATTTTCGAGTTTAATATTTGATTCGCTATAATATATTACTCTTTTTGTCCTTCATAAAAACGACAAAAAAAATCGAGTTTAATATTTAATTCGTTATATATTACTCTTTTTTTTCTTCATAAAAACACAAAAAAAATCGAATTTAATCAAAATTAAATAAAGAAATATTGGAGGCGCCGGGTATCGATCCACGACACCTCTCGCATGCTAAGCGAGCGCTCTACCATCTGAGCTACGCCCCGGCAGTCAGTATTATCATTATTTTTCCTTCGCTGAAACCCGACTTCGCTAATGTTATATTTACGATAAAATCAGTAAAAGCGATGACTGTATACATTGTTCGTCGCTTACGACCGAGAAGAACTTTCCAAGAAGAATAGATACGCGACCGTAGATGAGACTGAGATGGGATGATCGCAGTTATTGGCGGCCATTTCCAGTCGTCTATTCGACTTAAAACTGCCGATTAGGAAGAATTATTCTGTATTAAATGAGCTCCCGACTATTACCAGTAAGATGGTTAATGGAAAAAACAATAAATTTGGTAACTATACTACTAACCGTTCCCCCCTTTCGCATGCACTTAATTTAAAATCTATTTTAAGTTTTCTCATTCGGGTAAATGTAAGATTGTGTGTGTTACGAGGGTAGATCGGAAATTATTTTAAAGATGGATTTGATAGATGTCTAACCATCAAGTAATTTACATAACTTTGTCGGCATGTCACGTCAGTGGACGACCACACAAAAAGGTCATCGTTAATTTTATGGGAATTAAGGAAATGCGCCTTTCCGATAGGGATCAACTCCCCTTTCTCTCTCTTAAGATCCGTTTACGCCAGAGGCGGCCCTCAATACTCGGATACCTAATTAATCTGAATAATAATAGTAAAAAAAAAACCAGAAGCATATAAAGCCTGCGAGTCCTCGTTGTGATGCAGCTATAAAATGTGATGATTCTGTCGTTAATTAGTTGATTGATAATAGATTAGATAACGTCCTTTTTGTTATATCGACAATGTGTGCTCCTGGTTATTATTATGGTTTTTTTGTTGGTATTTTTTCTGGTATTTAAGGAAGATCGTTGAAAATGTTGCCTGACAACGCTCAGCGGTATAGGGTATAAAATTTAAACGATTTTTTTCTGGTATTTTAAAACGTAGTCCACCGAGTAAATAACCAAACAATAGTTTAAGCTCGACTAATTTAAATATTTTTGTATAGATTGGGTAATATAATATACCTTGTTAGGTCGATTTAATTAAGGTGAACCCTACAATTATTGGATAGTTAAGGATTTCATTTTGGTATGTTTTTAACCGGATACACTTGCCATTACAGGTTTACTAACTTTTTAAAAATGGTAATTACTAGAATTTCGTTTGGAACTAACGATGGAATTATCTCTTCATCACCAGTTGCTTCTCTCTAAACGCTTTAAGCTTAAATAAATTATTTCGTCTACAAACAAAACTTCGCAATCTTCCTGTACCATAAATCCGAACTGGAAGACGATGTAATATATAAAAACGATCAAAGCGACCTGCAACGTATAAATCTACCACCAATTGATAGTCAGAATTGTCCGCAACAAATATAAGACAACCATAACCATATTTCTCGCGTAAAGAATACAGTTCGTAACGCTACAGTAGTCGAGTAACATGTCTAACGTATGTAGTCCGAATAGTTTTCCATAGTTTAGTAGCGAATGCAACAGAATGTGTATACTGAGTACATTTAATTCGTTTCTGAAAAAGGTAGGAGATCGAGATGATGTTACGCTGAAGAAGAAGAAGAGGAAGAAGACAAAAAAAACAATTATTCTTCTCGATATAGAAAAAAGTCTCTGAATGTTCCGCGATAGAAATCTTCAAGTTATCGTTTTGGTGTATGCGTGTACAAACCTGTATATTTCATACTTGTATGTATACAATACGTTTAGAAATTTTAAGTACAAAATAATATACTTGGAATCCTAATTCAACTATTCAAACATCTGTCACTTATTGCTGCTTATGATGAGACGAATCTGTGTGATGACCCCGGTAGAACCAAAGTACAGGTCGGCTAGAATGCCATGGCAGTGATCTATTCTTAAGCAACAATATAACAAGCATGATTTGTTTTGTTCTTGTGTTTTGTTCGAAGTACCGGAGCTAGCTCTTTTGCTTCTCCGTCTGTGAGTGTTCAGTCGTGGGTGGCTGAACTGGGTTTTTTGTTTTATTCTACCAGTATGATGGCTCGTGGTTTTCGGTAGTCCCATGTAGTCTAATGGGTTCCAATGTTCTTGCACTTTGATGAGGATTTTGGAGGCTGAAGCTCGGATAAATTCTTCAATGGTCGCAACTGCCACCAGATTCTGGTGGACCTGCAGTTTGCAAAAGGGGGACACAATATGTTAATAGAATATTAGATTCTTTCAAATCAAGCCGATCACATCGATTATGGTTGCTGTTACTGGTTTAGGAAAATTATTGCCAACCTCTGCTGTCTATAGAGCATTTGTACCCTACATGGACGGAAAAATGGTCCTGATGATGCTGTTCCTAATCTTTCCAAAAGTTTCGAAGGCTGATTTCAGAGACTAACACAGCTGCATTTTCGAAGATGTGAGGGTAAAAAATTATAATTGGGGACAATTTGTCCCATCATCTATCAATGTGAGTAATCCAGCTATCTGAAGAAGACAATATTGGCTTCATCCTGCTACCTCCATTATTATTACAACCATTAGATGTTCACCCCATTCAAAAAATAAGGGGTAGTTCTCAAATCTGAATTTCCGATGCTGTTAAAGAAACTTTCCCATGATTCGGCTTTAAAACCTGTGGGATTATTCCCTGTAACAGTGATAGTGTTTCAAAGAAACTGCTAAAACCTACCGATCATCATCATTAACTTTTTGAAAGAATCAAGAGCACTGGATAACATGCAGACTACGAAACGAGAGAAAAACGTTGATTTTGTTCCAACACGTGATTTAAATCTACCTTCAAAGTCGATAGAACAAAGTTCCTCTGAAGACGTGCTGAAGGAGCTTCACTCTAATATGGAGGAGGAGAACGAATTTGATGGTTTTTTTTCCTGCACTAAATAACCGGTCCATTCAGCTTTTCCCGAAGTTATTTTTTTCAAGTTGTCCACGTTCAGGATATGTCTCCCGACAAATCCTTTTTGCCAGCTAAGAATACTTCAGACATCTCTCCAATATTCAGAGCATATCTGTCAATTCCTCAGCAGGACTAGTACTTAAGAATATCTTACTATCTTGTTTCCAGAGGTAATGTGTTGAACATACAAAAAAAGTACTTGTTAAGATATCTTGGGAAATTTGTGAAATGCTCCTGAAATTAACTGTACTGTGCGGTTCTAACTGTCATATTAATGATGACAGCATCTTTCTAAGTTTTACAGTTTCAGAGATATTTTAAACTTTCGAAGACGCTTTTTTTTTAGAAAACAACCCGCAATTCAAAAACCGAGCGACAAAATTCCGTTTTAATTTAAGAATAAATCCAAAAATGCGATAATATACAGGGTATTCCATTTAAAATAACAGAATTGGCATTTACTTCTGGTAAAATTGAACGTCCACCTGACATACACTTAATAATACAGTTAGGAATTTCATTCGTAAGAGAGCTATGGAAGCCTGATGCACTATAGTATACTTTGTGTGTGTATACATGTATTCAATGGCCTTGTTACAGCACTACATAGCCGTTTATAACGCTACGCTGGGAACCACTTATCGTAGATAAGGTAGATCGATTGGGATACAATTCTTCGAAAAAATGTCTCGTTTCTCTATTTAGTAATATTCGTTTTTTGAATAAGATTGTTTACTTATTTATTAGGCTTTCGCCTTTGAATAAGACCAGAAATGGGAACATTTTGGGCTCTTTTTTTCTCTGTACTATTCCACCAACTCACTTTCCACTTGTAATTCTTTACCACTCAGAAAGTCATTTCGATCCAGAACCCTTCGGAAATATAAGTGAATAATCTAACTTTTAATGGCTTTGTTTCATCAAGGTTTAAATATAATAAAAACGAGAGATGATTTGATTGGCAAAATCGCTAAGATTAGCCCGACTTTTTCTTGGTAAATTTTCTTAGGCAAAAAAAGATCCGCTAGCATTTTTGTCTCAACATCCATAGAGACGAAGCCTTAATCAATGGGGGTGACATTCGAAAAAAATGACAATCACCAAACGACCTCAGAAGTATGCGATGACTCTTTCTACATATATCGCTGAACTGTGTCATAGAATAACCTCCATGATTTTTCTGTTAGGTACGTGGGTGTTATCATAGAATTATTGTTATTTTCAGATTGACAACGTTGATAGATTTCCTAGTTGTTTAAAATCTACCGCCACTAGCAGGGAAGCCAATTGAAAACGTCATCTAATATTAACATCTGGAAGTAGCTGATCACCGTGAGGGGCAGAAATCTCGAAGGTAGCTTCACTAAAGTGTTGCCTGGCATCGATAACTACCTATTATAATTTGGTGTTCTAGTTTTAAAAGTTGAGGTGGTTTCATCTAATTAAGTAGCATTTCTTGCGAGATTATTAACTGTCTTCGGTTGCCTCTTCGGTTGTCAGCTTGCTCATGTTGGCGTCTCATCTTTTGCATAGCTATCTTCTTAGCTAGTAACATATATGTTTGAGATCTATGTTTGCGAAAAGCTGATGTGTGTTGGTAATTTCCTTCCAGTTGGATTTGTCTGAGGGTTGAGGGTTTGTTTGTGGTATGCTGGTAGTGTGGTTATTTAGCTGATTTTTTATGTTGGGCGGTGGAGTTAGGGTTGCTTTATGGACGGTCTGTGGGTTTGTGGTGGGTGGTGAAGGTAGGATCTTCAATTCTTGCTGGGAATGCTGTTTGACGCTATTGGCTATGCGTCTTCTGGTCCTAACTGGTTTCATTTCTTTTGGAAGAGCTAAAAATACTAAACTACTAAGTCCCAGTTCTTTTTTACAACATAACATTTACTTATTGGGATCTGCAATTCATGTGCTTCCATCCAATTTTCTTACGTTTATGTCAGTGTCCGATTTATCTTGATTCAGGATTTTGATGCAAGTCCTTATTATTATCATTGGAAATATTGATCTTGGATTGGTTAATATCTGGTGTTCAAAAATCCAAATCAGACTCCAGTGTAAGCTCCCCTACGCCACTGGAGAGCGAAGTTGTTGTGTATCGGAGAGGAAAAGTTGATTTGCATATTATAAGTACTTTTATTAAGATGAGTGTAAAATATGGGGGTATTTATCTTATCCAAAAACTAATATTCTCCCTTTGAAAGAAACCAAACGCCCGAAACCGGTGTCATATATCATTATAATAAATATACTGGCGCGAGAAGCTATCATTCCAATAGCCTCTCTACCTATTCACGAACGGAAAAAGATGAGAACCTTAATATATATTGGTAGAAGACGAAGAAGGAGAACAAGAGGAGGAAGGAAGAATACGATACGAAATGGTATATACATATATACATATAAGAGAGGAGCCCCCAAAAACGCATGCACGCCAGTGTTTAAGACGTATACACATATTTCTAGTTTACAAATCAATCACTCCGCACCGTTAGTGTTAATTAGAAAATTTGACCTTTTCGCGTCCAATCGACCAGTTCATCGTACGATCCCCGCTTATGGTCAAGAACGAGTTTTAACATACCTGAATAATAATCGTTTGTTTCGAGTCGGTTAGTTTGGACGCTTGGAAACGCATTTTTTTCTCATTATTGTCGGAGGTAGGATTGAAAATAATCAACATTTATTTAATGTAAATCGTACGGATTCAATTTGGCCGCCAAAAATTCCTTTGATGGAGATGTTTTGAATTTTTAACCCGTGCTTTTTTGGAATCGTACCTATCCTAATTAAGAAAGATAATTAATCGGGGAAATAACTTCGCTGGTCCTCGATTATTTTTAGATTTGGTAATGGTGTGAAAGTGTTTTAACGATGACCAATCAATTCTCGATGGTTTTCTGGTGCTTACAACGCCAATTTATGTGTCATAACCGACCACCGCTTAATTTCCAGCTTTATCAAAAATTAAGTGCTGCTTATTTACGAACTTTTTGTGTCTACAAATGATCGTCTGATCAAATTATGCAGAATTTGCTTGACGCTTGCTTGCGTGTGTTGGTTTAAATTAGTCAGAAGTGGTGATTTCGATTTGGAAGACAAAGAACACCCGAATCAATTGAAGATATTGAAGATACCGAATTGGAAGCATCGCTGGACTTGACAATAAATGGCAAAAACGTCGAAAAAAACGTTGCTCAATCATTTATGATCATTTACATGCCTCGGCTAAAATCTAAAAAGCAGAACAAAGGATGCCAAACAGGCCAAAAGATCAAAATTAGGGTTTGGGCATCACTATTGCTGTATATTTGGCGGGATTGGAGGAATTTCGTGTTACATGACTAATTTGGCAGCAAGGCCTATCATACAAATACACAGCAAAAGTGATCAAAAACATCATGTCTGCATTTGCATGGGAGTTGTTGCACCTTACCTGGTTTGGCCCTCTCCGATTATTATTTGTTTTCATCAATGCCTCAACCACTTTTCAGGAAATACTTTAAAAATTAGGAATATGTCAGAAAGAAGACAGGTTTCACAACTGGACCACCTCAAAACATATGCCTTTTTCTAGGATAGCTTCCACAAATTGCTAATTGCCAAAAAAAAAAAATTGTGACTAGATGGCGCATGCTTTGAATAAATTTTCTGAAGTTACTGCCAATGTGCAGGAAAAAGAAAAATAGTTATTTATCATGGTGGTGACTGTCAAGTAGGCGACAGTGAAAATTTGGAGCGGGGAGAGGGGGTAGCAGCATTGTTTTCATAGGAAATCTTAATAACTATAGAAGATCAATGATCCAGAAAGATCGGGAATATGGACTCGATCTTCTTTTGTTTTTTTTTCAGAAAAATTAAATGGCGAAAACAAAAATAAGCTGTCGTCTTTTGTTTTTCAAATATTTGCGAAAAATCTGTTTGGCGGATTCCCAACTTTGTATGATCATTTCAGTTGGTGTCTATATCACCTCAGGAAATGCCTTTTGTTTTGTCGTTAGGAAAATATTTTATGAACGCACAAGGGGGGCGCCATAGTTTTGCGGAATTTTCTAATTTTCGTTTTAGTAATTTTTTCGTTAACTCGAAAATTTTTCTTTTATTGGAGGTTGGGACATTTTTGTTTTGTATTCAATTAATAAATGTTAGCTTCATTTTTAATTGATTCCATTTTTTTATTTCTTTGTGTTTGCTGTTTGGGCATGATTTATGTGCACACGTAGGGCCCCATATTTTTGGGGGATTTTCTAGCTTTGGTTTTCGTAATTCCTTTTTGGCTCGGAGTTTGTTTCTTTATTTGAGGTTGGCATGGACTTCCTCTTCTATTTCTACCTCTATTTCTGTGGGCGTCGAATATTTTGACTATTTTCAACACCACCCCCTCCCCTCTCCTCCATCCTTCCGGTCTCTCACTAGCCTTTCTTCCAAGAAGAAGGTTCAGACTTTTGTATATTGATTTGATGCAGCAATGTTTTCATAGTAAATGATAATAACTATAAAAGAACAATGACAGCCAGAAAAATCGGGAATATGGACCTCAATCTTCTCCTTTTTTTTTGAGATAAATTAATGGCACGAACAAAAATAAGTCATCTTTTGTTTTTCAAATATTAGCGAAAAATTGCGAAAGATTGGTTTGGCTGACTCCCAACTGTATGTGACTATTTCAGTTTGCGTCATCACCATCATCACATCACCTCAAAAAAATAAATAAATAAAGTGAGGAAACGCCTTTTGTTTTGTCGTTAGGAAATGTCTTATGACCGCAGGTTTCTAATTTTAGTTTTAGTAATTTTCTCTTTAGCCCGAAACTTTTTCTTTTATTGGGGGTTGGTATTGATTCAATTTTTTCTTTTCTTTTTGTTTACTGTTTGGGCACATTTTATTTTGGGAGATTCTCTAGCTCCGGATTTAGCAATTCTTTGGCAGGAGGTTGGCATGGATTTTTTCCTGTATTTTTATCCCAATTTCTGTGGTGTTGTAGGAGTTTTGTGTTGAATAAGTGCAATCGTTTTCTTTGGTCAATTTCTTCCTTTCAGGCTTTGTTGTTTGAATTGACTATTTTCAAATCAAACCCCAGAAAGGCTGGGTCTTCCAAAAAAGTAGCTTTTGTATATTTATTTGATGCTTCTATTAAAGGATTTGCCAGTACAAATCAGGAGACAGTTTCAACATGATGGTCTCAATATTTGAACTATAGTTAAAACCGCGAGCCTTGACCTAAATTTTATTGGCGGCTCTTTGATGTAAAACTTCCCTTTGAGACGTAGATTTAGACTTTCATGTACAAATCAAAAATCAGAAACACCACCACCATAACGTTTAATTCATTAACTCGGGACACGTGTTTAGAGCACTTATGGACCACCATCATCAAGCAAATACCGAATGGTCGAAAACTGGTGTTTGATTTATGGTGAGAGCCCATGAGCCCTTAAAACACGTGCCCCATGTCACGTTGGATTTGTTTTCTCTTGTGTTCTATATTGCAGAGCACGCCATCTATAGTACTTTACATCAATTCACAACGAATTTTTAAAGTCGCAGGCAATCATGATTTCCACAAAATATAACTTTATGTCATAACTCGTATTTTAAAGATGAATCTTGATTAAAATAAATCATCTGCCCGTATTAATGAAAAATGAAATACTTACAATTAATGACGAAACAAGAGCGAGAATCATTTAAATTTTCAACGAGGATGGTCCCTCATTGTGTAATACATCACCGGCTAGATTGTTAATGTGAGTTGCAACATTGATGAGCGTAATTGTAAGGTCCACGGGTAGATAAAACCAACAACAACCATGGACATAAAATTTTACGATCAATGGATAATCATACCCTGGCGAAATCGCCTCTCATACTTTTTGATCTTC
The DNA here is from genome assembly GCA_023690525.1 of Holotrichia oblita. Taxonomy (NCBI): domain Eukaryota; kingdom Metazoa; phylum Arthropoda; class Insecta; order Coleoptera; family Scarabaeidae; genus Holotrichia; species Holotrichia oblita. The sequence goes on along the minus strand of CM043021.1, from coordinate 94,622,707 downwards.
GCCCTTGTTTGTTCTCGAAAATTACAGTCTCTGGTCGTATAAGTTTAAGTTTTTATCGGGGGACCTCTCTATATAGAAACATTATATTTATTTATACATGCATTTATTTGTATATACAGAGTCAACTCGCACTGAAGATGTAATAAAGCAAACTAATAATATCATGCGTTTGTCCGGTTACAAACTAAAGAGAGAAAACGTAAAATAATTACTTCGTCGAGGCTGTTGCGACAGCGTGGTATGTCAGTACCTGTAAGTCCATTTAGAAAACGCATTTGTGCGATTTATTTACAGGTTACACCCGAATGGTATACAATAAAATCCCCTTATCCAATTAAGATTACGTTTAATGACCACCTTCTGCTTGTGTTCGAATGATGCTTCGCTTAATATTCAATGCTACTGTCGACGCGTATATCACTTTAATGGTGGTAATATGCCGAAACAAATAAAACGACATCTTATAAATTAGCGATAAAACGTCTATAACTGTGTATTTGTTCGTGATAGATAGATATTACGAAGAAAAAAATAAAAATAAACGAGGATTCTGGTAACATAGAGTTGGGAACGTTAGGAATCTATCAGTTAAACACTGGTATATAGGTCTGCGCTGCACTTCTCAAACAATATTTTTGCAGAATATGGAATAAAAATGAAATATTTGGCTTTAGATGATATACGAGGGCAGTTCAAATATTCCCTTAAGACTGACACACTTGGTGAGGCACGATGGTAAAGAGCTTTAAGGCCTTCAGAAGAAAATGTTTTGTCTTGGTCTGCTAATCACTTGTTCACCTCTATGAGTCTCTCATCGTCCCCGAAAGTGAATCCCACGAAGGTGTTCTTTGAGTTTTGGGGAAGACATGGAAGTTACTGGAGGGGGCAAATTTGGAGAATGCGGTTGGAAAATTTTGAAGCAAGCACACCATATCTGAGCTTTCTTTTATTTGTTATTTGCTTCTCTTTGAAATCCTCGACGATGGCTTTCTCTCCATTTTCTCCTGGGTCTCCCTCTCTTCCTTTTATCCTCCGGTTCTCTCCAGCATTGTTTTCACTACTCTTTTCTTCTTCCATTCTTTCCAGATGCCTTGCCCATTATAATCGCCTTGACTTTGCGCTTTTTTGTTCAGCATCCACGTTTCCGCTCCATATAATAAAGTTGGCCTTATGACAGTTTTGTATATTCTTATTTTGGTTCTTCTAGAAATTCCTTTGGACCTTAATATGTTATACAGTTCACTAGCACTTCAGTAACTGTTGATTATTCTTAAATCTATCACTATTTCCTCGTTACATTTATCATTGATTAACGATACCAGATATATATAACTATCTACCTCTTTAACTTCTACATTGTCACTTTGGTTTATTTCAGTTTTTCCTCTCTTGTCATGTCTTTTACTTTCAATTTCATATAATTGCTAACCATTTACCTGTAACCCTCTCTTCCTAGCTGCGATTATTAGTCGTTTGGTTGCTTCTCTGAGATTTTCTTTCCTTCTTGTCAACAATACTACATCATCTGCGTAAGCTAGATAGTGTTGGCTTTTTATAAATATTGATCCCTTTGTATTGATTTGACTGTCACGTATGATGTCTTCCAAATCTACATAAAATAAAAGAGTTGACAAAAGGTCTCTTTGTCTTAGTCCTGCTCGATAATCTCCAAAAAGCTTTTCTGTTTTTAATTCTATTTTGCTTTTAATCCATGATGCTAATACCTTATAAGTGACGTCCAACAAAGCAATCCCTCTATAATTGGCATCTCCTTGAGATTAAAGCAGCATAATATTGCCCCAACAGTTATAATCTGATCACGTGGTAAAAAGTCTATAAGGATAATTCTTTTGGCATCCCCAAAAATAATTGTGGACGTGATCGTCCCGGCAGATGCTGTTGCACGAAACCTTCTAGGGGTGGTGAACTTTTGTTTTGCCATTCCATGCTTTGCCTTTTTGATTCAGGATCATAATGGTGAACCCAGAGTTCATCCACAGTCACGAATCTTGCGAGGAAGTGTTCAGGATCAGGCTTAAAGTCACCTGTCGAATGCTCTTTTGCTCTGGTGTCAACATCTTCGGTACCCATCGTGCAGCCACCTTTTTAAGACCTCTAATTCTTTATGTAAAATGGTTTCTACGCTACTGATTCAAAAGCCACAAGTCTGAGCTATGGATTTGGGAGTGATTCGTCTATTTTTCAGAACCATGTGATGGACCACATCAATGCTTTCTTTACAAACAACAGTTTTCGGCCGTTAATTTTTTAAGTTCTTTTCTTATTCTTGTGTTTGAGGTTCTTTATTTCGACTGTCTTTGCCTCATTTGCCTTCAATTGCTTTTGTAGTGGTTTGGTGCAGATACCACGATTTGTTGTGATGGTTTTTTTTGTCCCTGTATGTACCGGAATTTCCTATTGTATAATCAATATGATCAAAAAATTGGAATCGTTACAATTTGGTTCCCAGTCCTCTTGTAGGTCAAATAAAACAGTAGTTAATTAAATAAAAATTAATTTATTAGTATGTATAGATTACATTATTAAATATAAAAATTCAGAATTAAATTAAAAAAAAAATTTGGAGGCGCCGGGTATCGATCCCGGTACCTCTCGCATGCTAAGCGAGCGCTCTACCATCTGAGCTACGCCCCCTATTGAACAGTATTCGAAATTAATGCAAACAGAGCATGTTCTATGCTCTAATTCCAGAAAACGATTAATTTTTAATCAAACCTCGTTGCAACTCTATCAAAACGCATATATGTATGTACATATACTTCAAATTATATACTACATACATACATACATAGACTGAAGAGAGAATTGCGAACTCGTAATATAATAACTAGCTTTGACCACCCAAACTTTTCGAATTTGGACCAGCAGCCCACCGATAATGCTGATCGGTCGGCAGTGCTACAGTGCTGCCATCTTTCTTCTATTAACAAAAAGAGTGATGACCACCCAAACTCGTACAGTTTAATATTTGATTCGTTATATACAGTAGAACCTCGATTGTCCGAGTGCGGATTAACCGTGTTAGCAAACAGCTTCGATTATCCGGGTTTCAATTATCCGTGTAGAGTGCGAATTAGTACAAACGGTGCACGTCAATTCGCCGTACCATCATCGTATACATCGTACAACTTATACTGCTTTCCACGTTAACGCCTTGAATCGTTTTGCAATATCTCCTACAATTTTAACTTTTTCTAAATAATTTTTTCATCAAAAACTTCTGTAGTTCTCTATCTTCAAATTTGTCGCTGGAAGTTTTTCGAAATCTAAACTTTCTTCGATTCAATTGTCAATGAAAGTTGAAGAAGCATTCCAATCGACTCGTATTAATAAATAAAAATGAATTTACTCAGGAAAAAAAAAACAAATGAAATTAACTGATTATTTTTCTTAATTAAGTTTTGATTTAATTTTTTACACAATTATTGTAATAAGAAAAGCATGTTTTGATTTTTTTATATCTAAGTATATGTTATGTGTTATGTTTTTTGAGAATCTTATATTGTTTTTTTGATATTTTCTTTTCCATAATAAACTTTACCAGCTTAATTTTATATTTATTCCAAGATAGATATTTTTTTCGTAGTACGGTAAGTAGTCATCATAATTTGTAAAACAACTTTTGACTTTGACTAAAATAAGTAGGTGCGGATTAACCGTGCTTTTCGATTTTCCGGGCTTGGTTCAGTCCCGACCAGCACGGATAATCGAGGTTCTACTGTATTACTCTTTTTCCATTCATAAAAACGACAAAAAAAATTTTCGAGTTTAATATTTAATTCGTTATATATTACTCTTTTTTTCTTCATAAAAACGCAAAAAAAATCGAATTTAATCAAAATTAAATAAAAAAAAAATATTGGAGGCGCCGGGTATCGATCCCGGTACCTCTCGCATGCTAAGCGAGCGCTCTACCATCTGAGCTACGCCCCCTATTGATCAGTATTCCAAATTAATGCAAACAGAGCATGTTCTATGCTCTAATTCCAGAAAACGATTAATTTTTAATCTAACCTCGTTGCAATTCTATCCAAACGCATATACATATGTATACTTCAACTTATATACTATATACATACATATATACATAGACCGAAGAGAGAACTCGCGAACTCGTAAAATATAATAACAAAGATACACGCGGGGTCTTCGCAAGCGACACTTTCCGTAGCATTCTGGAGCTTGGAGCGGTTGCAGAGCAGGTTTTCGGAGCAGACGTGCATTTTTTCGACGTCCAATTATTTCCCGACAAAACACAGAACCCGTCGCGGTCCGTCCGTGTTGCCATCGTCACTTTTTAATTGCTACAAAAACTGACCATCTTTCTCCCGGCTTTTGTCCACGGCTTAAGAGGTAGGTACGAACCCGCATCCGAATGGAGAGAAGCTTCGCGAACTTAAAATATATCCGCTCGGTGAATGTGCGAGGTGATGGTTCGATACTGACGCGTTAAGCTGTCGGGGTCTCATCAGTGATGAGAAATTAGAGCAAATTTTTGTTTCAGTTGAATAAATATTTATGATCGAAATAACTGGGGGCGTAGCTCAGATGGTAGAGCGCTCGCTTAGCATGCGAGAGGTACCGGGATCGATACCCGGCGCCTCCAAAATAAATTTTTATTTTTATAATTTTATTTTAAAATCGATATTATTATGCTCAATAATTGAAAATTTAACGTTTTAACTTCGTATATTCGATTCTATTCTATTTAATTTCAACGCTGTATAACATTTGACGACCAACGTTAACCGTTTATTACGATTTTAACGCCTCATCATAAAGATAATGCGTCCCTGATAAGCTGGTAACATGCATTACCCTCAACGCACGTTCTTCTTTGTCTAGCACCACCTGTGCAATAAATAATTAAAACATACCATTTTCATATCTTTATATTCGTCGTAAAAAGAAAAATAATGAATACTAAATAAAGATACGCAGATTAACGCCAATAAAACAGAGTTATACGACTGTGGGTATTAGGAGTGTGTAAATCAGATTCACACTGTGGTATGCGCTAGACTATACAGTACAAAAGCATTAAATAGAACTGTTATACTCGTAGATATATTGTGGAGTAACTGCATGCACTATGTATAATATATTTTTCACATGAAAAATTTCATAATCTCGTTTCTACATTATCTTTTATCTATTTCCGAGCAGGTAATTATTTTGCCCAACGTTTTTATAGTGTAGTATGCATAGCTTTATGTCCTCGTAAATTGCTTTAATTAATGTGCTGGATAGGTTATGTTGAATTTTTGCAAAGATAAATTAGTACTAATGCAGCTATAGTAAGACGAAGGGAAGCAATCCTAGTACCTACTTCAATCATCAATTACAAAACTAAAATTGCTTGTAATAGACGTTTAATGTGTATTGTTGGAATCACCCTACCTAAAGCAAGAGAAATTCCAATAAATCAATCATTAGAAACGGATTACCTGGTTTCGGTTTATCATAAAAGAAGGAAATCAGAAGATTGAGCACTATTGGGCATGCTCCTACTCTTCTCTTCTGGGGCTAGTCTGGACGGTCTTTTAGCCCATTTGTCGTTTGCGAAGGCTCTTCAAGCCTTATGAGTTTGTGTATGACGTAGTGCTGTATTGCTCTATCTCATTGCATCCTGGGCGTTGGTGAAATTTTGTCCCAAATCTGCTAGGATGTCAAGAGCTCTCCGTATCTTCACGGTGGTCTGGTACGGCCAGAGTCCCCACGATCATACGGAGCATCTTGTTCTGAAGGACGTCCAGTCTTTTCCAGTGGGTTGTTGGATGTAGAAATGTTACGTGAATCTAGACATTGATTTTTTAAAGGAAGCGAGCTTTTCGAACAAAGCAATGGCAGGAGCATAGAGCATGAACTTCTTTAGAATCTTCTCCGGGTGTAGACTGAAGGTTAACTTCTCATCCAAAATAACGCCAAGATACAGAGCAGATTGGCTCCAGGGAAGTAATCCTCAGAAAAAAAAAACAGATATAACATTGGTATCACCAAACGCCACAACTTTGATTGATTCAACGGGACACATGTTTCGAGAACGCATGGGTTCTCATCATCAACCGAATACCGACTGCAGTCGTTTGGTGATACCGATGTTATATCTGTTTATTACGAGCCCACAGTCCTTGAAATCATTCCCAAAAATGATATCATATCTATCAACCGGGTCGATAGCGCAGTGATTAGGCGGCTGGCTATCGTTGTGGCAGGGCGATAGGAGCCGGGTTTCGATTCTCTGGAAGGACGGTGATATTTTTTCGGAGGTTGAAATCCGGATCGACTTACCATTTACTGTTGGGAGTAAAGTGATTAACAGCGCGGCATTATAAAAGGCGATATGATGCTGTCACAAGGCCATTTCAACACAATTTACACACACACAACTGTACCGCGAGAGTTGCGGAGTTCAAATTGCTGGATTACAAATTAATGGAGTTGTGTTGAAGTCTTCCGGGTGTGGTCGCGTAGATAAGTTTGCACTTGACGTTTCGCTGGTCATGCTGTTAATTTCTTCAGAAGGTTAGTCGAAAATTTGTGTCGACGCATTGTCTATGGTGCAAATCAAAAAATAATAGTCCTTCTGGTAGTGTTAAAACCTCGTATTACTCTCTTAAAAAAATCAATCTCTTCGAGTTAACAATAAACTTGACAAACAGTATTGTGTAAACAGTTATTATTTTATGTTTATAAATATAGCTAGATTGTTTAATAACGTAAAGACAACACAGTATGTATTGTTGATTTAACATATCTATTTTGATTACAATGTTATGTAAGTTGACTGCTGGTATGATATGTGTTATGTCTCACAATTTTTGTAATTTTCTATTTAGAATTTTTAATCTGACAATCTGCCATTTCAATCAAAAATCCTGGTGATTGATAGTTAAAAAAATCCACATAGAAATTGCCAAACTTCGGTTTGGCTATTTTCTAAAGTTTATCACTGAAAATGATCAGCAAGAAAAAGAAAAAAAAGTCCAATTGCTGGCTTCGTCATTCTGAGCCACCCCCAGGAGGAGTTTTCCTCAACAACTTTATCCTAGACTTCCAACTGTTCTGTGTAACCGAGGCCATAGGCAATACGATTGAAGCCAGGACAAATTTTGGGACGATTGATTTTTATTCCTATTTTTTCCCTTGATATTTTTTTCATATGCTTTAATAACAAAATTTCTGTATAAAATCATAGTTTCCAATAAACGACAAAATGTGATTCATGTGAGGATAATTCTACAAAAAAGTTAGTGGCCTCTGTTTTCTTAATGTCATTTTTCATCTCATTGTGAAGTACCTTTCAATAAGTTAAGAAGCTAATTTAATCAAAATAGTTTCATTTTAATTTGTAAACATGATCAAACTCTGAACTGAACTGAAAGAATTGAAATCTTAATAATGGTTGGTTATGGAGATCGACAACGTTCATTTCAAGATGTAGATAGAGCAACTGGAAATGTGAAAGATATTCCAGGCTCTGGACGTCCAAAATCAGCCACAAATCAACATCAAGCTCTTGATGTATTATTTAGTGTTATGGACAATCCAATTACGTCAACCACGCAACTTGCTTTGGATAATGATATTAGTCAATCGTCGGTAGTTGGAATATTAAAAAAGAACAAATACAAACACTAGAAGATACATCTTCTCCATGAGCTAAACGAAGATGACCCTGACAGAAGAATGCAATCTTGTACAATAATTATGGAAATGATCAATAATAATCCAAATTGTCGGAACCACATTTTATTTAGGTTTAATAGGTCCATACTTTATTGATGGAAATTTGACACCAGATAGATACCTAAAACGCAATAGCGTGATCACATTGTACCTGACATTGCACATTTATTTCCGGATGAAGATCGACAAGGAATTCTAAATCACAATGTTTGGTTTTAGCAAGATGACGCTCCACCACATTATGGAGTTGATGCCGTTGTCGCCTGTTTTTGAATAACGTCTTTCCAGGTCGTTGGATTGGATGTCGAGGATCTCTTGAATGGCCTGCTAGGTCGTCCGATTTGAGTCGCTTAGATTTTTTCCTCTGGGGTCATTTACAAGACCTGGAAGCTAGATTGAGGCATCAAATTGAGGAAATACCACTTAAGTGGGTGCAAAACTCGTCGCTTAATTTTTGTGATAGATTAGGTTATTGTCAAGCTGCAGAGGGTCTTCAGTTTGAACATTTAATTCGAGTTAAATATTATTTGAGTGAATAAAGTATTATGAGTATTCAATTAGTATGGAATACTTTTGACTTCTGTATATAAAATGATTCTGGTCTTATCTGTTAGAATAGAAGACTTTACTTCTTCCTTCAACTCCGTTTCCATTAGAGTGCCTCAGGGCTCATAATTTAGACCAACACCATTTTTTGATTTACGTACAAGATGTTCCCATAATTGAAGGAGTCCATCTCGCGATATGTGCTGACGATAGGGCTATTTTTACAGCCTTCCGAAACGAGACTCTTATCTACCACCACCTTCAGTGTAATCGTAATGAGATTCTCGTATGATTTAATAGGTCGCGTCTTAAGTTAAACGAGTCAAAGCTTCGGCCCATATTCACCTATGACGACCCTATGGTGGTTATATGTCGCCAAATCACACATTAAAAGACTCGAAGCGCAACAAAACTGAGCTCTTAGAATTTGTTGCAAATCCTTCATACTTTGTCCCAAATAGTGATCTTCGACGAGATCTGGAAGTCGTTTTCTTGCAATAATATGCTCACCCACTAGTCAGTTCAATTGTGGTTCAAAATTGCATTATTGGAGAAGACCACAAGAGATACTTGTGCACTAGAGTCAAGATTAGCAGTAGATTAAAGGGGCCAGGAATTATATTTTGTCTTAGAATAAGTTAAGATGGATTTACAGCTGCATGGTAATGAATAGAAATAGTTAAAAAAAATTAAATAAATAAACAGCAACACAATACCCATCTCAAATTCTTCTTTCAAAAGAACTATTTCTAACAACCTCCTCATCAACGATACATATTATATTATAAGTAATAATTCTCCAGTTTTATTGACACGAAAAAAAATCTCCGGACATAATCTCGCAGTAAAAGACGGTAAGACTCAGAGGAGACACCATCAAACCGACTCCACGGTCGTATACACAATTAAAACATCAAATGGACTTAATATAACATCATCTGACGTTTATGTTTTAAGATGATTAACATATTCATCCGTAGATATGTTGAAACCACCACACGACGTAGATATCATAAGCCTTCTTTGACCTTGTAACGCGCAACGCCACACCGGCATCCTCCATATTCATGGATGCCATCCATCTATGAATGTCCAAGCGAGTGAGGTTTATAATTTATGTAATACCACGTGTGTGGGACACAATTGTTAACTTAAGGATGGTGTTAATTAGTCTCTGAATATCATGAATTATTTTTTGGGAATTGTAAATAATGTACGATGAATAGCTCCGCTCGGAAAGAATGCTGTTCATCTCTACAGACGTTTATTTATATACAGGGTGACATAGAAAAAAGTACATTGCATAGTGCCACACAATAGAGGACACTAAAATAAGAAAAAAAGTTCCTATGAACATGGGTCCGCAAGACCTTCGGTTAAAAGATACGGGGTGTTGAATTTTTTTTTAATTTATTTGCAAAAACAATGATTAATTAAAACAAAAAATTAAGTTTTTAGAAGATGTTCAAATTGTTGCCCTTGTACTTGAATACATTTTTCCATTCTTCTTCTTAATGATTGACGGCATCTTTGAAATATTCCTGGGTTATTACGTAATCTATCTGCCGATTCCATAATTCATATCCACAATTGTTCTCCATTATGTATTTCTACAGCATAAACTTCATTTTTCATAAATCCCCAAAATGAAAAATCGAGGGGATTAAGGTCGGGACTACGAGCTGGCCAGGGTACAGGCCCCCTCGACCAATCCACATATTTCCAAATCTCCTGTCCAAATATTCCCTTGCCACTCGAGAAAAGTGAGCTGGCGCCCCATCATGCATGTAATACATTCTTCCAGTAATGGCCAATGGGACATTCTCTAATAATGTGTTTAAATCATTCTCCAAGAAATTTCGATACAGTGCACCTGTCAATCGAAATGGGCCAATTAAATAATTGTCAATTATACCTGCCCACACATTAATTGAAAACCCATATTGGTGACATCGAATTACAGTTTGATGAGGATTTTCATCACTCCAATGGTGCATGTTATGTAGGTTCAGTATACCATCACGACTAAAACCAGCTTCGTCAGTAAACAAAATTGATGAAATAATGTTTTGTCTTTGGTTTTGCAACCATTGGCAAAATTGTACACGAGGAACAAAGTCATGTTCCAATAGTGAATGAATTTTTTGGAAATGATATGGGCGAAGAAGTTGTTCTTTGAAAATTTGTCTAACTGATTCACGGTTAAGGTTTCGTACCGCTGAACTTGTTTTTCTGGTGCTTGTTCTTGGATTATTTTCTACCATTCGTAAAACAGTTTCTTCGTTTCGCACAGTGCGACGAGTTCTGGAAACCCCACTATTCAATTTTGGTTTTCTAAAACAGCCATCTTCTCTCAATCGCCTATGCACATCAATAAATGTTCGAACATTAGGAACTTGTCTTAAAGGATATCTTTCTCGATAAATACGTTGAGCTTCGTAAGAATTTGATCTAGCTTAGCCGTAACACATAATCATGTCCCTGTATTCTTCAAAAGTGTAGTGAACCATTTTTGAAAGCAAATTTGAATAATCAGTGAGAAAAACTTAATCACGAACACAAAATTCCTCAAACAACAATTACATCAGTTTGACAAGTGTCATTATGACACATTATTCAATTGTTATTTTTTGATTAATTAGCGTGCATTGTCGGCTTTCAGATGCATTTGTACTGGAACCATAGATATTCAAAAAAACCCCAAAAAAAGAAATAAAATTCAACACCCCGTATCTTTTAATCGAAGGTCTTGCGGACCCATGTTCATAGGAATTTTTTTTCTTATTTTAGTGTCCTCTATTGTGTGGCACTATGCAATGTACTTTTTTCTATGTCACCCCGTATATATAATGTATATATGTACATCTATTATAATTTGCGCTGTAAAGTTCTTATTTCCCATGATCCTTTATACGCAACAATTTAAAAGAACCGTGCGGCAGCTCACCTCTTCGGTAATTGTATTAGACACGCAGTACTGTGTCCCGTTCCTTGCATGGGTCAGATGTCCTCTTATAGATTTATACGACCGCTCAACCACTCGGCCATTGTTTGCAAATCGGACCAGCGCTTGTTACGCGCCATTGTTTAGCGGTTTCTCGACCGCACGGTCCCTTTACAAACCCAGTCTCGTTAAATACACTTACATTAACTGCTCTGCGGACAACTTTTATTAAACTAATTACCTTTTTTTTCTCCTCCTCCTTTTCAATCGTGAAATTACCGTTCCTCTAGCCAATGTCCTCCGGCAATTACAGAAGAGAACACTAATTTTTTTACTCCCGTTGGCTTTTCCGTTCGATCCGTCCGACCAGTTTGAATCGCAGTCTCGTGAAATATTTAGCGTATTCCGGAGTTATTGTTGCCGAAGCGACGACATTCCTGAACATGTCTGATCGGAAGACGTATGCAGAGGATGAGGGTCTTTTGTTATGAACTCATTTGCCGAATCTCTAATTGTATTCGAATAAACAATGATCGGATAGGGTGATGGACAATTCAATACAGGATGGACCGGTCGCATTTAGTGTCTTCTCCTTTTGACATCGTAAGCAATTTTGGTGGAGTCGTACTAGAATATTTTTGCCTCTAAGGAAACGATATTTGGAATTTGAATAAAACTATTAATGATTGTAGGAGAAAAAGAGCCACTCTTGAGGCAGCCCAGCTTCCTGAGATAAGCTGCTGTCTAAAAGTTTTCTTGTTGGGACAGAAGAATTGGCAGCAGAATTTGGCAGCAAATTACCAGGATCACTTCAGGAGTCATTTTTGCTTAGCTAATCCTGCTTCAATGAGACGAAAGGCTTCAGCTAATATCTCCTTTGTCGTAAACTTTCTGGGTTCTGGATCAAAAACAAGCAAACTCACTTCGCGCACTTTAATAAAATTTCTAGAGGGAGCTAAGCACACGTATGTAAGTATGAAACGCCACAAGTCGAGTCGTGCTAACCCGAGGACTACCTGTATATCAGGTAGTCATTCAAACTATTCTGGATTTCTAAGCAAGTCAGAGGAATCTTGGCCATAGCAGATCAATAGGACCTTGACGATGATGGAACAATCATCTCCACCCTGAATGGAACGAGATTTAAATCCACCACCTACTTACTACATATCTCGAGGCAGAGGCGGTTTAGGGAATCCTATTTAGCCCTTGATGAGAGCAGAACGATCAAAGGGAGTATTAGGAAACTAGAAGGTTGCAATTCTACCAACATTTGGTCCTCAGAAAGACAATTGCATGTCTATTGGACATAAAATCTGAACTTGTAGATATAAAAATGAGGTTTTGAGACATCCCAAGGGAAACAAGCTCAACTTTGGAAAAATTCGGGAGATCACGTTTATAGTTTCCTAAGTTGAAATTTGTTTGGCAACAAAATCTTCATGCTTTCCAATCAAATTTTGTATTAATTTGATCAGAACTTTCATTGAAATGTTTTCATGGATTTTATAACGAGTTATAAGGAAAGATTTTTAAATTGATGCTTCAGATTTTGGAATAAAATGATGACAGATGAGAAAAACGATGCTACGAATGGCCAAGAAAGCTTGGTTGTGCATTCCAAAAACCTCCTTCAGAAGGAGATAGAAAACTATCTAATACTTAATAAGAATTTGTTTGAGTATACAGCCAATATTGCGGTTAAGTGTTATAAGTGCGATAAAAAGATCTATCGGTACGATGACTACATATCTTGCCGAGGCAAATGATGAACTCACAAAGATGAGAACGATGCTGAACTGAATTGATGGGATTGCGAAAATTGTAGGCTAGGATGAAGCTTTTCCTTTGAAAACTCAAAACGAACAAAAATAACCACCAAACGAGATTTAACAATGAACTGAGATAGATTAAAGAAACGCTAACAAACTAATACAGGAAGCATACAATCATCTTGGCGGAGAAGATCTAAAGAAAATACTTAACAGCTACAAAACATTTTATCTGAATAAGACAATAGAAGAAAAAAGCAAGAACTATCTCGATTCCATATACAGCTCAGAAAATGTACAAAAAGGAATATGGAATGTTATTAAAAAACGAAACCAATGAGTCAAACAATCTAAGACAAACACCAAGAGCAGATGCTCTTAACAACTATTTCTGTACTATGGCGGACACAATTCTAAAAAAACATCATCACTCAAATATTGTATCAATAAATACCAAAAAAATTCAGCATAATAACCAATCCTGTTTTACCTATATTATCAAAAGTCCTGGAAGCAGCCATCCTATCACACCCAATTTCCCTTTTGGAAAAGAACGAAGTTCTGGCTGACAACCAATTGGGTTTTCGCAGTAGCAGATCGATGATAAATGCTATCCTGTCTGTTTTAAATTTCATTTGGGACTCCATGGAAAACGAAGAGGATTCCATATTGATGTGTGATCTATCTAAGGCATTTGATTGTGTACGAATGATATCCTTCTTCAGAAGCTGGAATGCTGTGGCATCCGTGGTCAAACATCAGAATTACTACGATCCTATCTTCAAGATCGGAAATAAACTTGAACAAAAAGCACAAAACAGATTGGTTCTTATCAAATAAGCTTATCCTCAACGACGTAAAAGCTGTCAAACTCGCTTTTACATACAAACGAAGCAGGACTCCCGAAAATGCAGGAACTGCAAAGCTATTGGGTACATACTTAGGGTCATGTTTATAGTTCGTGCTTGAGGTTGTGTCGATGTTTGACCAGGCGATTTTGACGTAAATGTCATTACAAATGTGTCAAAATCGTGTGCTCAAGCATCGACACAACCTCAAGCATGAACTATAAATATGACCCTTAGACGCTAGAATAACACGCTTTCACGAACTTGTACGTAAACTCTGTGACGTTACCATTGTACCGGGTGTCCCAACAAGGGTAACGAGGTACTGTTCCCACACTTATTATTTTATAATTGTTTTGGCCTGTTGGATTTCGAAGGTACTGTAAAAAAAATTAACAAAGATAAATAACAAAATTTTATTTCGATTTAAAATATCGTTTGGCATCTCAAATAATAAATTACCATTTTATTTGGTAAATTAGGAATAACTACACATTAATAACAAACCTTAAAGCGGAAATGCTTCCCAACATGTATTTTTTTTTTAGTATAAATTTCTTTATTCATATCTTAGGTTGATTGAGTATGTAATGACGTATAAAAAGTGATATCATTGCATTTAATTTTTTTGCATTAAGTTATTTTTTTTTGCGATTATGTCAAAAAACGCCATCTAGCGGCAAGGTACCCAAACATAATCACCTCACTCACAGTTCAATTGATAGTCTAGGAAACTCCCTTTTTGACGACTCCAAGTTTATTAAGATACGTTAAGCCTTTTTAAAGTTATCGACATTTATTTCCGAAAATATTCTAGCGCCCCCCACCACTTTCTTTTCAGAGATAGAGCAAAAAGCATTTAACAAAAAAAAAATTAATTTGTCTCAGCTTTAAAATAGTATTCACTATGATTATCATTAATATAAGAAAATTTTGCAGAAAACAGGGTTTAAAATTCAGGATGGCAATTACGCCCCCTGGAGGGCATTTCAGAAACTCGAAATTAATTTCCTTTGCCGATTTACTCAATAATTTTTTTGTTTCAAATTTCTAGGTACATCCGTTTCCCTAATACCGTACCTCGTTACCCTTGTTGGGACACCCGGTATATTTATGCAGTATATGTAATGGTAAAATAAAGTTTATTATTATTATTTAAATGGATTTATTATTTTAAATAAGTTCCAGTATCTGCAACTGTATCTGAAGAAATATGGAGGTGTTCCAAATTTTTGGTATTCATTACCAACATAAAAATAAAAATGTTTACATGTTCAAAAACTTTTCGAACACACCTTATACATCGACCTGATTGAATATAGCTCCAGAAATAGAAATAGGGTGTAGTACAATCTTGTAAAAACATCATTTATAAAAGGTTGATCGGATACCAGCACCATCGGAACACGTATCCCATTACCAATGTCCTGCGTCGCCTCGTTTGACAACGCGAATTGTCAAAAAAGCAAAACCCGCCTACTTGATTAATATTGAACAAGCACCGTCAGGTTACACACAGCCGACAAGGTAACCGAAACGATGGGGCATTTTTTTCTCATGGACTTGCATTTGTGGATATGTATATGATGTAGGGATATGTGTGTGTCTGCGTGTACGTATGAATTGTTTTATTTCGGTTGCTGTTGCGAATTTAAATAAACAAATAAGTCTGAGGACTTCACGGTACAAGTGTGCATCACTATGGGAGGTCTCACGTTTGATCGTATTCAATATTTAGTCGGATGGGGGCTTCTGACAGTTGAGTTGGTGTGAATGTTAAAAAGAAAGGAAAAATGAATGCTTCTTAGACAGCGTGAGTTAAAGTTAAATATAGAAGTTAATAAATCATTATTCAGGCTTTTTTCGTAACTTTATAATTTCAAGTTCATATAGTTTTTAGTTATTGCCAGAAAAATTTGCATACGATGGTAAGGGGACTACGCCAGAAAGAAAGCGATTAACACCTGCTTTCTTTATTTCTTTTATTTTTCATTCCTCATCCATCACATTGCATTACCGACAATTTTGAGGAATGGCCAACGGCGTCGCGGAGTCTAATTAGCATCTCCCGCTGGCCACCGCACGAAATGACACTGCTCTTTTGCATTACGGCTTTCCGCCGTTCCGATAATGGAATTAATTACACGGGCGATGTCTTATACGGGTTCATCTTTCACGAAAAAAAGGAGACGGAACGATATCGGCGGATTCGAATGCGAATATGAGGTGCCCGTGCTGCCTGCTTGTTGCTCCTGCTGCTGCTGCTACTGCCTTCTTATTGTCAGGCTTCTGCCACGGTAACGAGGTGGAAATCACCTACGGCAAACACACAATGCCGGTCGCATATACTACGGGTACTTCGACCACAATCGAATTGGATTTCAATCACTATATACCGCGTGTGTGTGTATTTAGAGTTCGGATTAATTGTTGTGGAGGTGACCTTGAAGCTAACGGTGTGGATTTCTAAGATATTATCAATGTTCTAAGTGATCTTTATTATGTGGAGATAACCTTAAGGCTGATTAAGATGATTCTGTCATAATATCTATAATAAAAGAAATAAAGAAATTTTTGCCAAAACCTTCTGAACTGTGTTGTGTTTGGGACCAAACGTTTGGAAGTAAATTGATAGCGTCCACAAAAGTAAAGGAAATGATTACAAATGATCGCCAAATTATTATCAATCACGCCAAGCAGTTTTTTTTGATGTTAACAAGTTATTTAAGAGAGAACAAAACTCAAAATAAATTTGGATCAATCGGTTATTGTGCTTCAATGGCATGAAGCTTTTTTGTTTTTTAGATTTTATTACTTGTTCTGGTCATAGCGTTCCATAACTTTCTGCATTCCTTCATCATTCTTTTCGTCAATTTTTTTAACCAACCCACCTCTAAAACAAATGAAGCTGAACTGAAAGAAACCATCTTTCAGTTCATCTTCATTTTCGTAGTGATTCTAAATTTTGTTCCCTTTTTGGGAAAGGGTGGTAATCACGGAGATCTGTGTCTGGGCTGTATAGGCTTGCTGTTCATAGATTTCCCACTCAAACTGTCGAAGCAAATCAGAAGGGTGATATGTGGACGTGCATCATATCGTAGTAACTTACTGCCTTTATGGTTGATACTCTTGGCATACACGTCATGCCCAAAATGCCATAGCCATCACCTATTTAACGTTTTTTGTTTTTTAGATTTTATTACTTGTTCTGGTCATAGCGTTCCATAACTTTCTGCATTCCTTCATCATTCTTTTCGTCAATTTTTTAACCAACCCACCTCTAAAACAAATGAAGCTGATCTGAAAGAAACGATCTTTCAGTTCATCTTCATTTTCGTAGTGATTCTAAATTGTGTTTCCATTTTGGGAAAGGGTGGTAATCACGGAGATCTGTGTCTGGGCTGTATAGGCTTGCTGTTCATAGATTTCCCACTCAAACTGTCGAAGCAAATCAGAAGGGTGATATGTGGACGTGCATCATATCGTAGTAACTTGCTGCCTTTATGGTTGATACTCTTGGCATACACGTCATGCCCAAAATGCCGTAGCCATCACCTATTTAATGTTTAGAACTTGTTTGCATTTTTTTGGGTAATAGATGAGGTATCGTCTAGTCTACAAAGAGTATGTTCTGAGCAGGAAGCTTAAAGTGTCAGATAGTTGAAAGCGAAGCCTATTGGAAATTATACAAGTGCAATCAAGAAAGACCTCATTCTACAAAAGATAAAGAATTATGGACAAAAGAGGTCACGTTTAAGGTTTTATAAAAAGTAGCTGACTAACAGTTTCAAAAGCTCTGAAAAGTGTCACCTCAAGCCAGTGTATCCTGGAAGAAACGGATTTAAAAGGCCTAAGAGTGGCCAGATATTGTTAAAGATATTGTGCCAAACGTGTCCACTGTCTTCCTTCAACAATTGGGACGAGCCTCTTATCTTGGCACGAGATCCAGTCTTTATTTTGGCAGGAAATTGAAATGGATTTGAAGCAAATTGGATCTTGAACTTCCTGGATTTTTTATGATGTAAAAGGCTTGTTCAACAAAACCTATGAAAACAATCAAGATCCATTCCTCTTCAAATAGGCCAAAAATACACCATTGCCAATAAATAACAGGGGTACTGAAGACTAAGCACTGCACGGAAGGAGTACAAGAAATATTGAAGGAAAACTCAATTAAACAGAACAGAATTACCTTTCGAAAACCAGTCCGTATTAACTGGTATATGTTCCAGTTGAAAATCAACTTACTGCGTGCCATATCCATAATAATGGACCAGCTTACCTAACAGGAACACTTCATTGTATTGCCGAAATTACATGAATAGTTTTTTTTTGACAACTTCAACTTAATTCCCAGTAGGACTTCTGTCTTATAGTCTTTGCCTTTTTGCCATTAAATTGTACCTACTTGATATAGCCTGGATTTTGCCAAAAAACATTTGACATATCCAAGGAAACATTGCAACTTATTGGAGGACGTACTAGTTTTCAAAATATAGAGGCTGTTGTTGACTAGGTTAATTTTTCCTGGCATTAAGCAACAAGAAACTGATAGAATTGAAAGACCTACAAATATCGAGGAACCTCGTGCCTTACAAAAAAGCAGATCTGATCAAGAATCTTAACCAGTTAGCGTCCAGCGTCCTCTTTTGAGGACGCCTTGTAGGTATTTCTGTCGAAATCTAGTAAGTCGTCAAGTGAGAAAAGATTAGGTATTATGGACAAAAAAGGTCAGGTTTAAGGTTTTATAAAAAGTAACTAACAGTTTCTAAAGCGATATTGTGCCAAACGTCTCAATTATCTTCCTCCATCAATTGAGATGAGCCTCTTATCTTGAGACAAAATCCAGTCTTTATTTTGGCATTTTATTTTGGATCTTAAACTTTATGAATTTTCTGGAAATATGTCTCTCTTTCTCTAATAGTAAGTAATCCAAGCTGTAAAATGCTCGTTCACCAAAACCTATAAAAGCAACCAAGATCCATTCCTCTTCAAACAGGCCAAAATAATAATACAACATTGCCAATAAATAACAGGGGCACTGAAGACTAAGTACTGCACGGAAGGAGCAAGACATATTGAAGGAAAACCAAATTAAACAGAAGGTCTATTACGCTGGAAGAACAAAGACATTGTCAGAAGTCATATTAGGACAACCAGCATTGATTCAAGAGAAGATATGAACATGGAATTATCTAACTATAGTCATGGCTCAGCTCAAAATGTAGTCTTTAGAGTCTAACAGGAGACCAGTTCTTGGGCAAGTTTGCATTTCCATTTCCTCACAGTTAACATCTATTTGCTACCTCTCAAGTTAGATATAGAATTATTTTCTGCCAAAAAATATCTTGATTTACTTAACAAATAACCAGATTATTTTGAAGATTTTCATCTGTTTTATACAAATCTTCGGATACGGATTTTTCTTCTGTGTTTAAGAAGTTTACCCGTTTAATCAAAGTATCTTTAGTACAGAAATTTTTGGCAAGAGGTTGCATTGTTGCCAGACTGCTCTCAATTCAGCTAGTTTTTCATGAAAGATTAAAGAAAGTTTCACAAGCTTGTAGGCTCCCATCGCCACAGTCAGGCACATCAAGCAATTGAAACACTGAAAGACCTCTATAGCGAGTGTATTCTCTGCACAAAATTACCCCAGAAAATACCAGGTCTTCATCAAAACCTGATGCTAAGATATCAACTGCTAGAACAAGGTTTCTACTTTGCAAGAGGCTTCGACTAACATCAAACTAAAAAACTGTCGATGACGGGATTGAAAAATATCCACCATACCATCAATAAATCCAGGCCAAAAATTATAGTAGTATTTTGAACTGAGCCCAAATCATGTGGAAGCTTTCTTTGAGATATAAAGGAGCAGAAACGTTTACCCGTAAGTGTATCTAACATAAAGGAATCCGTACCATGCAGTGCATGAGTTGCAAAATATAAATTACCATTCAAATTACCCTACAATCATTCTAAGATATGCGCAAATAAACTTTATATATAGTAGTAAGTTGTCAGATGTCAACGCGGTTATATTTTACATAAATGTTTACGATTGTTATACACAGGCACGTGTTTAACCGCATACTTTAACACGTGCTACCAGAACATTCATTTCACTTATCTGCGGACCCATACAACAGTGTCCAGTGCGTTCAGCTATCCTACATCGAGAATATGCAATGCACGGCAGTTTTATTTTTTTTTTCCCGGGCGGGCGTCGAGTGAAAGTCCTTACTGTGCATATTACGCTTG
This sequence comes from Holotrichia oblita, assembly GCA_023690525.1. NCBI lineage: Eukaryota > Metazoa > Arthropoda > Insecta > Coleoptera > Scarabaeidae > Holotrichia > Holotrichia oblita. The sequence goes on along the minus strand of CM043021.1, from coordinate 94,602,626 downwards.
ATATATGTAATCGAGTCAATTATATGCCATATCAGCAATTTACATGATTACAACATATAATAGCGTTAATAGCGATAAGATTTTATATCTATTTATATTATTGTAAAGTTATATTCAAAGTAATGGGCATAGGATAGTATCCTGTGGTAATATCCACAAAAATTTCTGTCCGGTTTGTAATCAATAGTTTTGTTAAGCGAGAAAGTAGGACAAGAATTGGTTTCAGTTTAATGAACAGTTTTCTTTTAATCGGAAGGGGGCGTAGCTCAGATGGTAGAGCGCTCGCTTAGCATGCGAGAGGTACCGGGATCGATGCCCGGCGCCTCCACAAATCCTATTTTGGATCCTTTTATTTTTTTTAATAATAATTTATAATTTTTTCATCGAAATCGTGCAATTTTTGCCCCTTTACTGCCATCCTGTGGCACTCCAAACTATTGTTTTAAGATATTTTATTTCCCCGTATAATCTTTTCGCAAAATGATATATTAATAATTAGCAATAATAATTAATAATAAATGAAGCGCATCGGACCTAAAAGACCATCCTGTGGAACTCCAGATATTGTTTTAGCGTTTCTTACGAATTTTATTTTGATTTGTCATCCGTTTAATCAAATGAATGATACTGTTATATGAATAAGGTGAAAGTGGAGCACATATTTGTTTCAGTCGATTAAATATTTTTCTTTTAATCGGAAGGGGGCGTAGCTCAGATGGTAGAGCGCTCGCTTAGCATGCGAGAGGTACCGGGATCGATGCCCGGCGCCTCCACAAATCCCATTTTGGATCCTATTATTTTTTTTAGTAATTATAATTTTTTTATCGAAATCGTACAATTTTTGCCCCTTTACTGCCATCCTGTGGCACTCCAAACTATTGTTTTAAGATATTTTATTTCCCCGTATAATCTTTTAGCAAAATGATATATTAATAATTAGCAATAATAATTAATAATAAATGAAGCGCATCGGACCTAAAACACCATCCTGTGGAACTCCAGATATTGTTTTAGCGTTTCTTACGAATTTTATTTTGATTTGTCATCCGGTTAATCAAATGAATGATACTGTTATATGAATAAGGTGAAAGTGGAGCACATATTTGTTTCAGTCGATTAAATATTTTTCTTTTAATCGGAAGGGGGCGTAGCTCAGATGGTAGAGCGCTCGCTTAGCATGCGAGAGGTACCGGGATCGATGCCCGGCGCCTCCACAAATCCTATTTTGGATCCTTTTATTTTTTTTTTAATAATAATTTATAATTTTTTCATCGAAATCGTACAATTTTTGCCCCTTTACTGCCATCCTGTGGCACTCCAAACTATTGTTTTAAGATATTTTATTTCCCTGTATAAACTTTTATATGCAATGATATATTAATATGTAATTAACAATAAATGAAAAGTATGGGAGCTAAAACACCATCCTGCCGAACTCCAGATATTATTTTAACGTTTCTTACGAATTTTAATTTGATTTTTCGTCGGTTTAATGAAATGAACGATACTATTATATGAATGAGGTGAAAGTGGAGCACATATTTGTTTCAATCGATTAAACATTTTTCTTTTAATCGGAAGGGGGCGTAGCTCAGATGGTAGAGCGCTCGCTTAGCATGCGAGAGGTACCGGGATCGATGCCCGGCGCCTCCACAAATCCTATTTTTGATTTTTTTATTTTTCTTTAATAAAAAATTTATAATTTTATCATCGAACTCGTACAGTTTTGGTCCCTTTACTTCCACTCTGCGGCACTCCAATCTATTGTTTTAAGATATTTTATTTCCCCCTATAAACTTTTACCAAAATGATATATGTATTAATAATTAATAATGAATGAAGCGTATCGGACCTAAAACACCATCCTGTGGAACTCCAGCTATTATTTTAGCGTTTCTTACGAATTTTATTTTGATTTTTCGTCGGTTTAATGAAATGAATGATACTATTATATGAATGAGGTGAAAGTGGAACACATATTTGTTTCGGTCGATTAAACAGTTTCCTTTTAATCGGAAGGGGGCGTAGCTCAGATGGTAGAGCGCTCGCTTAGCATGCGAGAGGTACCGGGATCGATGCCCGGCGCCTCCACAAATCCATTTTTTTTCTATTTATATTTTTTTAAAGAAATATTTTTGTATTAAAATATTAAATTATAAAATATACGAAACAAGATTCATCAGTCATAGTAAACGAAGCTCGATTGTAAAGGCAATCGAGCAAGTACATGTATGTATAAGCACTTGCTGCATCGCCTCTGTACCAAGATGCCGATTCTATAAAACGGCTCATAGATAAATCATTCGAAAAAGGTAAGAAGAAGCCGAAGGCTAGCAGTTTGTCACTTAGCAAATGCTGTATTCTTGTGAATTGTGCATTTGAGACGCCCGGTACTATTTAATTCTGTTGGCCTGTCTAGCCGTGCATACTATATGAAGGTAGTATATATTAGTTGCTTGTATCAAATAGGATTATAAAGCATTTGATTTATGAAGGTAAATTTTAATAGTAGCCGCATGTATGTATGTGCATACGTCTATTCCTGGAATAATCGTTTGAATATTGGATAGATTTTGATCTCTAATTTAAGTTGTTCAAGTTTAGGTAAATATTTAGTCGTGAGAAACACGCAAAAGAATATTTTTTACCGAAAAAGACGTAATATTTACCTTTCGAAAACCAGTCCGTGCTAACTGGTATATGTTCCAGTTGAAAATCAACTCATTGCGTGCCACGTCCATAATTAGGGGCCAACCTACCTATGTATTTAACTCTGTATATATACATTGTTGTTCATTGAAATGGGAACACTTGATTGTATTGCCGAAATTACAGGAATAGTTTTTTTTTGACAACCTCAACTTAATGTCCACTAGGACTTTTGTCTTATAGTCTTAAGTCATCCTAATCTGTAAGTCATCCTAGAATTCGCCACTATTTGATAAAACCAGTAAAACATTTGGATTAAGTGCCTAGATTTTGCCAAAAAAACATCTGACATATCCAAAGGAACATTGGAGCTTATCGGAGGACGTAATTGACTTCAAAATGTAGAGAGTGTTGTTGGACTGGTTAGTTTTTTTTTCTGGCGTGAAGCAAAAAGCTAAATACAGAAACTGGTAAAATTAAGAAGCACAGAAATAGAACAGGGTGGAAAGTAATGGATTGGTCAAGATTATGGAGAGATAAGAAGAAAAGCTAAAGTGTGCCGTAGAAAGAAGAAAGAACATTAGGAAATCATATGGTAAAGAAGGATAGGAATAGAGGAAAGCCAGCCTACAAACTGCCTCATCAATTTTGCAGGAGACAAGGAATATTTGCAGAAATTTTAAGGAAAACCATACTAATACGATTGGAGTGAAACATGGCCAAAAACAAAGTAAGAGGAAAAAGGAAACCAAGTCTAATAGCACAAACGATAACAATTGAAAACAGGACATCCCAGAAATAAATGTTTGAGGGGTGAAACAATTTTGATTGAGGTGAGAATTAGGAATTGAAGGAAAGAAGCGTTTGATCGGAATCTAATATAATATATAATAATATAATATTTTAATTATGTTGATCTCAAATTTAATGATGCTAGGAGGCTACCTCAATATGACTCTTCAAGCAGTAATAAGATGTTTGTTGAAAAGAAAAGCGTTGGAATCTAGTAATTTACTAGTTTGGATAAAGAAGTTGATTGTTGTAGAACATGAGAGAGATAGCTACAATTGTAGTAAGTTATGAATATTCCTTTGCAACTTTTCTAACTCTAGTGAATCATAAATGCTCCAAATTGACATATCCAAAGGAACATTGCAGCTTATTGGAGGACGTATTAGTTTTCAAAATATAGGAGGCTGTTGTTGGGTTGGATAACTTTTGCTGGGATTAAGCAAACATGAAACTGGTAGAATTGAAAGACCTACAAATATCAAGGAACCTCATCACTTACAAAAAAAGCAGATTAAGGATTAATGAGCACAGATAGAGACGGTGAAGTAGAGCTGAGCCTAAAGTAATGGATTGATGAAAAAAGAGAAATTATGAATAGGAAAGAAGAGATGCTAAGATGTATGGTAGCAAGAACATTAGGACAAGAAATTGGCCTCGTAAGACAAATAGGATCTTTAGAGGAACTCAAACAAATTTGTCCAAGGTGGAAGTCAGGAATTGAATTAAACGTTTCTTTTGTGGCATTGAGAAGATCTGATCAAGAATCTTAACCAGTTGGCGTCCAACGTCCTCTTTTGAAGACGCCTTGTAAGTATTTCTGTCGAAATCTAATAAATCGTCAAATGAGAACATTGAGAATTCATAGTTGTTTCTTGTAATTTAGTTTTGTTGCATCTACCAGTCGGAAAAAAAAAGTGTTACTCTTGAGGAAGCTCAAGACAAAAACAGAAAGAGATATTGATAAATAATGGGTTGTATACCTCAAGTTTTGGACATCGCTGGTACTATAAAATTAGACGTATCATCTAATGAGGATGATAACGAATTTTTGGCTAGACTTTTAGAGTCTACTGCTAGATTAGCAGAACCACCTCCAAAATACAAAGCTGGAAATCTGCTTCATATTGAAAAACTATTTACAATTTTTGACTGAAATTAACGATTGCGCAATTAATGATAAAAATAAACAGAATTTTGTTTTCAAAGTTGGGCAAAATAAATCTATCGATGAAGCGATGGTTTGGCCTCATAGCAAATTATAAGATTTGGGTACAAGCTTTGGTCTCTTTGTGACGACAACTTTTCTCTATATATTGCCTGGAAGCCATGCTAATGTTTATTTTATTTGCTATAATTTGTAGTAGTTGGCATTGGTTAGTGACAACTTGGAATTTGACAATCAAAATTGTCAAGTTGTCAAATTTCTTATCTTATTGTTTCGCCTTCTCACCTATGATGCAACGTCAATTTTGAAGTTTTACGAAAGAGGACTTGCAGACCAAATTTTCGACGTCACGGATTCGCCAACTGCTCGTCAACTGGTTTAGTTTGTGAAGATTAATTTATTACTAGGTCATCCTCAAATAGGGATAGAGATTTCCACATAAAACTAATTTGTAATTTATAAGGGGATAAGCAATTGTTCAAATTTTTGGGAATTATAGTGTATATACCGAAGCTATTCAGAAGCTTTGCAACGAATATTGCCAACCTAAGGCTGGCATCGTCATGAAAAAAGCAGTAATTTGCACCCAATTAGATCGAAGAAATTGAATAACGACTACCATGTGAAATCACCGCGCAAAAAAAGTCTGACTGCCATTATAATCGTGAAAAACTTTCGAATAATTAGAAAAATAATACGTTAACGAGACGAACAGACGATTACTGTCAAAGTCGTTATATACTTTATATTAATTTTAATTTTAATCGAAACAAATAAAAAACTATAGATATGACCGATTCTAATGCGTAATTCCATCTATAAAATGACAATTAATTAGGTAGGTTTTTTTAGGTGGTGTATACAATAGAAGACGAAGCTTATTCACTTACCACACGGACATGTTATAAGTTTGTTATAAACGGCATTTAGAAACAGCCTTCAACGGTGCTAAACAAAGAAGCTTATTAAAAGGAAATTACTTTCGGTTTAAGGTAAGTGGCACTGCTTCGCTATGGTGTATTCTCCAACTGCCGATAAATTAGGTTGCGTTGAATAACAACGTCATAAACTTTTAGAAAATAGAAATTACGTTTTATCGATGGTTGGGACATAACTTCGACCGAGACAAGCTTACTGGTTATTTCACAGTAATAATGTTTAACTAGAAAACTGGTAATTGAACGGTTAGAATAGAATAATAGATAATTTGTAAGTATACGAGTATGTAGTGGCATTATCTTTTCTGAGATTATGCATATTTGCACTGCAAGGAAAAAGACCGTTGACATTGCTTCTCTCTACACTACAAGCAGGTCGTTCTCTCCTCCTATCACCTACCTCAATCTAAATCGATAGCATCGCGTTTGGTCCTGCTGAAAATTCCGCCACACCATACGCAATTATCGTAAATTGATTTTTAGACGTTGGATTTTAATTTAGAAGTAAATAAATTGCATTGTACGGCTTAACAGGTAGATAGTCATCGCCTGCTGGAGTAGCGGTTCTTCCAATTTCGGGAACTCTGACAGAGCCGACACGTTAACGTTTTTTCTTTTTTTTTTATATAAAATAAAAAATCTGTAGTCGAGATTTTCGCACATATTATAGAGGTCGCTACAGTTTAATGATGATTAAGCACCTCGTTTCCGGATATAACGAGCTTACCGGAATTAAAGGTATTTCTACGACTACGTTATTTATGAATCAATGACTGTAACGTCTCCGAAGGAGAAAACTCATTACATTACAATAGCGTATTGAATTGTTTTCAGTACACACGCGTTTAAATGCAATTTATGCAAACGCATGTATATAATTGGATACTAAACTGCATACAAGGCAGTTACTCATACTGCCCGCAATGTCTTTTTGCAACTTTTTGCGATGTCTGTGCAGTATTTTTCTGTCTACGAACATTAATTTCTTTGGAGCAGAGCTAACCTTCGCCGATGTTAATTTGTATTGTCTCTTGTATAGTTGTAGGTTGGAAATATGTTAAGTCGCCTGTCGCGCTTTGCAACAGAAAGAAAGCGAGATTAATATTTTTGTCGCCAAAGTTGATGTTAGCGGAACATTTTTTTAAAAAAGAGTAGGTATACAGGGGTGACATAAAAAAAAGTACATTGCATACTGCCACACAATAGAGGACACTAAAATAAGAAAAAAAATTCCTATGAACATGGATCCGCAAGACCTTCGGTTAAAAGATACGGGGTGTTGAATTTTATTTCTTTTTTTTGGGTTTTTTTTTTTTTAATATCTATGGTTCCAGTACAAATGCATCTGAAAGCCGACAATGCACGCTAATTAATCAAAAAATAACAATTGAATAATGTGTCATAATGACACTTGTCAAACTGATGTAATTGTTGTTTGAGGAATTTTGTGTTCGTGATTAAGTTTTTCATTGGTTTTCTCACTGATTATTCAAATTTGCTTTCAAAAATGGTTCACTACACTTTTGAAGAATACAGGGACATGATTATGTGCTACGGCGAAGCTAGATCAAATTCTTACGAAGCTCAACGTATTTATCGAGAAAGATATCCTTTAAGACAAGTTCCTAATGTTCGAACATTTATTGATGTGCATAGGCGTTTGAGAGAAGATGGCTGTTTTAGAAAACCAAAATTGAATAGGGGTTTCCAGAACTCGTCGCACTGTGCGAAACGAAGAAACTGTTTTACGAATGGTAGAAAATAATCCAAGAACAAGCACCAGAAAAACAAGTTCAGCGGTACGAAACCTTAACCGTGAATCAGTTAGACAAATTTTCAAAGAACAACTTCTTCGCCCATATCATTTCCAAAAAATTCATTCACTATTGGAACATGACTTTGTTCCTCGAGTATAATTTTGCCAATGGTTGCAAAACCAAAGACAAAACATTATTTCATCAATTTTGTTTACTGACGAAGCTGGTTTTAGTCGTGATGGTATACTGAACCTACATAACATGCACCATTGGAGTGATGAAAATCCTCATCAAACTGTAATTCGATGTCACCAATATGGGTTTTCAATTAATGTGTGGGCAGCTATAATTGACAATTATTTAATTGGCCCATTTCGATTGCCCAATCGATTGACAGGTGCACTGTATCGAAATTTCTTGGAGAATGATTTAAACACATTATTAGAGAATGTCCCATTGGCCATTACTGGAAGAATGTATTATGTGCATGATGGGGCGCCAGCTCACTTTTCTCGAGTGGCAAGGGAATATTTGGACAGGAGATTTGGAAATATGTGGATTGGTCGAGGGGGGCCTGTACCCTGGCCAGCTCGTAGTCCCGACCTTAATCCCCTCGATTTTTCATTTTGGGGATTTATGAAAAATGAAGTTTATGCTGTAAAAATACATAATGAAGAACAATTGTGGATAAGAATTATGGAATCGGCAGATAGATTTCGTAATAACCCAGAAATATTTCAAAGATGCCGTCAATCATTAAGAAGAAGAATGGAAAAATGTATTCAAGTACAAGGGCAACAATTTGAACATCTTCTAAAAACTTAATTTTTTGTTTTAATTAATCATTGTTTTTGCAAATAAATTTCAAAAAATTCAACACCCCGTATCTTTTAACCGAAGGTCTTACGGACCCATGTTCATAGGAACTTTTTTTCTTATTTTAGTGTCCTCTATTGTGTGGCACTATGCAATGTACTTTTTTCTATGTCACCCTGTATATGTATATTAAGATTTACCTAACATAAACCCGCGAATACCAATGTCTTGTAGGTGTATTTTACAAGCATAAACTCTCATCCACTACCACTCCATGAAATTCCCTTTAAGTGTTAAGTTTCGCCACACACAGCGATATTCTTACATGATCTTATCTCTGTAGTAGCGGTAGCGATGCCACGTGATCCACCTATAATTCACCAACGATTTGCTTTGTATACGAGGATTGTGTGATTTTTTTACTTCCAATCTTTACCTCCACCTTTACATTACACAGCTGTCGTATCCGTATTTTTCTAAATCAAAAATCTGAAATACTCTCTCTAGTCTCTAAAAAGAAATTACTTGACACAAAGAAGCAAACAAACAAATCATCACATAACAGCTATCAGAGTTAGTTTGACAGTAAGAACTGCCAGAATTGTTGACAGCTGTCATAAATATGTATCTTAATAGTTAAAGATGTCACTTACTAGTTATCGTAACAGTTCACTCTCTGCAAACGAACGAGCAAATAATTGTCTTCACCACTGTGTGAGAGTCAAGTCACTAGATGGACCGAACCAGGTAATAGTATCACTATTTACTTTGACAGTCAGACAGCATTTAAAGCGATCAGTTTTGCAAGTACTGACTCAAAGCTGATTTGGGATTGTGCAAGAGCCCTAAATGAAATGGGCACCCAAAGGAAATTAACTTTGGTCTGAGGGTCTTTGGTTTGTCAAGGACCTTCATAGGAGCCTAGCCCTTCCTTCGGCATCACCAAATCGCAAATTATTAAGTCCATCTACGAATGGGTATACAGTATTGGCCATAATTTTAGCAACTTCTATTTAAGGTTCGAAGTTTTTGTCTAAAAAAATCGATAATTTCACGGATTATTAAAGCGTACAAGAAAAAGTGAGACGCGGATGCAATTAGAAATCCTGGAAGGTCGAAGAAAACTATTAAATATTTCGATGAACAAATTATAAAAGTTGCTCGCGAGAACCTTTTTCTTTCTTCGTCACAAATTTCGCGTCGGACTGTCAGTGTTTGGCGTAGAATAATTTTCAGTGGCGAATCTAAATTTAATTTAATATAAACCCTAAATATACAATTGCTACAGTAAAACATGGCTGTGGTTCGGTGATGGTCTGGGGTTGCTTTTCCTCGTTCAAAATGGGCCCATTACATAGAATTTATGGCATAATGGATCAATATCAAGGACATTTTGAAGACTAAAATGGAGCCATCTGCTTATGAAGCATCAATTTTAACAGGATAATGATCCTAAGCACAAGTCAAAATTTGTAACTGAATGGTTTAGAACCAACAAAATTGATGTTATGGCGTGACCATCGCAGTCCCCACACTTGAACCCCATAGAGAATCTGTGGGCAGTTGTGGATAGAAAAATTCGCGATCAAAAGTATAAAAATTCAAATGAACTCTTCGAAGTGTTAAGCACTACTTGGAATCAAATTGACCATACATTAATAGAAAGACTTATAGAATCTATGCCATGGAAATGTAGAGCTGTAATAGCTGCTAAGGGGTACCACACAAAATATTAATATATCTATAGAAAATAAAGACTGCTTCATTTGTAATTATTATAAAGTTGTTATCATTTTGTCCATCTGTATTTTACAAATAAATGAATATCTTCCGTGCTGTTGCTTAAATTTATTTTAAACTATCATGCATGATTTACTTACGTCATTTATGTAGCTCATGAGGCATACTATCGCAAAATACTTAAATTATCCATCACTTAAACAAAGTTGCTATATTTTTGGCCAATACTGTATGACAGGTCCAAGGAATGGTGGTAAAGATCACCAGGACAAAGATAGGCAAAGGAGTTCCTAAGGGCAGAGATACCTGAGTTTACGGAAGACGTACTGAGTAAAGACAGAAAAAAAACTGTCAAAGTGATAGTTGAACGGTCATTGCAGACTGAATAAGCATATGTTTAACATCGGTCTGGCAGATGATGTTCTCTGCAGATTCTGCCAAGAGGAAGAAGAAGCCCCAGCTTTTCTACCACTGCGATGGCCTAGCGAAGACAAAGTTTCTAACAATGGGTGAAGAGAACCTCACAGCTAGCGCTCTCAAAAATGATAGACCTAATTAAGAAGGCAAAATTAAAAAAAAAGGGGATCACAATGGACCTGCAAAGGTCGCGGTGAAACAGGTTCACATGGCCACCCCATTCCTAATCTAATCTAATCTATAGTACTGTCAAAAAAATGTCAAGAGTCACAACTATTTGTTGTCATTCTGTGACAGTTGTCAAAATTATTTTGACAGTAAAAAAACAAACAAAATTGTAAGAGCGTAGAATTCTTGATACTACCCTAGACCTAGGTCGTATACATACCCTTAGACCACTACAGGTTGTTAGGTTTGATTCTGAGGTAGTACTTGACTGTCATAGAGAACTCGAAAAACTAGCGAAACAACACTGAGATGGGTGCCAAGCCACTTTGGAATCAGAGAGCAATGAAATAGCTGACAAGTTAGCAACTGACGTGTGGGAGTTCTTATGGCAGCATCAAAGATGTGCAGACATGTGTTGGTCAAAACCAACAAAATGAATTTGCTATTAAACACACACAAAGTGTTACGTATTGGGGAAGGCTACGAAGAAAGAACAAGATATCCAATTAGATTTCAGCGAAGCATCTTCCAAGGAGACTGTTTTAGTTCGCTGTTGTTTTTTTTTGTTAATGACCATTATTAAATCGTTACCAGAATAGATGACAGCGATGCCCAACACTGAAGTCCAAAATCTCAATCATGCTCTTCGTGTGAATGACCTAAAATTTTATGCCCAAAATGATGAGAAGCTAAAGAAGGTAACAACCACATACATACATATATCTTCGCGTCAAACAACGTGACCTTAACAATTATAAAGAAAAGAAGTCACCAGATGCTTACAACACAACTACAGCCAAATTTTTCACAAAACACAATCCAAGGGAAAATAGCAAAAGGACAAACTAATAATTTGGGTTTCTAAATGAATTTGGCACCCAACAATGAAGCATCTGCGCACTTGAATTACCTATGAGATGCAGGGTAAGCAGTCTTGTCTACTGATGAATAAGCGTGAAAATGACTTTGAAATTTTGTGGAACCTTCAACAAGCAAGTTCTGCGCTTTTGCATTACCATATTTTCGTAACTGTATGGTCTATTACCTACTAACTAACATCTTTTGGAATTCAGTGCAACTTGGACCAAAGACAGAGCTGGACCACCCATCACATGTCTGGATTAGGCAATAATGGAACTCATTTTAATCTAATTTAATTCATTTTAAGAGATTTAAAGAGAGAATTGTTTAAATATTTATGGATGCTAGTGTATATATGTATGATACAATTGCAATTAATACTTGTGAAACTCATTGTATTGCTTCAAAACATCTTCAATCTTACTGGCGCAACGTTATTAACAAATTTATGCGAATACAATGTGCTAAAGCCACATTAAGTGCTTTATTATACCGGTTAATGCTGAAAAACTAGACGGGGCCTCATTGTCACTTCATGTAATCCCCACGTCATAATTTTATTATTCCCTGAAGAGATGGCGGTTCGACTTTTCGACGGTGACACTGCTACTTCTAACAAATAAGTTAAGTCTGTCAGCTGAAAGATGATAATCATTATTAAAAAGGCATCAGAGGGTATAATCCGTTATTAGGAGGCCTTGTACGCAAGAAGCGAAAGAGTATTTATTTCTTTTTCGGCCTTTAACGCGCAAAGCTGAAGCTATACTTCGGTATTATCGGTTTTTATGCGAAGATGAGGATATTTACGTCAGATCGTATAATGGGGATTATAATTTGAAGAGAAATTTGCTTTATTTATATATATATATGTATGTAAGAATTTTATCTTGCTTCGATTAAATTTTAAATTAAATCTTGTTAATTTAAGAAAGAGACTTACGAAGTTGAAATATAGAGTCCAGTGAATCACTGTACGCGCGCAACGTGCACATAAATATGTTACGTGCCGTAGAGTAAGTGAACCCAACCTTACGCCTCCAGCTTGTGAAAATCAGTTTCAGTCATTTCTTTCGACGTCCACTTAAGAATTTTAAAAGTTGCAGTTGGGATATGCTCGGCCATTTTTTCCACGCCATAACTGGACGGTAACTGCATGTAAATTATCTCGTTTATTTTAAAAGTTGATATATCTGAGTGATTCACACGTTGTTCATACATGCGTATGTTGTCGTAAAGTTTAATTCCATCTGGTTACATGTGGTATCATATCCTGTAATAAATTTTTAAAAATTAGATGGCACTCGTTAGTTACCACCAAATGGAATGCTTGGCTATGCTTTGCTTGGAGTTTGAAGGAAGACTTTGATATAAAGCTTAAATCTTCCAATAGCATCACCTCTACATGCTGAAAATAACTCGAATCTGTCATAAATTCAAGTGCCAGGACAAAGCGAGTTGAACACTCTAACCTGCTTTTGTGTTCTTTACAAAACAATGCTGCTGGACGTCTCAAGTTTTTTTCTGACGAATTTTGTTTACTGTCGATGCGAAAATCAATCAAAGGAATGATCGCTGGCTCGCCCATGAACCTGAAGATGTCCCTATTGTTTCCAGAACGAAATTCACATGCTAAGTATTGTGTCCAGTGAGGGTGATGTCATACCACCGCATTTCTTTAACAAAGGGAAAAATGTCACAAAAGAAGTTTATTTGCATGTTGAGGTAAATGTGGTGAAGCCGTGGATGGAAACTGTTTCGCCTGGGAAGCTATATGTTTTTCAGTAGGACGGCAAACAAGTCATTTGTTGCAAAATTGGTTGTCGGACAACCAACATGTTTTGGTCCAAAGAATTTTGGACTCCCAACAGCACCAACAGGTTGGCATGATCCAACGTCTTCATTGAGAGCCGCGCGAGAATGAAGGCGGTCATTCAAGCAGAAGGGACCTAACAAACAGTTTAATCAAAAAAATATTATAAGGTTCTCCATTTTTGCAATAAAAATTATGTTTCAAAAAATGTTTAATTTGTCCGCATTTTGGCACCGCACCCTGCAGATTATGACAAGTTAAAAATATATGAGAAGTACCATATTCTCTGTGCGCTCATTCCAATTCCAGACGACCTGGAACCTCTCTTTGCCAGTTCCATTTACAGGAGTTGGTTCAAGGTCGTTCCTTTATTTTTTGGCCATCTTCCCAATACCTATTTTCTACTACGCTCATCATTGTTAAGTGCAGATCTTGAAAATTCCAACAAATCATTTTTAATGATCTGTTTCTCATTGTCTAGTCTCGTCCTAAAAGTGCAAAATTTTATTCTAGTGAAAGAAGAAGAAGATAGCTATTCTAAAACAGTCAAAAGCTTATGGTCTATTCTTCTGGCCATATGTAGAGCTAGCTTAGCAAGCCGCTGCATCTGTAATCACCCCAAAAAAATTGCATTAACTTGATTTTCGACCTTCTACCACCAATAAAAAAGCGTCCCATCTCTTTCTGCAGCTGCTAAGAAGAGGATCAGAAGTCAGCCGCAATCTGTTTAGAATGCCTTTGTTATGGCTCTCTAGAACAGCCTCTTCAGATATTTGGGCTTTAGACAATATTGTATGCGAAATAATAGCTGCAGCATTATCAGTGATAGTTTTGATTTTTTTGGATATTTGGTAATCTTTGCTCACGTTTCGGTTACACCTGTGACGTTTTCGACTGGATAGCAGGCCTTTTTCGTTTATTTAAATTTTGAATGACTTGTACATATTTTACAATTTCCTGCTTTTAAAGTCACCTTTAGTAAAAATAATTAAGTTTTCTTAATAGGAGAATTCTGTTTGCTTTTGGACGGAAGTCACCTTTTTACCATATTTTTATAGCCTTTGTTGGAGTGGACGTAGTTTCTCTGATTATGTTTAATGCATTCGTATTTCATCAAACACCAAAAAAATAGCATTCGAGGCGAAGATGGTGTCGTAGGGCTTCAGTTTTAACTAATTCTGGAAATTATGTCTGTTAGCCTTCTAAACGCTTATGAGCTGCTCTTCTTGCCGCGAATATTTTTGGAATCAAGTTCTTTCGTTCGTTCCTTCTTCGTTCAAATTTCCATTTCCAGGATCTTCCAGGTTTGGACACAAGGCGGTGGCCTATCAGGCTCCAAATCCTCCCAAGGATTCCTCTGACTAGCGCCAGCGCATACTCCTTCAGTGGCGGTATTTTCAAGTCTGTATGTATTTGAGAGTTAGTCACGAACCAGGCTGCCGCAACTATGATTCGCAGGAGACTCAGCATGGCATTCAGGATCTCTACGACCTAAGATGTCGATGGCTTTTATGAACAGTCTTTTAAGAGCAGTGTTGGCAATATCTCGTCCTCATCGGGAACGTTCCCGTGTTTACGAAGGGTTATAAATCTTAGAACTTCTACCTGTCCGACAGGAGGGAGCGGATCAGCAGGAATTCCAGCGATACCCTCGAGAAAGAGGTCAACCTCATGGTGAAGATGGTGTCCCAAGATTTCATTGCCAAGAAGACCCTTTGGTGGGAAACAACATTATTCCTAACCATCATCATCGGAGGTGCCATCAAGACCTATCTTGATCTTCCTCTCTAAGTCTCGAAACGGGAAAGAAGCCTTGATTATTTCTGTCTAAAAGCCTGGGAAGCCTAGGAATTATCCTAGCTCCTCTCTTTGGCCTTTATTCTCGAAGACTGCTGAAAAAATCTAGATGGAATTAACAGCCACCTTCACAGAAAAAGAGCTCTTTGAGACCAGCAATTAGCCAGGCTTATCGTCGACACTACCGAGATCTTTATTACTTTGCGATATTGGCTTCATCTCCAAGATGGAGAAAGAGACTTTGTCAGCCATTGGGAAATGGAATAGACTTGATTCCAGTGAATGGATTGCATGAATTATGAATACAAGTTTATGACCTAATAAAGACACAAGGTTTTTTTTCCTAGCCAACCTCCACCCCCTTCTTCTCTCAACGATGCTATCATCTCTTCAACTAATCCAAATAGTACTGGACCAGCCATTGGGAAATGGAATAGACTTGACCGGAATCCAGTGAGTGGATTACATGTTTAAATTCTGCTGCTCAATCTTTCATTGTGGTAAATGATGGTGCAAAACATTTATATCTTTTGATAAATGTGGGATCCGACCGAAACGTCAAGACAAAATACTAAACTCCAAAGTCTCTATCTAGTCGTTTCTACCTTTGAAGGTCACTGTACATACATGTTTTACCATTGCTTTCTTTTTCTAGTCACGTTTAGTAAAAATAATTAAAGATCCATTAGTAGGAGAATAATTTTCAATCAACCCTGTTTGCTTTTGGGCGGAAGTCAACTTTTTATCATATTTTCGTAGCCTTTGTTGGAGTGGACGTAGTTTCTCTGATTATGTTTGATGTGTTCGTACCAAAAAAAGCCTTTGGGGCGAAGACGGTCGGACGGACGTCCCGAACACTCATCGTCTCCCAAGCTTATACAGTAACGTTTGAATAGTACTGTTCAAAATTTCAGTGTGATAAATTATGGTGCAGAGCCCCTGTATACAGCGTCTAACTCATCTTTAATTTGCGTTGGCGTATTGCCTTTCAAAAACAAATATTTAATGATGGCTTGATGTTCGATTTCGTCCTAATTGGATCAGGAAAGAGGATCGACAATAGTAAAAAAAAAATACAACTCAATGCGCATTATTATATCGTTCTGAATTAAATATGGAACAATAACAATATTTTGTCCCGAAGATGGTATCTCGAATCATCAACTACAAACAACGCTCGCACATACGACTGTATTGTATGAATATATTTTTCGAGCACGATACGGTTACGTAGGTGTTTTGCATGTTGCCACGCCTGGGTCCGCTAATAGAAGAAAAATATGACCTAGTCTGACTTTATATAGCAGCGAGATTTTAAGATTCGTAAAAAATTTGCACGTATATTACACTGGTTCATGAATATAAATTACATTAAATGTTAAAATTTATTACTTATTTTGAAGTAGCTTCGATCCAATATAGGCGAGTTAAAATATAAATTTACCCTTCGTATAAACAAGAATGCGAGTAAGTTCTAAATTTCATGTGTAGTGTGTAAGAGAATATAATAAAATAAAATATCAACCGCCTCTTCTATATAATATACTGAGTGATACGAAGTTTGGACACTTTTTGATGTCCAACTAATTAGGTGTGTGCAAAATTAAAATAGCTTTAAAAACGGAGGTATCCAAGAACATCATCTATACGCCCGTTTATATAATCGCTTAGCCAAGAACTTGCAAAGAGGATGGTAGAAAATTATTGCAATTACTTCTATGAATAATAACTACATCTTGCGCTAGACACTGTTGGTCGTGTTCGTAATACATTACGGATCCTGAAAATGGAGAAAACGTCGAGATTCCTCCTTTCCAAGTAGGAGATAGGAGGATGTTTTTGAAGTTCTAACGTGTTACTGGAAGATATTAATCTCTCTAAGAATTATTATCAAATATTACATCTCGGGAAGTTAAGCTTAAGTAATAAAAACGGCTACCATCTTTAGTATTAAGTAAGAATAAGTTCTAATACAAGAAAACACCACACAATATTATAATGCGTCAATCTTGATACCGCTAAAGCAGAGAGAGAGAGAGAGAAAAAAAAAACTTTCCATCATAAATTTCGAATGAATATTTTAATTTATACGACTTAAAAGAGCATTCGTTAAGCCCGTGTCATTCCATAGATGTAATTAGTTGTTTAAGAACGACAACGTTCATATTTTAATCACACCGATATCCTGATATATTCGCCTGTTTGTTCACGTATACGCTGATGCGGTGTGTATAAGGTGAAAGTATTCTAATTAAAGCAATTGTCCAGACATCATAAGGTATCCTTCGATTTGTAATAAACAGCGTCTTTTCATTGCTGCTTCCAACCGTGGACGGGAGAGACTCTGATGAGTTTTAATTCATCCTGACACGATTTCGACTCGATCAGTACACTCACGGATAATTTAAGAGGAACGCATTTTTTCCTACATCGCACGTAATTATTTTTAAATAATAATACATCATAGATTGTTTATAGTATTCTAAAATCGTGAATAATTAGTATATCGATAGGATTGAATTTTCTGTACACTGCTTTGGTTCCTTCGAAATTTCTCGATTTAATCAATGCTGGAGAGATCCGAGATAAAGCACGGCGGACATATATTCCGTCAAATTGACTTTCGTCGGGAGATCGGTTCGATCAGATTAGATGTCAGATATAACAGCTATGTAAACTATTATCGAGAAGATATAGTAGCCGAGCGTTAAGGTCGGCAATATGCGGGGACCGACTAGGGCTTGATGAGTAACGATAATCGATTTAAATGTAAATGTTATTAGGCAAAAAAAAAGAACGTTCTAAACATGTGCAAGCATTTTTAATGGGAGGAAGTGGATTGAAGAGGTTTAAAGACAAAATAATGTTTTCGAGATGGTAGAGAAATGCCACAGGTCTTGAATATTGGCCTTCAATTCTTGTAAGGTGGTATTTTTCCTTGAGTACACTAACGATTTTAATACACTCCATACATTCTCAACGGAGGCTATGGTCAGAATAAATAACAGAACAACAGAAAAATTTGAAATTAACAGGGGAGTCAGACAAGGTGACCCCCTATCGACGACATTGTTTAGTTTGGTATTGGAAAAAGAGGCAGATATTAACAGATCCTGAATTATATACCAGAGAACACATCAGTGCCAGGCATTTGCTGATGATTTAGTAATATTGAGAAGAAGTAAGGAAGAATTAAGGAAGATAATAAAGAGACTAGAAGAGCGAGGGCGAAAAGCTGGACTATACCTAAACGAGGAGAAGACAAAATATATGGAATGGAGGGGAGAGGAAATAGATGTATTGCGGCACTTAATGGGATGCTAAGGAAGAGAGGTGTATCAAAGAAACTGAAGATAAGGATATTTATATAAAACCGTAGTAAGACCAGTAGTTTTGTATGCATGTTTGTGACACCTGAACCCAAAGCAAGATGCAGCAAACAAGGCTAGCGATATGGGAGCGGAAAGTTTGGAGGAAAATATTTCGAGTGAAGAGGGAGGGAGAGATATGGGTGAGAAGGACTAACCAAGAGCTGAATGAATTTTGTGGGGAAGCAAATATAGTGGGAGAGATGGACGTGGCATATGGAAAGAATGGTGGAGTCGAGCCAATGACAGGGACAGTTGTGGGATAATGAAGGAAGGGACTGCCAAGGGTAAGGTGGAGGACAGAGGTGGAAAATGATGCAAACACGTTAAGGATAACAATATTGAAAGAAGTAGCGAAAGATAGACATTTTCGCTTAAGCGCTTAAGTCCGGAGAATTTCCGGACCGTGGAAGCACTGACAAATTAACAGACTCCAAAAAGATTTTGATTGATTTAGCTGTATAGCAATGGACTCCATCATTCATGAAAGTATAGGGTCCAGTTCGTCTAAATATGGGAGCAGTACATCCTCCAACACGCGTTTATATTGATTTTTCTCCATTGTATCCTCACAAAAATATAGGGATCCCGGACCTTCTGACGTGGTACAGGACCAGACCATGACACATGGTGGATATTTAACGGTTTTCACCACGCAGGCTTCGCTGCAACGTTCTCTGAGCCCTCTCTGTTACCGCCTCTATTCTCGACTTGTCAATGAACACAATCTGAAAGTTCAAGAAACACACCCTATTTTGAGCCAAAAGTTTATCCTTCTACTTGGTAGTCTACCCTTTTTTCCGCTATTTTTATGATATGTTGATCAAGTCTAGTACTGGTACTGGGACTATTTTCTCTCATGAAAGCAGCAATACGCTGTACTGTCCACCGCGAAACATTTTCTTTTCGTGCTATCTATCCGTGAGGCAAGTTCCCTGTACGCAACAAAGCCAAAATACAAATTCTTTTTCGTCGAATATGTCTTTTGCTCGATCCATGTCATCTAATAGATCACGTATAAAAATAAATACAATCACGATTTCAAACTAAACAGAACCTGCACAACGTCACATAAATACAAACATACACTGCCCCGAATGTTAGATACCAACTGATCGCAATTAGTAATTGCGTAGTAATTGCGAAAGTAATTGTGAATAGTAATTGCCAATTACCTTTCCCAATACTCATTTTAAAACGCTAGTCACAATAAGTAAGGGGTGTGGTAAACAGTCGGCATCAGGTAGAAACCCCTAAACGAGCACGTCTATGTTTTTTTAGAAATACATATTTCCTCATAGAATATACTAAACAAACATTAGATAGTGGTATCTTTCGGTTTGTTTGCTTCTTTTAATATTATATTACTTGAAATAACGAAAATTTAAAATTTATTGCAGTGGTACTAATATTCTGGCCAAGGACTGTACAGTGTGGGAAAAAAAGTATGGACTACCCCCCAATAACATTTTTTTATTATTTTTATGACTATTTGATTGTTCTTTATTTTGTTTTATTTAATATTGCGCGTTGATAATTAAACCATGTTCAATAGTTTGCTTTTCTTTAATAAATCAAGAACGAGTTATTCTTTTAATGAGAGACAATTTAATATCATTTTCATAATTGAACGGCCGCCATTTTGAAACGGAGCGACAGAATCGCATAGAAATCTAGGAACATACTAAGTGAAGCAAGAGCTTTCAAATGATGTACCGCATACCATATACTGTCATTTGAGAAAAATGTCGACGGCGGCATATTTTTGACAGATGTCAATAAAAAAAACAAAATAATTTTGTCAAAATGTGGGAAATTGAAAAACTAAATTGATGTATTCGAGCGATTTCCATAAAACCTGAAGGCTACCCAGTTATTAGGGGTAGTCCATACTTTTTTCCACACTGTATATGCATGCGGGAAGTGTATTTTTCTGCACTAGTGGGCGAAGTAAAAATTGAATTAAATGAATCTATCATCATCATCATTAATGAAGTGTAATTATGAAAACTGAATGAATTTTATTTCTCTAAAACCTCTAAAACTATTTATTTTTACTATTTATCAAGGTTTCCTTGAATTACACTTTCTAAAATATTGCTCAGTGTAGAAAATAGTTATTGTACGAACCACGTGCGTGAAGACCATTTCCAATTTTCACGCTTGGTCGTGCTGGAAAAATTAACTTTCCAAACTTGATCTCTAAATATCTTTCGTTCTGTTTCTTACTCCATTTGGTGTTGCTGTTTTTTTTTTATCTTTGTTTTTTATTTGTTTTTTCTTTCTGCTTCTGTTTTTTTTGTTTACTTTCTTTGTATTCTTTCTGCATTTCACTGTGTCACAGTCCTTTTTATTCTCTTGCTTATTCCATTTCTCTTGTTTCTTCCTTTTTGTCTGCTATTTTTTTTTGTATACTGTTTCTTTGTCTTTTTTTCTGTATTTCTGTAGTAATAACTTTCTTTCTTATCTTTTCCATTTCTGTTTATCTCTCCTTTTTTTTTTTTTTTCTTTCTTAGCTTTCCACCTTCCTTCTCTTTCTTACTTCACTGTTGCTGTTTCCATTTCTCGTTGCTTTCATTTTGTCTCTTTACCATTTCTCCTATAATTTTTTGTATTTTGTCCGTGATCATTGCCACTTGCTTTTGTACTTCAGTTCTGGGTTTAGCCTCTTCCGTTTCTTTATTTTTTTTTCTTCTGTGCTGTTTTTTTGTGAATTCTATCACTGTCCTTTTTTGCTTCTACATTTCACACATTCGCTACATTTTCGTTTATATTCGTCTTCATTCCATTTTCTTTCTGATTCTCTTTATTATCATGTTTTCATCTTGGTTTTCATTCTATTCCTTATTGCACTTGTAGTTTCGTTTCTCTTTCGTTCTTCGCTTTTTCTGCGATTTCTTGATTCTTGTTCTTATTTCTTGTTAGGCATCCCATTGTTCTTTGTTTCTATTTTTTCGTATTCACTTTGGTTTCTATTTTGCTTTCTAACCTGTTTGCTTCGCTTCTTACTTCTTAGTGCAACTGGATTTGTATTTAAGTACAGTGTGTAAATAATTTCACGGCCTTGTTACACACACCATAAAAATTAACCTTCAACATACATAAGAGGCAGTAATAATAAAGATAATAAAAAAATATACGATTCGCCATCTATATGACGGAGGATTCCGTTTCGATGCTAAAAAGAGATCATTTGCCTCTCGATAATTTGCCAGGGCAATTAAATTAACCAGTTCGCCGTATAGAGTATTATAACGAAACGGGAGCTCTCTTACAGTGCTCGAAATCAATCAATAGTGTGCCACTACAATGACGGCAATAATTGCGAAACGAGGTGTCCTCGCCACCGGTGCTAACCAAAACCGAGGCCTCCGGGACTGCATCGCCCAGTTATTAATTTATAGCAGCTCCGACTGTTGTTGGATTGGAGTCGATTAATCTTCGTTAAATTCCAATTGCTCCATCCTCTTTCACAACCCCAGTTTCGGACTTGGATAAATTTAGGAATCTTTTTACAAAAGATGGATTCGTAGAAAGAACTTTATTTATACAAATATAATAATACCTGTTGCTGTTTTTAATTGAAATAGACTATTGTGTGGTAAGGAGGTTCACCATCCAATATGAATTACGATATAGATCTTTACACTGTAACGTACCACTAGCTCTCGAACCGATTTATTTTAAAATATACTGCGCTCAAGACGTATATAGAATACTAGGTACGCTATCACGTGCTTCTATAGAAAGAATAGCATGTCTTTTCAACGGTAACAGCATACAACAACGGCGAAACGATGATAACATCGCCAACTCGCGTCATTATAATAACAAATAAGAGCAGAAAAGTGGACGTGTTCGCCAGAAGAATTGCGATGGCAATACAGTGCCATCCGCAAGTTTACTTGAACTCTGTTTTGTTATAATTATTATTAAAGGAGCTAATAGAATTGTGCGCGTTTGCAAAATTGATGTAATAAACAAGGTTATAGCGATCTATGAGAGTACGAAGCAAGGTCATGAACGTGAGAAATGATTTGTTAAAACAAACAAGCGATTAGTAAACATAAATTTGTTTAATAAAACAATTTTGTTTACATAAACATTAAACTAGTTTGTTTAACCATTATTAAAAAATTAAACGAAAAGAATTGTGACTGAACTTGTGGGCGACACTATACCTTCGATACCTACACGTATAGCCCTAGTATTGGTGCGAGGATCCTCCAAGTTCAAACGTAATATAAACGAACGTGTGATACAATAATTTACTTTAAGAGACTTGTTAACCGAAACGAAATTTTATACGCGAGGATGTAATAAAATAAACGAAGAGGGTACGAATTCGCGGAATCACTTTCGCCTTCGTAACGGACACACTCTTCTTCGTCTGGTGAGGAAAACAAAAAAAAAAAAAAAAAGATGGACAGAACCCGAACTAAAACGTCTGTATCGAGCGCGTTTTCAATTTTCTTGTAACGTCCGTACGCGATGAGACTCGCTAAATATGGCCGATGGTGGATTTTTTAACGTTTATAGTAGGACATGAACGAGGCGGTCCTTATATGTTCGTTTGTGAGCTGGTTGCGGGCCTAAAAAAGATGTCAGAATGTTTTTTCGCTGCGGCAGATTATGGATACGGATCGTAGAATTCTGTTTTTATAGTTTCACCTTGGATGAAAGTCTAGTTGTTGTCGCTGTGTTTAGTGGAATATGTTCGAATGATGATACAAAGAATGGTGATAATTCAGGAAAGATACAAGAAAATAAATTAAACTATAAACACTATTTTAGCGATAATGTGGTCGAACTAATCTCTCAAAGTTAGAAAAGATATTGATGCTTTGCTTTCTTCCTGTTAGAATATGGTAATAGAAAAACAATATCTAACCATAAACAATCAGAAGAACCTTTAAGAAGAAAATATCAAAACATGGGCAACAGCGAAGGCAAATCTACTTCAGGGGATGGTAAATTAATCTTAGATCCATCTTTTCCTGTTCGACTAATCTCAATCATTCCACTCTATTAACTGAACTGCTGCGTGAGAGGGATTTGACAAAGGAGTCATTGTCATCGCCATTGTTTGATATGGAAGAAGTCGATTGTTCAGAATCACTCGTAGAGTCACGTAGAGAGATCTACGTGAGAATGTACAAGCACATTTTTCTCTTTTTTCCTTTCCAGATCACGTGTATTGAGGTCAAAATCAGAATTGCTATTAAAGAGCTCAGGCTTAACATGTTCCGAACCGCTGTCGCTGGACAGCAGTGGGGCTGCTAACTGCTGTCCCAATCACCAGAGCAACTAACAGCACAGCATCCTTGGAGACCATTGTGGGTCGCCCTCCGCTAGAGCTTTACGTAAAGGCGAAGGCTATGGCTGCGATCTTTAGACTGAAAGCCAATAAAGTGTGGTACCCCAATACTGGGAATACTATGGGTACTGTACTGGACGAAACTTTGTTGCAAATGCCAAAGTACAGTACGGCACCTGAAATTATTTTCACTGAAAAAGTGAACATCTCAATACCGAATAGAGACCAGCCAGGGGGTGACTTCGATGCTTCTGATAACTGGTTCTTGGACGAATCTAAATCCAGTAAGGGCACCGGTGCCGGTATTTATGGTCTGGGCCCAAGACAGAGGATATATTTAAGCCTGGGAGAGCATGCAGCGGTCTTTTATTGAAGCTCATGGTGACCTATCTGCTTTTGATTTAATATCTAAGCTTGATCTTCATTTCCACGATGCATAGTTAACAAGAAAACTTGGCACACGTCTATGTTAGAATATTTTAAATATAGTTAGAGGGGAAGTAACGACTGTCACAACGTTAAGTAAACGTAAAATTAAGATGATCAAAAATTAATGAGGTTACCAGCCGACACAGTGCGGTTGATTCTCGTTTATATTTCTATCATAATAACTCCCCTTTCGACTTTTGCTTTGTCATTTTTAATTATGTAATCCAATCCACGGTCAATGAGAATGCACGTGCTTTTTTTGAATTGGATACATTATTATCCAGACCTTTCAAAAAGAATTTTTTATCTTGCTCTGCAAACAAGATCTCCGCATCTTCTATCGCCTCTTCGTTGGAAGCAAATTTACGAATTTTTAAACTTTTTTCAGGCGAGAAAAGACATGATAGTCGAATGGAGCCAGATCTGGTGAATAAGTGGGTGTTCAAGTAATTCAAACCTTAAATCACGAATTATTTGCGTGGAAACATACGATCTGCGTGTAAGAGGATTGTCCTGCAAAATCAAAACAATTTTGGACAATTTTGCGCGTCTTCTCCCCATAAGTTTTGTTGAGTGATCAGTACCATCGAATAATAATTCCCAATTATTGTTCCATCCTTATCAAGAAAATCAATCATGATTACTCCATGGCAATCCCAAAAAAACTGAAGCAAGATTTTTTCCAGTAGATTTTTGAACACGAAACCTTTTAGGCCGTCTTAGAAGAACAAAAGAGTGTCTCCATTCCATCGATTGTTGCTTCGTTTCCGGGCCGTAGAAATGTATCCAAGTTTCATCCATAGTAACAATACGGCTTAAGAAGTCTGCATCGTTTTCAAACCGAGCACAGATCGAACGTGATGCTTTCATCCTTGCAGTCTTCTAATCAATATTCAAACATTTGGGAAAGTTTATAAATTCTGACAACTTAAGTTTATGAACTGAGCCCAAGACAGAGGATATCTTTAACCCTGGGAGAGCATGCAACAGTCTTCCAAGCAAATTGCAAAGGGAGGCTGCACGATGAGTGATAGTTAGGCCGCTATCAAGGCAGTTATGAATACTCTTACCAGGTCAAAACTGGTTAAAGATTGTAAACAGCACCTCAATACACTGCCACGAGACAACAAGGTATCTTTGATCTGAGTGCCCGGAATGATGATATTAGAGAGAATATAATAGCCGATGAACTAGCCAAGGAGAGTTCTAAAAAACACTTCATAGGACCAGAATTCGTATGTGGAATCACGAGGGATTCTACTAGAAGGGAGAAGTGGTCTTGGTTAGATAAAGAAACTGTAAGGAAATGGAGGTCGAAGGTTAACTCCACACTAAAGCGTTAATAGGGGACGAGGGCGCTAAGTTTTCTGCAAACCTAATTTGACGCAATAAAAATTAAGTTAAGATCATTATTGGGTTGATAATTGGACACTGTCCCTTAAGGAAGCATCTATACAACACGGGTCGGGTGAGTTTACATGTAATCTGCACTTGTGAGGGATTGAAGGTATTCAGGTAGAAACATTTCAGAAAGGATCCAGTGGTGCCTTCGACAGTACTCAAGTTTCCAATGGGCAAGTTACTGGACTTCATAGAGGACAGTAAGTTTCTCAACTGGAAATGAGGGCTTCAATAGGGATGGTACAAGGAGCAGCATCTACTCAACCAAATAATTCAACCCGATACTATTCGTATACACTGTACACGCTACTTCAATACAACCAATCTATAGAACTTAAGTATTGTGCCCCTTGAGTTACTCGTTACGGCACTATATAAGATGCCGTCGACGTTATTGTTATTGAAGAGTTTGCTGGTTGTGTTACAAATTTATTACATATTAAATATATTTCAAGCGAATATATTTGCATATCCCACTACGAGAAATTGCGAAGGAAATTGTAAATTAAAGGAGTTGATGTATGGATTGCTATTTACCGTACGATTTATTGAAGCAGCTGTAAGACATCCGCAAAATAACCCAAGAAGAAATGAATACTGTGACTTTTTTATGAATATTATTTATTGGAATATCTCCTTTTACGAACGGCTGATTTTTTTTTAATTTACTTGACGTATATAGCGAGTTTTAAAAATTAGAAACGAGCGAGTCATTTCATTACATTCCAGTTGCAAAACACCCTCTTTATTGTAATACTAAATTTCTCCAGTCGGTCGTATGCAATGACTAACGTATTGCTTTGAATAACGAATTCATTTAAATTTTATTACTTGAAAAAATCGATTTCATAAGCTAGTATGCATATCTATAAATAACTACACCTTCATGCATATGCATATCGTTTAATTGTATTGTTGGTATGACCTAATTACAACTGACAATTATATTTCATTAGAAAATCTTTCTCAGAAAATAAAAAAAATATCTTTACGTGACTAGCATAGGCTGCCAGCTATATTCAATCAGCATTTAGATATGCGTATACGAGCTGTACACGACCATTTATGTGGTGAGAATATAAAGAATTGTGAATGACAGTATCTGCGATATAGTTGAAATGGTGCCAAAGCAAATTATAGTCTAATGTGTTTATGGGCTACGTGTGGTATGAAAGGATAATTCGCTAAACAATTTCGCATTTAAAACATAATACGTGCATGTCTCACATCAGCAGTAAATCTTTTACTGTTGAGCGTGCATATATTTATTTCACAAAGGGTATATTGTAATCATATCTGAATCCAGTTCTAATCGGTTTCTAAATAAACAAAAAAATTTATAAATAATGGGAATTTACAAAATCTACCTATCAAATTGGTTAATGTTCATAGATTGGTAATTTTGATGTTTCTAAAAGAAAGAAAAGGAACTGTAATAAAAAGTTATTTTGTCGATCTTTATGACTCAAAAATATTGAGCAGTTAGCAGCAAATTATTATGATGATGTTGACTCAGACGAAGAGCTGTATCAAGATAGTGGTTCGGAATCTGTCTGTCTATTGAGCTGGGTGCTCTTTGTACCATCCCTATTGAAACTCTCATTTCCAATTGAGAAGCTTATGAAGTTCAGTAACTTGCCCATTGGAAACTTAAGTACTCTCGAAGGCTCCAGTGGATCCTTTCCGAAATGTTTCTACCTGAGTACCTTCAATTCCTCACAAGTACAGATTACATGTAAACTTGTTTCTTCCTGTAACCACCAGAGTTTGCTCACCCGACCCGTGTTGTATAGCTGTTTCCTTAAGGGACAGTATTCAGTTATCAATCTTGTTTTTTATTACGTTTAATTAGGTTTTCAGAGAACTTAGCGCCCCTAGTCGACCTCCATTTCCTTACACTTTATCTAGCCAAGACCATATCTCCGTTCTAGTAGAATCACTTGTGATTCCACATACGGGCCATACTGGTCCTATGAGGTGTTTTTTAGAACCCTCCTCGGCTAGTTCATCGGCTATTATATTCTCTCTAATATCCTCATTCCGAGCACCCAGCTCAAAGATACCTTGTTGTCTCGTGGCAATGTATTGAGGTGGTGTTTACAATCTTTAACCAGTTTTGACCTGGTAAGAGGATTCATAACTGCCTTTATAGCGGCCTAACTATCACTCATTATGTTTATTTTTCTCATCGTGCAGCCTTCCTTTGCAATTTGCTTGGAAGACCGTTGCATGCTCTCCCAGGCTTAAAGATATCCTCTGCCTTGGGCTCAGTCCATAAAGTTAAGTGTCAGAATTTATAAACTTTCCCAAATACGATTTGAAAATGGCTTAGATGTTGAGCCGCAGGCGCCTAGGCGTTAGCCCATATCTTGCAATTTTTAGGTACCACACCGCACATAACAAGTTATGAGCCTTGAAACTGTCACCCAGTATCACACCGCCCGCACGAGACCGACACCTCGCGGAGAGGACCGGCGAGCCGGAGGGCTGCTCTCCCCCTTGCTACCCATGTTAGACAAGTTTCGTTGTCAACGTTGGACGGGTCACCGCTGGAAACACTTTAGCGAACTCCTACCTCACATCTAACCCCACGGGGCCTAGGCCTCCTTGCGGATGGCAACTATCGGCCAAGCGTGGGAAACGGAATCTGGCCGTGAGGTACAACCAGCCCGCCCGTGAATTAAGCCTGAACTACGGGGACGGCCGGGCCGAAGCCCTACCCCAAAATGCCAACCGTGCCAACTCTTTCGCCCCTCCGGCGATCAAGTATCCGCGGCAGCTACAGTGAAACCGTAGGGTCCCAGAGTCACCGAGTTGTTTTAGAATGAAACCAAAGGTTTCCTCAACCAGACAACCAGCGGCCGGACTACTCCTCGGCGAACCGACTTTTGTCCTCCCCTACTATCTTCGTCAAATTCTCTCGCCACGCCCGTTTCCCTGAGTGTGGCCACCAAGGATGGGGTAGTGCAGCTGCAGAGTTCTCTAGGTATGCGCCGTAGGGTGCCTTACCTACCGTATATTCCGACGGTTAGCGGCCGGACACCGGAGCGTATGCCCATGCCTACGCCCAAGCATCCTCCCCTATATACGAAGTCTACTCCCGCCACGCCCGTTGCCCTGAAACTGTGAAATCAGGGATTGGGTAGTGCAGCCGCAAAGTTTTAAGGGTCGACGCTATAGGGTAAACGCCGACCCTGCAAACTTTCCCAAATGTTTGAATATTGACTAGAAGCCTGCAAGGATGAAAGCATCACGTTCCATCTGTGCTCGGTTTGAAAACGATGCAGACTTCTTAAGCCGTATTGTTACTATGGATGAAACTTGGATATATTTCTACGACCCGGAAACGAAGCAACAATCGATGGAATGGAGACACTCTTATTCTTCTAAGACGGCCTAAAAGGTTTCGTGTTCAAAAATCTGCTGGAAAAGATCTTGCTTCAGTTTTTTTGGGATTGCCATGGAGTAATCATGATTGATTTTCTCGATAAGGATGGAACAATAATTGGGAATTATTATTCGATGGTACTGATCACTCTACGAGAAAAAATTATGGGGAGAAGTCGCGCAAAGTTGTCCAAAATTGTTTTGATTTTGCAGGACAATCCTCTTACACGCAGATCGTATGTTTCCACGCAAATAATTCGTGATTTAAGATTTGAATTACTTGAACACCCCCTTATTCCCCAGATCTGGCTCCGTTTGATTATCATGTCTTCCCTCAACTGAAAAAAAATTTAAAAGCTCGTAAATTTGCTTCCAATAAAGAGGTGATAGAAGGTGTGGAGGTCTGGTTTGCAGAGCAAGATAAACAATTCTTTTTGAAAGGTCTACAGACATCTCTTATGTGGGAACATCATCCGTTACTTCGAACATTAAATTATTGTCTACATCAAAAAAGTACTTAATCTCATTATCATTTTCAATCCCAAACTTATTTTTATTCCTCAATATTTCAGTTAAAAGTGACAATGGAAGGTCATCTTCATTATCCGTGTTTTCTAGGTTGTCTCTTGTATTTTCACAGTTAGTAGAGTGTGTAATTCCAGATTTGACGAAGCAGTTTTGAATTGTATTCTTTTTTACTCGATTCCATGCATTTTTTATGAAGTAAATTGCATCTAAAACGTGTATTTTCTTTGATAATTCTTGTGCTGATGCAGCAGTATTTATGGCTATTAAAAGTTGTTTAACAATAAATGGTTTATAAAATGCTTTGAAGCTTTTACTAATGCCCTGATCTAAAGGCTGAAGGACAGAAGAACAGTTAGGAGGCAAAAAAATCGATTTAATATTTTGTAATTTTATGTCTCTTGGATGTGAACATGCATTGTCAAGTTGCATCAACCATTCTGCCATCAGTTCACCAGTCATCCATGTTTTTTTTTATTCCATCTCCAAGTAACAGGCAAATAATTCCTATCACTAGCGATTTTTCCTTTTCTCCCTCCATATTTGCACAAAATAGTCTTTCTTTCGAAAATTTGTCTCCAATACATCTTTCACCTTTTAGATGTAATATTTTATTGGGACCTGTAGGATCAAATCGTCCAGTTTCATCTGCATTGTAGATATTTTTGGGAGAATTGATGGAATTTTGGTCAAAAATGTCGCTACATCATTAGAGTTTACACTCACGGCCTCCCCACTTATGGCCCTGAAAACGATCTTGTGCCTGGTACGAAACTTTTCTATCAAAGAGTAATTTAATGGACTATTGCGTCAAAATCATCAATTTGAGTAAAGAGTAGAAATTATCAGTAGACACCTTTAATGCACATTGAAATAAGGTAGCTCTTGTGAGGTTATTGGTAATGCAACTTACAAACTTGAAGGACGTCTCTTCCACAAACATTTCAATCTGAAAAACAAAATCGAAGCAACAATAGTAAAATTGAAATGTTGAGTGAATTTTTTTGGTAAAAAATGTAATTTTTAATTTTTTCCCCAAATTTCCATTATTACATGATGAGATAATGTAAATTAAAAAATTAAATAAATAAAAAAAAAATTGGAGGCGCCGGGTATCGATCCCGGTACCTCTCGCATGCTAAGCGAGCGCTCTACCATCTGAGCTACGCCCCCTTGCACGAACTAATTTAACTGTCAAATTTTGATGCTTGGGTATTGTTATTCTACAATATTATACATATTTTATTTAAAATAATTAACATTCACATTTTTATTCCTTCAATTTTAAATAAATCAAATAAAGTAGACACGTCTTTTAACTGCTTAACGTAATATTTATCACTACAGGGTAATAAAAGATACCGGAAAAGACATCACGACATACCACACCATATTTAGTAATAAATTTGCATCGTTTCTAGATTCGTTACTTTTAACGTTCTTTAACGGCGAAGCACGCGAGTCCATTCCCCCGGATATTTTAAAGCACGCCTACGCCGGCTAGTAAATTTCGTCCGGGGTATATACCTATACTAAATAAGACGAAAAAAAAAAAAACCTGCCAGACTCGGACGAACAGAAATTGGACGTTCTTGGCACGATTTATTTCACGTGGAATCGGTTTTTAATTCAAATCGTTTAGCAGTCACTTTTAATGCTAATTTATCGAGATATATAGCACGTTTATTGCTGCGCTCTTGGCAGGCTATGGCGACTCTGAAAAATTTAAATTTTTAATTAATAATTAGTATTTTCTTCGCAGTGGGAGTGGTATTCTAAACGATACACCTTCAGCGGGTGATATATTTTATGATATAAAGGAATGAGTTTAATCAACGCGAAGAAGTGTTTAATTCGAAATTATTATGTGTTTATTTTTAATTGGATGATAACATTTTTTAAATATTATTTTCGTGTTTCTTTGTCGTTCAGCATCGATCATTTCAACAGCAACGAATTCATCATCTACATACTTAACGTGGATATAACACAATATTTTGACGTGTAAACTGATCTCATATGAACTGGTTTCCCTTCTCAAATCTCACACCCGCCTCTCCCGGATCCTGACATTTCTGGTGCCCGTTACTTGTTTGTTTTCTATTTAACTACACGCGTGTAATCGAATTTTGATATGTAACAGAGCACGTTTTACAAATACACAAGCGTATATCCTCATATACAACTGTACAAAGCATACATAATTCATATAGACTATCTACAGTTGTTGATCTCGAGTTCACCGTGGCTGCTACACTTCTTTAAACGATGCACTTATACTGTAGCACCCACACTATTATCTAGTATACCTATACATACACACACGTATAATATGTAAGTATAAGAAAACGTGGCTGCTGTCCGGTACTATAACTAGAGTGTTTTTTCTTTTCCAATCACGCCTTCGTTATATTAAATAGCGTCTGCTCCCATTATTTTTGCAGATGAGAGTACATTTTGACGTCTGGTATAATGTGCTTTTGCCATTCTAAAGAACGTGGAACAATATTATATTGTGGGGTTTCTATGTATAGCAGATGCAGTCATCGTAACGTTAATTACTGCAGCTATAACGTGTTAATTGCAGTACTTGCGCTGTGAGATAAGAAATACATTAACTGTTTTAATTTATACATGAATAAATGGAGGAGAACTTAGTAAAAGAATGCATATGTTCATTCATTACGTGTGTGAGACTCCTTATTGAGATGCTATTAAAGATTACCGCTTATTGATTAAAACACAATACGCGTTATTTCTCGTCGTTTTATTTGATGGTGTTTTCTTGAAAGCAACTTCAAGGATTGATTATTTTTATCTTCATTTTTTTCCTTATTTCGTTTGCTATTTTGACTTCACCTTTCCCCCCCCCTCCACACACACCCCTGTCTTCAAATTGATGATACATTGATCTAATATGAATCAACGAACTGTTTCCACCATAAAAATATTATTTCCCATAGAAATTTTGCCACCCCCTTTTACCATGTTAGGAGTTGAATTAAAACAAAAAAAAAAAAACACCAAACCACGTCTAGGTACAAACTTCATCAGTCGTCAGCAGGCATTTTATATAAGGGCCTCCTCGTACTGGGGAGAGACCTGATATTAGAAGCAGCTTATCTGGTTCTGAAAACAGCTTACCTGGTTTTGACCTGATTTTGTAACCAGGTCTCTCTCTCCAGCACAAGGGGGGCCCTTATATAGCGTGTTCGTTGGCGATCAAATCTAGCTCGGCTTAACCGCGAACAAAATTAGTTCGAGAACTTCAAAACCATAACAATTAGAATAATACTCTCCTGGACTTTTTCGTGGAAAATTTCATGCTCTACAAAAAAATGTTATAAGTTTTCTTGATATCTTGTGCGGTTAAAGCTAGATTCGCAAAAAGAAGGAGAAAGTATTAAAAAAATAACCCTAATTTTCCCTTTCCTTGTAGACGTAGGCTTAACAGCAGAAGATATAAAAAAATATTGTAAGACCTTTTTTGTAAAGCATGATATTTTCTACAAAAAAGTCTTACAGGTTTTCTTGATATTTTGTACGGTTAAAGCTGGATTCGCAAAAACAAGGAGAAAGTAATAAAAAAATAACTCTAATTTTCCCTTCTTTGCAAATGTCGGCTTAACGACAGAAGATATAAAAAAATTGTAAGATCTCTTTTGTAAAGCATGAAATTTTCTACAAAAAAGTCTTACAACTTTTCTTGTTATCTTGTGCGGTTAAAGCTGGTTTTGCAAAAACAAAGAGTAAATTTCAAAGAGTAATCCAAATTTTCCCTTTCTTTGCAGACCTAGGATTAACGGCAAAAGATATCAAAAAAATTGTAATACCTTTTTTGTAAAGCATGAAATTTTCTACAAAAAAGTCCTACAAGTTTTTTTGTCATCTTGTGCGGTTAAAGCTGGATTCGCAAAAACAAGGAAGAAATATTTAAAAAAATATCTCTAATTTTCCCTTTCATTGCAGATGTAGGCTTAACGGCAGAAGATAGCAAAAATTTTGTGACACCTTTTTTGTAAAGCATGAAATTTTCTACAAAAAAGTCTTGCAAGATTTCCTGATATCTTGTGCGGTTAAAGCTGGTTTTGCAAAAACAAAGAGTAAATATCAAAGAGTAATCCAAATTTTCCCTTTCTTTGCAGACCTAGGATTAACGGCAAAAGATATCAAAAAAGTTGTGATACTTTTTTTGTAACGCATGAAATTTTCTACAAAAAAGTCTTACAAGTTTTGTTGATTTCTAGTGCGGTTAAAGCTGGATTCGCAAAAACAAGGAAACAATATCAGAAAAATAACCCTAATTTTCTCTATCTCTGTAGGCTTAGGCTTAACGGCAGAAGATATCAAAAAAATTGTGAGGCCTTTTTTACAAAGCATGAAATTTTCTACAAAAAAGTTTCACAAGTTTTCTTGATATATCGTGCGATTAAAGCTGGATTCCCAAAAAACAAAGAGAAAATATAAAAAAAATTACCCTAATTTTCTGTTTCTTTGCAGACGTAGGCTTAACGGCAGAAGATATTAAGAAAAATTGTAAGACGTTTTTTGTAAAGCATGAAATTTTCTACAAAAAAGTCCTACTAGTTTTTTGTCATCTTGTGCGGTTAAAGCTGGATTCCCGAAAACAAAGAGAAAATAGAAAAATAACCCTTTCTTTGCAGGCATAGGCTTAACTGCAGAAGATATCAAAAAAATTGTCTGGATTTTTTTGTAAAGCATGAAATTTTCTACAAAAAGATCTTACAAGTTTTCTTGATAAATTTGTGCGGTTAAAGCTGGATTCGCAGAAACAAAGGAAAACTATCAAAAAAATAAGTCTAATTTTCTCTTTCTCTGTAAAACGGCAGAAAATATCAAAAAAATTGTCAGGTCTTTTTTATAAAGCATCTCGAAAAAGTTTTACAAGTTTTTTCTTGATATCTTGTGCGTTAAAGCTGCTTCGCAGGCAAAAAAATAACCCTTATTTTCTCTTTCTTTGCAAAAAATATCAAAAAAATTGTAAGACGGTTTTTGTAAAGCATGAAATTTTCTACAAAAAGTTTCTACAAGTTTTCTTGATATCTTGTGCGATTAAAGCTGGATTCGCAAAAACAAAGGAAAATATCAAAAAATATAATTTTCTCTTTCTCTGTAAAAAAAGATATCAAAAAAATTAAGAATTTTTTATAAAGCATGAAATTTTCTACAAAAAAGTCTTACAAGTTTTGTTGATATCTAGTGCGGTTAAAGCTGGATTCGAAAAAAACAAGGAAACAATATCAGAAAAATAACCCTAATTTTCTCTTTCTTTGCAGACGTAGGCTTAACGGCAGATGATATAAAAAAAATTGTAAGCCGTTTTTTATAAAGCATTTTCCTACAAAAAAGTTTAACAAGTTTTCTTGATATCTTGCGACGGTTAAAGATGATATCGTTTTTTTGTAAAGCGCAAAAAAACTCAAAGATCTTGAAAATATTCAAAAAAATAACCAAAAAAATTACCCTTTTTCTCTTTCTTTGCAGACGTAGGCTTAACGGCAGAAGATTTAAAAAAATTGTAAGCCGTTTTTGTAAAGCATGAAATTTCCTACAAAAAGATCTTATAAGTTTTCTTGATATCTTGTGCATTTAAAGCTGGAATCGCAAAAACAAAAAGAAAATACAAAAAATAATCTTAATTTTACCTTTCTTTGCAGACGTAGGCTTAACGATAGATGATATCAAAAAAATTGTGGGACCTTTTTTGTAAAGCATGAAATTTTCTACAAAAAAGTCTCACAAGTTTTCTTGATATCTCACGCGGTTAAAGCTGAATTCGCAAAAACAGAGAGAAAATAGCCAAAACATAATCCTAATTTTCTCTTTCTTTGCAGACGTAGGCTTAACGGCAGATGATATGAAAAAAATTGTAAGACCTTTTTTGTAAAGCATGAAATTTTTTACAAAACAGTGCGGGAGAGCGCTACTCTAATTGTTATGGTTCGAGCTAATTTTGTTCGTAATTCGGGGTTCGACTTAATCATCATAGGTGCAAGATTTACTCTGTAAGTGCCTAGTCCAATAGTGTCGAATAGTGGTATAGAATACCTAGTTAAGTGTTTATTAATTCTGGCAAAGAGCATTAATTTAGTCAAAGAACGCTATTTACATACAAACTTTGCCAGCCCTTTTCACTCCTTTCGAAACGGAATTTTGAAAAATCTTAAATGAAGCTTACGATATAAACTACCTCTACTTTCCAAAGATACTAATTACACGATTTCGTAATGCCTTGCATCTCCATTTATCACAAGTATATTCAACAATCTCGAAGTAGTAATTCAATATCTGTCTTGAATATTGACGTTTATACCTACGATTCCAAACGATCGAATTAATTCAAGTCAACTCAGCGCATAGAACTGTTCATCCTAAACAATGACGTTCATATTGAAGCGGTGTACATCAATCCTGTGGAAATGTATATGTATGAATGGATAAGGACAAAGCCGGTGCTTCTCTTTCAATAGGCAAAATATGTCTGGTACGGCGCC
This sequence comes from Holotrichia oblita, assembly GCA_023690525.1. Lineage (NCBI taxonomy): Eukaryota > Metazoa > Arthropoda > Insecta > Coleoptera > Scarabaeidae > Holotrichia > Holotrichia oblita. The sequence goes on along the minus strand of CM043021.1, from coordinate 94,566,774 downwards.
GTTGCTTTGACGTATCCATCGACATTCGCATCGACTTTATGCATCCCCAAGTCAATCAATTCCACTTTGTATGTTGTTGGCTACGCAAGTAGGTCTCTTCTCTCTTCTTAATACAACCGTTGTTACATACGTACGTCCGTAGTTCTTTCATGTATGCCAAGTCGTATTGACTTGTTTTCCCCGATGCTTTCTGTCGAGAATGATCTAATGACTCAATATTGACGGTAATCAACATGGAGAGGGTATTTTGTTTATTTTACCAGGACAAACACGCTTGTGGCTTGAGTAGTATGCGGTTTGTTTAAGCGACTGGAAGCATGCAACAGGTAAATAAAGAGTTGTTCCTTGCTGAATTATACATGAGTCTATCGCTGATGTTTTTCGGTGCAGTGAAATTGTTATATCCTAGATTATTTTTAAATTCGAACTGTTGATTGTTATTCCAAGTTCTTCTTTTAAATATTGTTCCAGCACTTTCAATAGTGTCATATCTAACGATAATTATCTCTTGTGATGTTGGTATCTTCACGTTGCACCTGTACTACATTTAGAAATAATTATACTACATTTACTATATGAAATGCAATCACCTACGGTAATTCTAAACGTTACAATGTCGGATGCGTGACTATCTGCCCCTCATTTGTAGTTTGCTATACGATGATAGTCCAAGCTATAAGGTTGTAAGTAAGTGCGGTGGTTTTATTGATTATTATAACCGTAATCTCGACATACTCCTAATCAATTACTAAGCGTCGTTCGTGATCGTAATATTGAATTACATCCGATGAAAGTAATAATCAAGTCGGACGTATAGTCTCGTTCTATAATGCCAGCCCACAATTGTCTCCCTGAAAACTAAATCCATTTTATATAATTACGAGTATGTATGTATACATAGACTAGTAAATTGTGCTTACGATGTTTTAGTATTGATGGTGGTAAATGTATAATTTACAAAACTATATGTAACGAAGAATTCTTAACGTAACGCTAAAAATTTTCAATGGCAACAGCTTTGTATTAAACTTGCGCAAGCTATGCAGTTTATCATTATTTTTCTTTTGAAATTTTAAAAATTCTGAGTCCTTAATGCCCTTTTATTAGAAAATCATCTTCTAGAGTCCATATTTTCTTGATCAGTGGCACTATTGGCAGGGTCTCATTGATTCTCAACAAGGTTATTTGATCCTCATGAAGAACAACATCTCTTGCAATAGTAACATGACCAGTGACAGGGTCAAATATCCTATATTCTTCACTTGCTTCATTGTATCCTACAATTTTTGGGTTACATCCCCAATTTTTCCCTGCGAAGTTTCTACAAACCATTAGGGCTCTTTTGACTTTGTTGGTTACTTCCAATTCGTGTAAGACCTAGATATTTAGTCTCTGTCTTCCACTCAATGCTCTACCCATCTAGCTCGATGGTTTTGAGATTGAGTTTCCTTTTCCTTGTGAAGGCCACTAGTGTAGTTTTGGTGAGGTTAATATTCAGTCCCACAGACTGACACCATCTTTTTGTAAAAGTAAGTCCTTTTTGGACAATTTCGCAGAGGGTACCTTCACATCCTCCCCTTGCGATTATGACTATATCATCGGCATACCTCTGGCAGGATATGCCAATGCCAGTCAAGCCGCAGAGGAGCTCATCTACCGTTAGGCTCTACATGAGCGGGGATGCAAGACCGCCTTGTGGACAGCCCCTGGTTGTACTGATTGAGATAGTTTCTAAATCTACCTCAGTTTCTGCTATTCTTGTAGAGAGTAGCTGTGACAGCCATCTGGGTTTTCTAATGCTCTATTGACTGCCTCGTGTGGAGTGTTGCCAAAAGCACCTTCCATGTCCAGAAAGGCACACACAATTGATTCTTTGTTTTCCAGAGCTGTCTGAATCGCTGTTCTCAGCTGCACCAGTGCAGTCTCTGTGGATTTACCTGTCTGGTACGTATGCTGACAAGAATGTAATGGCATTCGATTCAGGATCTCCGTTCTAATATAGTTATCAACGGCTTTTTCCATAGTTTTTAAAACAAACGATGTGAGGCTAATCCTTCTGAAGAATTTCGGATCGGTGTAAAATCCTTCATGCCTACTTTTAGTATGAAGGTGACTTTAGCCCTTCTCCATTTTCCTGGAATATACCCCAGCTCCAGACTACTTCGGCATATTCGAACAACATGAGATATGATGTCCTTTTGTCCCTTTTATAATAGAGCTGGAAAAATATCATCTATTCCTGGTGCCTTGAAAGGTTGAAATGTTTTCATGGCATTGCTCTACTGAGTTTCTTGTTGGAATCTCTGTGCTTCCTGGAAAGTGAGTTCTTAATAAGAGCAAAGCTCTTTCTTTCTCACTTTCCGTGAAGTTTCCATCCGGTTTCTTTAGTGCCATTTCTATGTTGGCTCTATCCCTTGCCATGACTTTATGCAGTCTTGCCGCTGTGTGCGTAGAGTCAATCTCTTCGAAAAATTAGGTTTCCTTATCTCTTTATTATAGGAGGTAAGTTCCTCGGTGTACCAATCTCCGTTACGTCTGGCTCTGTTAAAGAAAGTGCGTGTTTTGGATCTTACTTTTGACAGATGATAATTCCACCAAGGTGTATCATTATTTTTTTGCTTTCGCGAATGGGGCAGCTCGATTCGTAGGCATCGAGTATTGCCTCATTTACTTCCATTAGATTTTTTTTTCCAGTTCCAGGTGGTGTCTAGCCCTCCTGGTTTGGATACGACTTAGGTTTTTATTTAGAATGCTTTCCCAATTGGTTTTTCTAATTCGATACCCTCCAATTCTTGACTAAGTCTTTTAAGTTTGTTGTGCTCAGAGTGATATCTAGCACCTCTTCCCATATCCTTGTTACAAAAGTGGGGATATTCCTTATATTGTGTATTACTAAGTTACTGCTAAAGATAAACTCTAGAAGGTACCTCTTAGGTTGGTGTCACTGCTGCCCCAAAGAGTGTTGTGGGCATTAGCATCGCATCCTACGAATAGTGACAACTTCATTTTCTGGCAATACTCTGTTAGTCTCTGCAATTCGGGAGGTGGTGCCGGCCCATCTCCGTCGAAATAACATGAGGCTATTACTACTTCTTGACATTTCTCATCGTATACGAGGCGTGCTCGTATAGGAATGAGGTCTTTTGTTATAAATTGATGAAATTGATGAATGTCACTTTCGTTGTCTCTTCTACTTCCATGATGGTCTCAGACTTAGCATCGTCATCATGGGGGTCTGAGATGTGAAGGCCGCTTATGCCTTCCACCTCTTCAGCCTGGTTTTTAGAGTGGCTAGGAGTGTTTTCCTCCTCTTTGTCTTCTTTTTCGTTTTCCTCTTTTATTCGGAGCCCATGTACGGGTATTTTTCCAAACCTATAGTGGATGGTGTGCCTGATGGTTTGGCAGGATAGCTCGTCTATGACAGCCCTCAGGATTTGCCCCTTTTCAAAAGAGAAATGTTTAGGAAGGTTGCTCTAGTTATCTTCAACATTGCTTCAAGTGTTTAATACATATTGCTGACAGGTTACTACCAAATGGACTATCTCTTAACGAATCCCATCTTTTTTTCTATAATTGCAGCCAAACAAACATGAAATATGCAGTATACGATAAAGTAATTTAACCTGAAAAATAAAAAAAGTAAATATGCAAACTAAACAAATATTTCTACATTATATTCAATCTTTGTCATTTGGCGAGTATAGGAGAATTAGTCATCAATATCACAAGCTATCTAAGCAATTATTTCACGGCGAATAACTTATACGCTTATCTCAATTTCGCCAGGCAATACACGATAGAGACATCGACTTTATGGATACGTCGATGCCTGTGCTAAACAGCGGTGGGCTCATGAAGAACGCATCATCCATAACTTCGTAAGTAAGCCATATACTTATATTATTCTTCTTGTCTTCCTCTTTAGGCGCGAAACGTCCGATCAAAACAAATTACGAACATGCAACACGGACCGATGCAAAATACTGCGACTCATTTGTTTACGGCGCGGTAAAGTCGACGTACATAGTCGAACAGTGAAACTGTTATTGCGTCCATTTAATATAATGAGAAATAATTGTTTGCATTAGTTTCTTACTTAGACGCGTTTAATATTCCCTCCAGTTTACGCTCGTACATATTGCGCCGAAACGTCACGTGGTCATGCGTGGCATAATATTGATGAGCCTATTACCGTCTTTTACGGGGTATTTTTCAAAAATGACGCCTTCGAACGTTGGTGAATTCGTGGAATAAGTAAATCGTCTTGTAGTGATTCCAGAGAACTCTGCGATGTGTATGAGATATTGCTGTTGTCAAATGTGGAAACATTAAATATAATTAGAAATGTCCGAGGATAATGAGAAAGTATTTGTATATGTGATGAATGTATGGAAGCGAAAGATGTGTAAAACAGGATAAGGTGTGTATCCAAGGAGGCATGTAACAAATCTAAGATTCGTCTGGTGTTGCTTTCTTAGAAAATCTACTTCTTGAATTTAATAAGTTTTTTAAAACAATATCTTTGTAGCAGTTTGTTTTGGGTTCACTATAGATCTTGAAATTATTGTCTTTAAGTTGCTTTAAAACGATAGCATTCTTGAGCAAACTCAACTTGACCAAATTAGTGTTCAAAACATGCAATTATCAGGAACAGATTGAATCTGCGCTGTCTAATGTCCAACTTATGATCGTTGAAGGTGACGAGATAGACGGTTGGGGTTTTCACAACAAAAAAATGCAAACCAATTCCAATTTGGCAATTTATTTCTTGAAAATACCTTTATCCAAATTTGGGGAATCTCATTAGAATACTTCGCGTGGACTGCCAGCCATTTTCTGGACATCAACTGGATCGTTATTATGGCTTATTGATGTCCACCTGACTTTTTGAGTATCTTGAAAGATAAAAATCGAGAGGAGTCAAGTCAGGGCTTTTAGGGGGTTAGATCACTTTCAATATTTTGTTGTTTTGCAGTTGTGGGCTCTATAATTCATTACTACAACCTGGTTAACCCTACAACCTTATTTCCCTCGCAGGTGTTTCAGATTAATCAATGTCGTTTCCTGTACTAGTCTTTCGAAGGTGCAAACTGACTTAATCTTTTGTGCCACTTAGTAGCTTCAACTAATCTAACCTCTTTCTTAGTTTTCATTGAGCTTGGATGTTTTCAGGTTAAGGATGGAACCATGCACATCATGCAAATTATAAAAAAACCTTTTCAAAGCACAAAAAGAGTACAAACTGTAATTCCGACAATTGGCTTACCAATATGAAGAAATAAATTCTAATCATTATGGTGAGCCGTAAAGATAAAGTGTTTGGAACAATTCCCTCCTAGATCCCATAGTTGTTATTTCGAAGATATTTTCACAAGGATTAATATGATATACGAGACAAATTTCTATCTTTACTAAAATACTTGATAAGTGATTTTTATTGAAGTCGTTCCTAAATTCTATAACTGCTGTTTTGAAGACATTTTCACAGGGTTTAATATGATACAATACACAATCTTGCACCTTTAACCGTTTTTGAGGTTCAAGCTTTCAACACAAAATCATGCACTGAAGTGATTGATCATTCATTTTTATTGAAGTTCTTCCTAGATTCAATGACTGCCATTTTGAAGATATTTCCACAGAGTTTAATTTGATAGAAGGCACAAATTTGTATCTTTAACCGTTTAGAAATTTCAAGCTTTTAACACAGAATAATACACTAAAATGCTTGATAATTGGTTTTTATAAAAGTGCTTCCTAGATACATTAGCTGCTATTTTGAATATATTTCCACAACGATTAATATGATATAAGGCACAAATTTGTATCTCTAACAGTTTAGAAGATAGAAGCTTTTAACACAGAATAATGCACTAAAATGCTTGATAACTGCTTTCTATAGCAGTGCTTCCTAGATAAATTAACTGCTATTTTGAAGACATTTTCACAAGGATTAATATAATATAAGGCATAAATTTGTATCTTTAACGGTTTAGGAGATACAAGCTTTTAACATAGAAAAATGCACTAAAATGCTTGATAACTGCTTCTTATAGAAGTGCTTCCTAGATAAATTAACTGCTATTTTGAATATATTTCCACGAGGATTAATGTGGTATAAGCCACAAATGTGTATCTTTAACCGTTTAGGATTTTCAAGCTTTTAACAGAGAATAATACACTAAAATGCTTGATAATTGGTTTTTATAAAAGTGCTTCCTAGATAAATTAACTGCTATTTTGAAGATATTTTCACAAGGATTAATGTGATATAAGGCACAAATGTGTATCTTTAACCGATTAGAAGATTCAAGCTTTTAACACAGAATAATGCACTAAAATGCTTGATAATTGGTTGTCATTGAAGTCCTTCCTAGAATAATTAACTCTTATTTCGAAGATATTTTCCTAAATGTTAAGATGGTGTAAGGCAGAAATTTGTATCTTTAACCGTTAGGGAATACAAGCCTTAGAAAAGAATCATCTACTTAGTATGCTAGATAATTTTCTTTTTCCGCATGTTTTATTGTCTGAATTAATTGTTGGTTAGCAGGTATTAGCTAGTTAGTGCTTTTCTGTCGTTGTAGGCTTCATAATTTACAACCTCGCTTCTCTCGTAGCTTTCTGATGATGATTTAGAAATTTTGTGGTCCCTGATAGTTTTGTATTAATTAGCAGATTCATTTAAATGAAAGACAAGGTACAAAACGTTCCAACATTGTTTGGACAAAGACTCTCTGGGCCGGCGAGAAATTCCAATTTACCTAATCTGCTCCTCATTGATCTCGAAGGTCTCCTGATTAAAGGTAGAATTCTGCTCAAAATAAGCCTCTAACAAAAATTTTGAACCATTACCATGTCCATCATGCAAAAAGGGCGAATGATGATATAACCCTCGTAAACACAAATATTTATGTTTATTCTTTTAAAATGAGCTTATAGATTCCCAACCAACAGATTCGTACACATCCCCACCTACAATATACACACAATAACTATCTGGCTGTCAATATTACTTACGCGGAGAGCGTGAAAAAAATTTTAATTGCAAATACCGAATGACTCGAGAGTTGGTCCACCGCTGAAGTCAATTAAGGCTCTCTCGCGAGCAGTGGCCTTCGTATAGCCAGGGAGTTATTAGAATATCAGCGGGACGTCTCTTTGTGCCACATCCTCAGCTTTCTTTTTTCCTATGGGGGAAAGGGTATATCGAAGAAGGTAACCGAAAGAGTGTAAAGGAGCGGAACCGAAATAGAGACGGACGGTAGAGCGTTTGCGCTGAATAAGAGGTTGTATATTAAAATAATCAAATATAGTCATGATTGGTTTGTAAAGCAGCATCTGGTCGTACGGGCATCGACGAATTTACTGTAACTAATTTGATTAGGTTCAGTTACCAGCCGCAAAGTGTAGGAAATATAACACATATGAGGCTTGTTTGATATATAAGAAAAAAGATGATTAGAAAAAAAAAATTCGAGGTAATCTAATCTATTATAATTCGAAACGAACTATACGAATTAAACTTGCAACGGTGGAGATCCAAGTTGGCTCACATAAACTAGCCCACACTCTATTTCCATTTAGTAGCGTGCAAGCACTGTACAAGCCGTGATACAATTGTCTCCTCCGATCTCGGACAGATCATCGATACAGATAGCAACCGGCGGTGAACAAGTGGAATTATTCAAGATGGCGTTAAGATATCGGTCTCCTCGTCGTTCTTGTCCTCGTTCAATCTGTTTTTCCCCCTCGCTTTTCCATTCCAATGGCTTTTGTAACGTCGCTCGTATGCTAATGCGATGTTTGTTTGGTTACGACGAATTTATGTCCGCCACCTTCGCTAATAGTACGGCGATACAACGAAAGCGAATCAAACTATAATTAAAAAAGATCGTGTACGTGTATGTGTATACGTTGTACGTCACGGTCAACTGTAAAATAAGAATGAATAGGTCGATATTGATACGACTGCGATGGAAACGAGATAAATGTGTTGATGATGTTTTGCTCGATCGAAAGAAATGCATTTAAATGTAAATATCTATCGTGTTTTAGATGGGCGGAATTCATGTGAGATTCTTCAACAAACATTGCTATTTATTTTTCAACTTTTTCCCACAATTCTTGTTGTGTTTTACCTTAACTAAAATTTATATTCTAAAACGCTTCTTCCTAGATTTATTAACTGCTATCTTGAAGATATTTTCCCATAGTTTAAAATGGTATAAGGTACAGACTTGTATCTTTAACCGTTTAGGAGTTATAAGCCTTAAAAAGGAACCATCTACTTAATATGCTTGATAATTTCCTTTTATAGCAGGTCTTCCTGTTTGTATCAGTTGCTGGTTTGTCAGTATTAATAGGATTAATACGATATAAAACGTACTTTTGTATCTTTAAACTTTTTGGAGATATGACGTTTTAACCTCAAATAATGTACTAAATACTTGATCATTGATTTTTATTGAAGCTCTTCCTAAATTCTATAAGTGCTTTTTTGAAGGCATTTTCGCAAGGTTTAATGTGATACAAGATACAATCTTGTATCTTTAACCATTTCGAAGATATGGGCTTTTAACCCCAAATATGTACTAAAATGCTTGATAATTGGTTTTTGTAGAAGTACTTCCTACATACATTAGCTGCTATTTTGAAGATATTTCTACAAGGATTAATATTATATAAGGCACAAATTTGTATCTTCAACCGTTTAGGAGATTCAAGCTCTTAACACAGAATAATGCACTAAAATGCTTGATAATTGGTTTTTATTCAAATGCTTCCTAGATACATGAGCTGCCATTTTGAAGATATTTCCACAAGGATTAATATGATATAAGACGCAAATTTGTATCTTTAACCGTTTAAGAGATATAGAGTTCTTAACCCCCAAATTATGCCCTAAAATGCTTGATAATTGGTTGTTATTGAAGTCCTTCCTAGAATAATTAACTCATATTTCGAAGATATTTTCCTAAATTTTAAGTTGGTATAAGGCAAAGATTCGTATCTTTAACCGTTAGGGAATACAAGCCTTAGAATAGCTAGATAATTTCCTTTTTCCGCAGGTCGTCCTGTCTGAATTAGTTATTGGTTAGCGGGTTTTTTAGCTAAACTAGTCAGTGCTCTTCTGTCGTTGTAGGCTTCATAATTCACAACCTCGCTTCTCTCGTAGCTTTCTGATGATGATTTAGAAATTTTGTGCTTCCAATACTGACAATCTTATGTTAATAAGAGATAATAAAAGATACAAGCTTTTAACACAAAATCATGCACTAAAATGCTTGATAATTTATTTTTATTGAAGTCCTTCCTAGATTCTATTATCGCCATTTTGAAGATACTTCCACCGAATTTAATTTGATTTAAGACACAAATGTGTATCTTTAACCGTTTAGGAGATACAAGGTTTTAACACAGAAAAATGCACTAAAATGCTTGATAACTGGTTTTTATAGAAGTGCTTCCTAGATATATCAGATGCTATTTTCAAGATGTTTCCACGGGGATTAATATGATATAAGGCACATTCTTGTATCTTTAACCGTTTAGGATATACAAGCTTTTAACGCAGGAAAATCCACCAAAATGCTTGATAATTGATTTTTATTGTTTGTATACCATTAAAATTTCGTGACGCTGACGTCACTCATCAGCATACGTGTGTGTATATATATCGTGATATAAAGCTATCTGCGTACTATTTTCGTATGCAGGCAGCATCGCGCACGTAAAATATAAATCATTTTATCGCGAGTTTATGACGGAATGGCGCGAACCGTAATTTTTACGTTTCGCTAACGACGTGCGTCTCTGCATGGGTCGCGAACCCGTGACACCATGCGAAACGGACTGCTCGTCGTGTGAGTGATGGACGCCGGCCCTTCGGTAGAGGTGTCCGTGAGTCGCGACCCCACGTCGAGCGCTATTGATGGTTACATACGTTCGACGAGAATCCTGTAGGTGGTGGATCGTCCTGTTAAATTGCTAACAGGGTTGATATTTAAAATCGAATTATTTTAAAATTAGAAACGTACTATACACTATTAAACATAGTATAGTGATGTGTATGTAGAAGGAAGATAGCGATATAAGGAAATAGTAAATTGGAGACGTGGAGTTGCACCGTTGATTCTCCTCGATACGATGAAACAATTACAATGATATTATCGTTTGATTGTTTTTAAATGACGCGATTCGTAGTGTGAATTGAGCGTGGTTCCCGTAACTGCAGAACTGTTTGTTTAGATAGAAGAGGAAAGAAATCGTAGCGAACGGATTGGAAAAATAACAGGAGAAGAGAGGAAGGTGTTTCGATTTTGTCATTGATAGTATTGTTGTTTGTAAATAGTTGTCTATTATTGAAGACGAAGCTGACGCAATTATGTATAGATTTGTTGATTGTTTTTTTTTGTTTGACATTATTTCGTTTCGATAAATTATATTATTATAACAAAAACGTAGAATCAATTGTTCAATTCTGAGAAATCTAGTTAACCTAATAGATATCTCATAACACTCACTATAGCCTATCGCTTTACATCGCAACTCAATTCAATCTATTCCATTAACAGGCGGAGAAAAAGAGGAGGCGAAACCGAGAATTCCTATAGCAGCGTCTAGGCGGTAATGAGAATACATAGATGCTCCACCATGGATGCAATCTCGGCAACAGAATGCGCCCATTTACTCCCGGAGCGAGTATTCCAGACACCCGATACGTCTTCATAGTACGACGGTAAATAGAGTATTCATCGTCGGTTGCGTACCCTCAATTACCGGCAAATAGTTCTCCAGCTTCTCTGTGTTACTCGCAATGCAACGCCTGATGCACTCACAGCACCCGATTTACTGTACCGAAGTTAGGTCGTTAAAGGCTTATATAGTCGTTGTATTGGTGTGTGTGTGTGAATATGTGTGGCTTGAAAGAGGATACAGTGTTATCGGAATAAAATGTAACCCGTCTTCGATTTCATTCACAATAAAATTATGACTGTAGAGCAACCTCTCTCCCGCCTCACCCCTCACCTGCATAAAATAAATTAGAAACAATTATATGAGGAGTTCGTTTTTTTGTTCAAAACGCAATATGTGTACTCGTAAGATACAGATTATCAATCGAATACCGAATTCGATATTAATGATGATGATGAGGCCACTTAAGCCCTCGAAACACATGTCCCGAGTAATTAATTCAATGTTGTGGTGTTAATGTTGCCGATTTTTTATCTGTATGTCTATTTTATTTGAGAAATTGGACGAAAGATGGCGTTAGATGCATCATATATGAGGAATTCTACCATATCTGAGACTAATCACATGTCCAGTCGTAGAATGCTTTCTGCTTTCTTGGGTAAATTCGTCCTAAAATGGTTATCCAGTTTGCAAGGTAATTTTTTTAATAAATTGTTTGAAGTTTCTCACAAAATGTAGCCAAATAAATAAAAAATTAAAAGGGAACAGATAAAGGAGTAATAAAAGTCCTAATTTAATAAACAATTAAATAAATTAAGAGATTCTACTCCGAAAACTTAAAAGGGAACATGTTAAAACTTTATTGTCAAATTTAAAGCTTAGTGGTATCATTATAACAAGGCTAAATTGCAAGGACTTGGCTTGGTATCAAGGCTAAGCATTTCAAAAGTAGTGGATCGACTAGATGAACGCAATGGAACCAAATTAATTCATGACCAGGTTGCAGACTTCTTTGTTCGGGTACAACTTGATCGAGATGGCTAAAACACCATGGGAGATAAACCTTTTTGGTCAAGTTTCAGGGCACTAAGCGTGTTAAATATCCAACTAACAATCTAAAAATAAACTACAAAAACCGTAGCCGAAGGCCATAAGACATGAGGTAAGCAGTTTCATCTATTGATCACAGAACGTGAATAAACGATTTTGAATTTTTGTTTCGACCAATAGCAATTGCCAATTCAAGAAACTTTCTATTCTCTTTTTTATTGTAAACCAAGATTTTGTTCACAACTCTAATGTGAACAATTACGCAAAAATATGTCTGGTTCCTCATGGTTGGGCGGAGGAAGACGACCACCACTCCCCCATGTTTCCTAACAGATCGAGCGTTAATTTATATTCAAATTTGGGCGAAGTGAAGGAAATGAGCAAAAAGGTTGGTATGTTTGCAATTTAAAAAGTTTCTTAGAAATTGGTGAAAAATTAGATGACATTATTGAGCAAAAGAGAATTTTTTCTGAAGGAAGTCAACTGATAGGATTCCTCAAAGGAAGCAACCAGCATACTCAAGACATTAAAAATATTTCAAACTGCAAACAAAGATATATCCCAAGGCATACTCCAAGAGGAAGTAAAGGAAATAGGTTGTTGAAAAGTACTTACGGAGGCAACTGGTTCCAAGTGGTACTTCCACGTTTTTAGGGACCAAATTAAACAAAAGGATCCGTCAACTCATATGGAGCAATGCATATGCATTGAGGATTTGCAACAATTTCTGATTTGATGATTGATTGGTCCTCGAAAGTTCCAAGCATTACGGCTTCAAATTTTTTTCGTATGAGTTTTTTTTTAATGAGCAAAGTTTAATAAATGGTAAAATTTAATGTGTGATGCACAAACAAAAAATAATCAATAAAATAGTCAATGGAAACAATTCATAATTAAATGTGGACTCAATATTGTAATTACAGAGTTGTTCAAACAATAAAACAATTAGGATGAACACAAAAATACATGTAACACATTAAAATAATTGTATAAATAAAATAAGGACAAAGTAAGTGTTGTGCTTATTATATTTGTGAGAATTAGGACCTTTATTTCTTCTTTATTTAATATGAACTCACACAGAGTCTACTCCGACAACTTAAAAGGGATAATGTTAAGAACTTTATTGGCAGATTTAAAGCTTGGTGGTGTCATTGTAACAAGGCTAAATCGCAAGGACTTAACTTGGCATCAAGACTAAAAATATATCGCCAGGAATGGACGCTAGTGGATCTACTAGATGAACACAATGAAATCAAATTAATTCATGACCAGGTTGCAGACTTCTTTGTTCGGGTACAACTTCATCGAGAGAGCTAAAACGCCATGGGTAATAAGCTTTTTCTGTCAAGATACCTGTCGGAGCACTAAGCATTTCAAAATTGCATCAAATATCCAATTAGCAATCTAACAATGAACTACAAAAACCGAGCAAAGCAATTTCATCTACTGATCAAAGGGCTTGAAGAAGCGACTTTATTTTTATTTGACCAGCAGTAAGTGCTAAATCGGGACCTTCTGTTCATAACTCAAATACTAATTACGCAGAAATATGTCTGCTTTATGATGGTTGGAGGAAGGATGGAAGAGGGTGAGGGGGAGGGTGGCAAGAATTCCCACGTAATTCGTTGCAAATTATGGCCCAGATTTAGGTAATTTTTCCAGTACAGGACCACTCATGTTTTCCAAAAGATTTCGGCAAAGTGAAGAGAATAGGAAATGTTTGCAAATTGAGAGTTTCTTAGAAAGTAGCGAGAAATTAGATGGCATTATTCAGTAAAAGAGAATTTTTCTGAAGGAAGAAACCAGCATACTCAAGAAAAGAAACACACTTCAAACTGTAAACAAAGAAACAGGCATATCCCAAGAAGAAGTAAAGGAAAGGCTGTAACTAGGTTGCTTATGGAGCCAACCAGTTCCAAGAGAATAGATTCAAGTGGTGCTTCCACGTTTTTAGGGACCAAATTAAACAAAACGATCCGTCAGCTTATAGGGAGCAATGCATTGAGGATTTGCAGCAATTTATGATTTGTTTAGTTTTAGAAAGATGAAATAACCAGTCATATTGATTGGTCCTCCAAAATTCCAAGCATTACGGCTTCAAATTTTTTTTTGTATGAGTTTTTTTTAATGAGTAAAGTTTATGCTCATTGAAAGGAAGGGAGGAGAAAGGAGAATCAATCATGAGAAAGTATCCATGGGGAACCACGAGGTTGCCCAAAACTTATTTGAAGATTAAGCAATTTAGTTGTTTAATTTTCAGCCTATCTCCAAAGAAAATGCAATACCACGTAGCAGCACATAGTAGTTCCAATTGTACAATTTAAAAAAAACATGCCAAGCCTTTGGAACGATTAAAAACGCACTTAGAGAGTGCACACTAAAATAGTCTTTTTAAAGGGCTTCACTTTTGTTTAAATAGTTGCAAGAAATTGGGAATAAACAATTTATGTAAACAACAAATTGATTGTTGAATAAACAATGTATGTATTTTAGAACAACAACTAACGTAGTACCTATACAAACAATTTGAAACTATATAGAATAAATTTGGAATAGTTTTAAACAACTCTCTAAAATTTGATTTTTAAATAAAGACGGTTGAGAATGAGGCTGCAAGAGGTGGCAACTGAGCTAAAGCAACATTAAAACTGTTCAAGTTTTGATTACGAAATCAAAAAATAATGTGAAGCCACTTTTCCCAGCTTTGGAAGAAGTGATTGTGAAAGCAAAGCAGCTACGATTTGGAACAGATTTGAAAAATTCTAATTTTGAAAAATAAATTTTGTTATTTTCTTATTTGACAGATACGTCGTGGTCACTCAAAAATAAAAAAATATCCTCCAACGAAGCAAAGCAAAGCACTTCCTTTTCTACATTTGAACTTTCAACATGCACTCATTAGCTGCGTACCTAACTATATAAATTCTATGCAAACATTGCGCCAACCAATAAACGTAAATTTATAAACTTTTACTGCCCCTCACCCGTACCTACGTGTAGTCGTCATTATAATTAGTCGCTTATCAATTACCCTGCTCCGCTTGTAATGTGAGTAATTTATATAATTTACGCGACTCTCCCGGGTCCTGCGACCCATCCAGTTGCGAACTGTATGGGAATCGTGTCGTAAAGTACGTCGATAACTGCATTAATTTTAATCGCGGTAGTTCTGAGGTCGCATAGATACGGATTTATGTAGTCGTAGAGGCTCGTGAAAACCGTTTTACTACGTCTACAAATCTTGTTTATAACTGCGATGCGGTTTTAGTTTACGGCGTAGTTATTTTAACCTTGCAGCTACGAAAATTTAAAAGAAAGTGCCGGGGGATTTCCCTCGAGGGAAAACGGTTTTAATTTCGATAATATATTGAACATACATTGATCGATACGAATCAACATTTCGTTTTATCTAGACGACAACCTTACAGCGGGTACCTCTCATATTTTTATCTCGGAAACGTCGTTTAAGCCGCGTGGATATCAAAAAAAAAAAAGGAACAGCAGATACAGTAATTCCGAACTCTCTTCTCTATCAGCCTGCATTTGTAGCACGATACGATCTTAAAAAGTTATAACTGATATATCGGGCGACGCTGTCATTCGTTGATTCAATATCCTCCGACAGATGGCAGGCCCGATCGGGCGGTGGTTTTATTATTCTGTTCAGTTTCCAATTGGCTATAAATTTAAACGGTGATAGGATAATGATGGTCTCCCAGACCTGACTGGATGTGTTTTTTTCTTTCTAAAACGATTTTTAGGGGGAATAAAACAAATATTGTGCGTCGGCTAGCTTCAGGGGCTTCATCATGATATATGGGGATACGTGCCGAGTTCTTCGATACTTGTACTTATCTCTAGATAAATAAAAAGGAGGAATAATAACTTGGTAACGCTCAATTTAGATCTTAAATTAGGGCTAACGTGTACCACCTGTATTGGATCTTAAATTATAATTTCTAACGTATGCCGTAAAGGAGATCGGAAAAGTGACGAAAAAGTTTTTAAAACCCCTTTTTTTAAGTAGTTCGTTTGCGAAGCCCACATGAACAGTCAAGAGTTCTTGAAAATGTCAAAATCTTGTCTTGATCTTGTCTTGATTTCAAGACTTCTTATGGAGTCGCCTAGCCGATTTCTTGGCTTTGTTATTGTTAAAGCTGCTCTTGAAAATACCCTTTCCACAGGTACAGATGTTGCTTGCGTTCCGAGAAAATCCTTGGCCATTTTCGATAACGACGGATAGACATTTTCGTGTCTTCTCCACTAATCAAGTATATTCGCAGAATTTTTTGGCCTAGGCTCATTTAAATATTTTTCAATTTCATACTTCCAAGATTATGACTTATCATTATTAGCTTTCTTATTTCTTCAAATTTTTGAACTGCCTCTGATTGTAGAAGCTTTCCCCATGAAGAAGAAGAAAATGCTTCGACTTTATGTCGAGGATCCAGAATAAGAACTATACAATATATCCAATTTGTTTTGTTATAGTGTTTCAATATTTTATCTCTCGCAGCTTGAATGCAGTAAATTATTTGCTCAATAGGAGTGTGCATTATTTTTCCTCTTCGAATATTGAAGAAAGTGTTTTAAAGCTTCTCAGATACTGACAAAATTTCCTGATCAGAACCCATTCTTTATCTGATATCTTACAATTATTTAGATTTTCGATGTTATCGCAAAATATAGTTAAAGCATTCTTCACACTTAAACCCCATGTTAGCATCTCGAAAGTTGAATGCCATCTTGTAGGCATATCTAATGTTAGTTTAAGTTGCATTTGCTCTGAGTTTTTGATTTTTTTTACAAGGTAGGTATCTAATTTTACTTATAGGAGATTTGAAACCTAAATTAGTATCATTTATATCATTTTCTGCTTCGATCTCATTATCCAAATATTCCAGATTTTTTTCGATGGATAAACTATTTCGATTTGGTTCAATAACTTTCATAAAATCCTGGACAGCTAAGTTTAGAATATGTGCGAAACATATAAAATGCTTATTTTTAGAATCCAAACCGAGGACTAAAGTTAACAGCCGCATTATCAGTTGTCACACCTTGAATGCAGTCCAGCAAATCATAAGATTTTAGCATCTCAATCTAAAACAATTGATTGAATATTCCAATTCTTGTCCACAAAGTGACTTGTAATGCCATAGTAGCCCTTCATACCAATAGATGACGACCCATCAATAGTCAACGAAATTTTTGATCCACTTGCTTTCAGAAAGCTCGTTACAGAATTTTTCATTACCTCATATTTATATACAGGGTGTTTCTGAATTGATACGAAAGATTTGAAAGGGTGATTCTTTAGCAAAAATTAAGGGGGGTCTTTCATATAACTTCTTGTTCAATACCCTTTTCCCTCCAAGTTACAGCCCTTTAAAATTAGTTAAAAAAAATTGTTTTTCTTTAATATATCCACTTTGGAAAAAATTTAGAAATGGCAGTTTTTGAGTATTTTTGTTACCCTAAAATGTAATCACAAGGGGCTGAAAAAAAACAACCCCTATAATATTTTCATCAGAACTTTTTAATGCGCCTATATTTTTCTATTTAAAAAATTGATTTAAAAAGACAGACTCAATCTGCAACTTTTTTATGTCTTGACTTTTTATCATAAAATTGTTAGTTTGATCACAAAAAAAAAAATACTGCTCAGACTCTTTTCTCATAAATTCACAAAGAGGTTATTATTTATAAAAAAAAAAAACAAGTAAGCTGCTGTCAAATGAAGTCATATAACAAATAGTTTTATTGTTTCATTCTTCTAAATTTTTCCAAAGTGGATAAATTAAATAACAATTTTTTTTACTTAATTTTAAAGGGCTGTAACTTGGAAGGGAAAGGGTGTTGAAGAAAAAGTTTTATGAAAGACCCCCCTTAATTTTTGCTAAGGAATCACCCTTTGAAATCTTTCGTATCAATTCAGAAACACCCTGTATAATTTTTCTTTTTAAAGAGACACACAGACAGCCACGGTTTCAATTTTGTCATTCTCACGCGCACTAGTCGTAGTCACGTTAAGTCTCACTGATCATTTCATATTTACTAAAACCGTAACGCTAACGTTTCTATCTACTGCTTGATGGTGAATATTCTGAGCCAGAATCGGAGCCAAATGGCTCAGCAGACGTACTGTTTACTGAAGGGTCACTGTCACTCATGGTTTATTTCAAGATCTTGAAATTTCTTGAGTTAAGACAAGATATAAGATGTCAAGAAAACGTCAAGACAAGATTTTTTAAAATTTCTTGATTTTTTTCTCAAGACAAGACAACAACGAATTCTTGTCTTATCGATCGTCAGATCTTAACATCTGAGTCGAGGCGGATCAAGCTCAAAATTGACCAGGTTGCAGAAACAGGACATCTCGTCCACTAGATAAGACGAGTCAGTGATGATCGTGATGCTATAAATGGAAACCAGGTCAATTGAGACAACAAAAAAATAGGTCCTCTATTCTGGTCCAATAAAACAACGGCTAAACTGGATACAATAGAAGAAGCAATAAATGGGATTGCAGAATTTCAACCAGAAACGATGGGAACGATCGCCATCCGGACTAAGAGCTTTAATAAGCAGCAATATCTATGATGATCTCAGAGAAAGTATTTCTTCTTCGTCTATGATGCCGAGATAATCGGCTCGGATTTCCATAATAGTGGTGCAGTTAGCTATTCTGCTATTCTGTTTCAGACCAATCCTTGTCATGTTTTGCCCAAGGTGATAATGCCCTGTAAAAACAAACCTCCTGATTGCTTGTTACTGCCACGATTCTTGAATCAGTACAAGTGTCCAAATTGTTTCGCAAACATTCTTGCAGGCACTAGTGCTGCGGTGTTGGAGCTTCCGATTCGAACCCGATCCTGAAGTCATCTAGATTGATGTCGTCAAGTGTACGTCGAGAGAGGTTTGCTCTCCCGTTGTTCTGTACCACTATGGTTTCAGAGGTATCAAAGGTAGTTCCTTTCGTCTCTGCTACTCTTGAATTTGGAACAATCTACCATATCTGGGAGTCAATCGTTCCAAATTTATAATGGGTGGTGCATCCCTTCGCCAGAATCGCCACATACGATTTTGTGTCAATCGCAATGGTGACAACCTGGCCGTGTCTTTCTTCTTTGGCGTTTATGACCTACCAGAGGTCCGGATTCTGGACGTCAACTAGACACCTCACAGCTATTCTAGTTGATGCAAGTAGAAATTTGATTAAGTAATTTATTGAAGTAATCTGACAATATTTATGTTTGTCTTCATCATCATCATACATCCAATGCTCGAGCATTACATCAGAAACCTCACGAGTAATTCATTTACACTTCAGTCCATGTAACAAACTCACTACATCCCGGCATAAGTTACAATACGTATGACACTGAACTTAACAGCTTCACTATCACACCATAAAGTTTCCCCCATTATATCCGAGGCATAAGATGCGACTATTCGCGCATTCATACGTATCCAACAATCCGACGTATAACACAGGGAACATAGTAACAATGAGGTACGTACCTGTACGCGCCATAAATACGTAAAATTATCCAATTAATCCGAGTTGTACCGCGGACTCTGTGTATATGTACTGTGTTCCCTTTTCCCTCTAATACACGAACCCGAGGAACCTGGTTCGTTTCGAGCGCGCATAGAGTTAAATATGCCGACAGCTCGACGGCAGTTTATGAGGTACGGAGACGCGAGCGCAAGTTCCAGAGAAGAGCGTTACTTTACGACCGGGATTGCGCTGTTTACGGTGCCTTGTAATCCATTTGTCATATAGCAGTTGCGACGACCGCTCATAATACTACACACATGCATTGAATACGGAGAATGTTTAACGCTGAAGAACTGACTGGTGCCCGGTATATAACTTGTCACAGGATGTAACATCGTATGGATGTGATGAACGTGACGCAAACGTTAAAACGGGTATCTAGATGTGTTTCTCAAAATTAGATGCAACGAGAAATTAGTTTTGAAGCCCCTCTCTCTCTTCATCCCATTTAAATAAGATTTCTTTTGTTATGAGGGCTTCCGGGTTTTGACCGCGTCATAGTAAAGTACATATATGCAATACAAAAATTATCGTCGGTTTTGCTCCTGAAGAAGCCACTTACATTAGTGGCGAAACGTCGAGTTTGCGTAAGTTGTATATATATTTTTTGTATATTTCATTTTCATTTTTGTTTTATTTTATTTTTGTATTGTATATATGTACTTTACTTAGGGTCGGCGTTTACCCTATAGCGTCGACCCTTAAAATTCTGCGGCTGCACTACCCAATCCCTGATTTCACAGTTTCAGGACGTACGCTCCGGTGTCCGGCCGCTAACCGTCGGAATATACGGTGGGTAAGTGAGGCACCCTACGGCGCTTACTTAGAGAACTCTGCAGCTGCACTACCCCATCCTTGGTGGCCACACTCAGGGAAACGGGCGTGGCGAGAAAATTTGCCGAAGATAGTAGGGGAGGACAAAAGTCGGTTCGCCGAGGAGTAGTCCGGCCGCTGGTTGTCTGACTGGGGAAACCTTTGGTTTCATCCTAAAACAACTCGGTGACTCTGGGACCCTACGGTTTCACTGTAGCTGCCGCGGATACTTGATCGCCGGAGGGGCGAAAGAGTTGGCGCGGTTGGCATTTTGGGGTAGGGCTTCGGCCCGGCCGTCCCCGTAGTTCAGGCTTAATTCACGGGCGGGCTGGTTGTACCTCACGGCCAGATTCCGTTTCCCACGCTTGGCCGATAGTTGCCATCCGCAAGGAGGCCTAGGCCCCGTGGGGTTAGATGTGAGGTAGGAGTTTGCTAAAGCGTCTCCAGCGGTGGCCCGTCCAACGTTGACAAGGAAACTTGTCTAACAGGGGTAGCACGGGGGAGAGGAGCCCTCCGGCTCGCCGGTCCTCTCCGCGAAGTTTCGGTCTGGTGCGGGCGGTGAGATAGTGGGTGATAGTTTCAAGGCTCATAACTTGTTATGTGCGGTGTGGTACCTGAAAATTGCAGGATATGGGCTAACCGCCTAGGCGCCTGCGGCTCAACATCTAAGACATTTTCGTATCGTATATGTACTTTACTATGACGCGGTCGAAACTCGGAAGCTCTCATAACAGAGACTCAGACCATGGAAGCCTTCGTTATCATTTAACAAACCTCCACGGGGAGGAAATTTTCCGTAAAGCTAAGCTACGCCTCAAACTATCTACCCTTCTGTGCACCCTTACCTTCTTGTCTCGCTGTCGCGACCATCAAGTTGTCCCAAAATTCCTCAAACTTTCTCACCACATCAGCACTTCAGTATTTCAAACTATCTTAAGACGAGCCAGCTTAGCACTCATCCGCGAACGTATCAAATATTGCCGTCGCGAATTAGATCTTGTGTCCAGGAAACTTCTTTCCCTTCATTTAGAACTCTCCAACACTTTGTCTGAAGATGATTGGTCCCTATTACATCGCATTTCTTCTATCCAAGCTCAAAAATCCTCAGATCGCATAAAGGAAAATCATATTCGAAAATTTCAATTGCTTGCTCCAAATAATAAGAAAGCCGTAACCCATTCGTCATCAAAAACGGTCAAAAATCTATCATCACACCCTCTGTCGGAAGCTGAAACTCTAGTATTATCCGAAGGTATAAATTTCTCTGTGACTCCCAAAAACATTCCAAAAGAGGACATGATATCCTTGGTAGAATCATCCATTCACACACTCCCTAAAGAAAACGCCGATATTATTCGTTTTGAAACAGCCAAACGTCTTTCTTCTGCTAAACTTCCTCAGCCAAACTTGTCCAAAGTAGAACGTTCAGCCCTAGGTTCTCTCCGCGGCAACAAAGATATAGTCATTCTTCCTGCTGACAAGTAGGCAAGACAAGTCTCAGTGCGTGGCCAAAATATCAGATCTCTTACAAGATGGTACCTACACCCCGTTGTTGCGTGATCCCACTTCGAAATTTGAACGGGAAATACTGCCCAAGGTCTTCCTATTATTCCTATACTATTAAGAAATACACAGGCAATGCTCCTTCTCGTATTCTAAATTCATCGCACTTTGATACCACCAATTATTGATCCAAGACAACCAATCCCCAGACTTAGCCAAGTTAGTCGAGAAATGCCTTACTTCAATGTACTCTACCTTCCAGGAAAAATACTATCATCAAACCTCCGGCGCTGCTATGGGATCCCCACTTTCTCCGGTTGTAGCTAATATCTTCATGGAGGCATTTGAGTCCACTGCTTTGGAATATGCGATTTTAAAACCCAAAACTTGGTTAAGATGACACCTGCATTATCTGGCCACATGGTAAAAACACTCTACTACTACTTTCTTGGATTTCCTCAATAGCCAACACCCCGACATCAAGTTCACTATGGAGATTGAGAATAACGGTTCTCTACCTTTTCTTGATCTATTAATTACTCGTCTACCTGATGGTCGTTTAGGTCACTCCGTGTACAGGAAACCCACACATACCGACCGATATCTTCATGCCAACTCGCATCATCACCCAGCACAAAAGCAATCAGTAATCAGCTCTCTAGTACATCGCGCGTTCTCAAATTCCCCCGACAACATCGACAAAGAATTGAAGCGTGTGAAAACTGCTCTTCTACAGAATGGCTATACTTCCGGCAACATACAAAGGGTCATAAATAGGTACATTCATCTACGACCTCCTAAGGTAGCAGCAGAATCTAGTAATCAGCTAAGTACCATCGTTCTTCCCTACATCCATGGCGTTACAGATCACATCTGTAGAATTCTTCGTAAGCAAAATATCCAACCCATTTTTAAACCTTTAAACAAGATCTCCCAAATTCTTCCTTCGCCCAAGGACACTCGCCTTGCTCTCTCTCATAAAGGCATTTACAAAATTCCCTGTGACTGTGGCTCAGTGTACATTGGCGAGACTGGAATTCTTCAACACACTCAGCCTTAGCCCAACACTTTATTGATACGGGCCAGAAAATTTGTTTTGATCAGGTATCTGTTGTAAATAAGTCTCATCGCTATTTTCCACGAAAGGTAAGGGAAGAGACATCCCCAAAATCTCAATCATGATATTGGTTACTCACTCTCCAGTATTTGGAAGATTTTTTTTATTGGACGTCTTGTTGCAAAAGTGTTTACACATTATGTCTTCTTCTGCAAATATTTTTCCATTCTTGCTTCGTTTGACTTATGCACATAATGAAAGTCAACTTGATGAATTTATCGCCAATTCCAATATCGTACGTTAAGTATATAAAATAAATCAATTTCTGCCATACAGTGTTCATAT
Source organism: Holotrichia oblita (assembly GCA_023690525.1). Taxonomy (NCBI): domain Eukaryota; kingdom Metazoa; phylum Arthropoda; class Insecta; order Coleoptera; family Scarabaeidae; genus Holotrichia; species Holotrichia oblita. The sequence goes on along the minus strand of CM043021.1, from coordinate 94,543,741 downwards.
TAGCAATCCCTGAAGATAATATTATTTACAACGCTGTCGTAAAAACTGCACTTCAAATGCATCAATATACTGGTTCTTTTATTACATTCATGACTATATATACAGAATACTGGCTACTAGAGACACGGATGTACTTCTAAGAAAAACCCATCTCTTCCATCGGTAGGTATTTCTGACACAGTGTCTGTAAATGTAATAAGATGTGTGAGTGGGATAGATGAGTTAAATGGCTGATTTATTCTCGCATATAGATTATAATAGATGCATATATAGATTCAAACAGATACACTCTTCACCGGCCATTTAACTAAATCACCGCCCTTTTTTCAGTAATAAACCTAATGACATTCGTTAAATCTCGGCTACCACGGCACAACTATAGTTGACGGTATGTGCGTCTCGGGCGGATATAATTCATTTTTCAATTCCGAAAACTAATTTAGTGAGATGTGAGATAGAGGGAATATTATGTATTGTAGACATAAACCTGACTGTCTGTCGGTCTCGGTAATTGATAAAAATAGAATGTATAGCAATAAAATGGTGCGGTGACCGCATCCGACAATGTAACAATACGCATTGTCATTGTTTTCATTAACTTCACACTCCGAGCAGAACAAAAACGGTTTAAGGTGAACCGAATCGGAGCGGTACCGATCGTTCTCCTTCGCGCTTTGCTTGGGTGTCAGTGCTTATTGCCCTATCTCGTGTTCACCATCTAGAAGATATAAAGGGTGTCCAGACCATGCGAGGACGGAAGATTAGGGCTTTATTATTACTAAAATTATTTTCAACTAGACAGAGTGTTGTGTAAATTAGTGACGTGTATTTTTTTAAATAGTACACCCCATATATTTTAGCATATTTTAATGGCACTCTTAAAAAGAAAGGTATTGATATCAACATGTTTAGGTGTATACTTTTATCGCTATTGTTTTATTTGCAATTTTGTGTCTCAACATGTCCAACTTTGTGGAGACACCGAGACGAAACCTGAAAGAATCTTAGAGATTATGGCTTGAAATGCTTTTGATTATTCAGTGTATTCTCTCAAAAGCTCAATACATTTATTCCAACGTTCCTCCAATTTTTGAATTTCATCCCTATACGGCTGCTATAACTTCATCGTTAGAGGAAAAATGCTTTCCACGTATGAATTTTTTAAGATGTGAGAACAGCTAGAAGTCAGAGGGAGCTAAATCTGGTGAATACGATGGATGATCAAGCAATTTGTACTTCAATTCATTGAATTTAGCCATTGTTAAAACACTTTTGTGAGCAGGTGCAAACCAGATCTTTTTTCACGATTTTTTTTCATCCAATTGATCCAAAAGTTTGCAGTAATAAACAGAGTTGATTGTTTCACCAATTTGAAGATAATCCACCAACAATATCCCTTTAGCATCCCAAAAAGCTGATGCCATCACCTTCTTTGCTGATTTTTGGGCACGAACTCGTTTTGGAGCTGAAGAACCAGGTTCATACCACTCTTTAGCCTCTTGTTTTGATTCAGGATCATGGTGATAGACCCAAGTCTCATCCATAGTGATGAATCGACATACAAAATCCTTTTTATCTTTTTTAAAACGCTCCACATGTTGTTGAGAAAGTCGCATGCGAATTATGCACACAGCTTTTTGAAACCCAAAACTTCACTTAAAATATGGCTTACACTGCCTAATGAGATGTCTAGAGTCTCGACAAGATCTCTCTCAGTCAATTGATGATCTTCCAAAATCATATCCTGTATTTTTGCTATGATTTCTGGTGTTGATGCACTTTTTGGACGTCCTTGACGTGGATCGTCTTCAAGATTTGTACGACCACGTTTAAACTCAGCAACCCAGTTATATACTGTTGCAAGTGAAGGGGAAGAGTCCTCATACACTTTTAACAATCGTTCGCCAATCTGTTTTGGTTCTACACCTTCCAAAAGTAAGAATTCAATCACTGCACGATACTTGATTTTTTTCATATTAAATAAACACTGTGACATGTCTACTTTGAACAGCTGTAAATATAAGACTGAGTTGACAGATCTACACAAAACTCTCCACGTTTATTGAACAACCTAGTAGACAAGAAGTTTTCCACTTTCGTCTCGGTGTCTCCACAAAGTTGGACATGTTGAAACACAAAATTGCAAATAAAACGACAGCGGTAACACTTGTTGATGTCAATACCTTTCTTTCGAAGAGTACCATCAAAATATGCTAAAATATATAGAATGTTCCATTTAAAAAAACACAAGTTTGTATGACGATACAAACTTATTTACATAACACTCTGTATAGTTGAAAATAATTTTGAAATATGTATTTTAGGAGTGGCTACAACTTTTGTCTAAAATACTTTTCTCTAACTGTAATAATAAAACCGTCCTTGCATGGTTTGGACACCCTGTATATGTACAGTGGACGACAACATTATTAGGTACGAATAATTGTTTCTTAGTATTTTAATAAAGATGGTGTAAAACTTGACAACATTCAGGGCAACTAGAACAACCTGCTAGAACTTGAAAATTCCAAAATGCTGGCTAAAAATAAATCATTTTCGGCTCAAAGATGCTCGTATTTTCTGAGGTCAAATACCTGGTGCTGACTTTGGACGCCAAATTGATGTACAGACCACACCTGGAACAGGTAACAAACAAAACCACGAGGGCCGTTTGGGCTTGTAGAGGAATGGTTGGCAAAAAGTGGAGGCTGAAATCTATGATGGTACACTGGCTAACTTATAGTACCTTCTATAACTTGTACTAGTTTGGGCTATGCGGCCAACGCACTCAGTAAAGTCCAGAGGATTGCCTGTTTGGGCATCACTGGAGCCATGTCCTGGACGCCTAAGGGCCTACAGAGCAAAATGTAGTGGATGCAGGGATTTCTCCGATAAAACAGCAGATCATACCAGCATCTTCACCTACATAGAGCAGACAGTACCACTTTCCATGGGGACGAACAAGATTTCGCCCGCTTTCAGCTTCAGTGGTTTATACAATGTAAAGATCTCCAATAGAGAGATCGCAAAAACTTTCGTTCACAAACCGAGACGGCAGGTATCTCGCTGGTTTGTGGGCGCCTTTAAAACGCCTAACCACACGGGAATTGGAATTTGGAGAGGTGGTGAAACCGACGATTAACCTTTTAGCCTAGGTAGCTCTGCGTTCATTTTCCAAGCCGAAGTAATCGCAATCCAGACCTGCGCGGAAGGCATATTAAATTGCCTGCAGGTTAATGGAGCAATGGAAATCTTTTCTGACAGTCAGGCTGCCCTTAGAGCGCTACAGGCTGTCAGGTTTGACTCTATATTAGTGCTACACTGCCATAGGAGTGAGAGTTCCCTTGGCAGCAGCAAAGCCTTCTCAGCTCCGAACTCGCTGCTAGACATTGCTCCTATTTCAGACATTGTAAAACTTTCGGGATTCACCCGCATGATAAAAAACTGCGCAAGAGCAGGGTCAGGCTGTGGTTACTCGCAGGAATCTTAACCGATCACTGCACACTGAACAGACATCTACATCGCATGGGCATAGTAAACTCTCCCCTGTGTAGAAACTGTGGGAATGCGGAGGAAACTCCAATCCACCTCTTTGCCGATTGCTCGGCAGTGGACAGAAAACTAACTCTTGACCAGCTTGCGGACTTCTTTGTCCGAGTGCAACCTGGCTGAGAGGAGTAAAACAGCTCGGGGGTACAATAGGCCTGCCTTATGGCCGAGCTTGCCTTTACGGTTCTTCCGCCCGTGCAGTTCCCAAAAAAAAAAGACTTTAAACTTTTGGCCCATACTTGGATGATGATCCATTATCCCATTCTTTCAAAATATGCCAACAGTAAATGCCCGATTTTTAATTAACTCCATATTAAAAACTGTACCAGGTTAGAATAGCAAACACTTATGACCTCCAGTGTACATTTTGCATCACGCACGAGTATCCGAATTTTCATGCGTTCGATGCAACTATCCATCAACGACAAAAACGTGCAAGTTGCATCTTCTTCTCGAATCTCCCAAAATACTTTCGATATTCATTTTGCACGTCCGGACACGCAGCGGACACCTCACCCACAATCCGAATTTAGCGACATTTCGCCATCATGATAAACACAACCTATTCTCTTAGTAAATCGCAGTTTACACGGGGAATGACACAGTAGATATTACATACAACACGCTTCCCACACCTAGTGCGTCGTCCGAATAAATTAAAACGAGCACCGGGCCAAAAAGCGATGTCATACATCAAAGCTCATTGATAAAAGAGGCCCCGTAACATCGGAGAAGTGTCACTGCTCGCGAGCCGATCGATTTCTTTCAAGGGAACGACAGGGGGGAACGGGGAGAACCCGAAAAGCCGTACCTCTTGGAGGACAAATAAATAATCGCCACGGACGTGTGTTGACGATTTAGGACTCAAGATAAGGGACATCGTTCACGTTGGACGTTGATCGATTCAGAATTGCTGGACGAGCGATTCGTGTGAATTGAATTAACACCTTACGATGGATTTGTCGTGCCAAGATGATATCAGGTTTGGAATAATATTCGAATAGTTTATTTCTGAGTTTTGTGTTCGTACTAAAAAAAAGAATTAAACTAGAACGGATGGATTTTTGAAGTAAACTTAACGAGAGACAACCGAGTATTGTTTAGGTAGGAATGCACGTCTCTTGAAGAAGTCATTTACTGTTCATGAATCACGTTCAACGTTAGCTCTTCAGAACGCTATAATTATACTTGTTAATTGTCTAGAAGTACCGTCGACAGGTGGCGTATTATTACAGGCGAAACGAAACAAAGTAGCAGCGTATCATTAATAAAACAAAACTTGTTGAATGGTGAACGCCCCTCCTGCCAGGAAGATGAGTATTTGAATATTATTTTTCACTACTACACAGCATTATGGAATAGTCTGTGTGCAAAATTATAGATAGTAATAGAGTGAAACATGATAAAGAAGTATTAAAGAGCTTAAAGCTTTTTCGCATTGTATAGTTAGTTGATGATTAAATGCAAATTCCCATCTACAAAATTCGCATTTAGTTATTAACTTACTGTACAAATTATAATACTTTTTTAGGCTTTAAAAGCATCTAGCTAGCTGGTGTTTGCTTCATCTGCAGTAAGTGCTAGCTGCCGCAACTCCCGCTGTTTAGCTTCTATATTTATGTTTAAATGTGTTTAAATTGCCTTATTACAGCACTATATTGCTGTTTATACTGCTGTGCTAGTAAGCACTTTGGTCCCAACAGCGAATGGTAAATCGATCAGGATGTGATCTCTCACAATAGTACTTTTAAATTTGATATTAATGTTTATAGGAAAAGTACAGTCGGTTGCAAATTAAATGCGAATTTTGTAGCTGCCTTTTATAATATTCGAAAAAGTTCTGCTGTCTATTGAATTACTGCATAAACAGTAACACAATTTTCTTTCCGTTTGTAAACTTTATGTTTGACGATGCCTCAAAAGAAAAAATCTAACGGGGACAAGCCTAGACAGCGGACAGGCCAGTTTATTAGACTATTTTTCCCTATACAGTGCAATCTTTAAAAAGTCCTGGCATAATTGCTATCGCCTTGTAATAATTATGAGCCGTCTTTTAACATTAAGATTATCTGAAAATTCTTTTTACAACTTCCACCAAAACGGTGACATATTTTGCATCCGTAAGAGAGTCCGTAATAAAACAAAAGAACCAATTAACTGCGAATCAAATCACACCCTATGTACATTAGTATGGTGTGATTTGATAGGAAGGACAATACTGCTCTTGCACGATCTTCCCATAAAGACTTTGACTTTAACTTATTGAGAGTAATCTAAGACCAATGTTATGTCTCATGAAGAAATTACTTTTGTTGGTTTGGAAGCGGTCTTAAAAACCATCTCAAAACCAGCTAAACTGCTTTCAAATTCAACTCTTAACCAGCTAATTTGCTTTCAGAACCAGGTCTCAATCAGATAAGCTGCTTTCAAAACCAGCTATTGTTTGACGTCACCAGGCCAGATGTGAATACACTAGTTTAATATCAATTGATTTTATCTCTTATGAAAAACTGTCACTGAAGCCATGTTGTCCTCTACTTACATTCAAACTAAAATTTGTTTGTGGATGTGATGGGCAAGTTAACACGTCACTCAAGGGTGATGCATTCAATCTAACGCTCCTCTAACTTTTCCATGGTCTTCATTTGAACCAAATTTCTTTCTCTGGAGCATCTTTTCATGTCTGCAAAAAAGCCAGTAGTCGCTGTGGTCCAAATCTGGAGAGTTGGGTGGGTGGTGAAGCAATTCAAAGCATAATTCATCAAATTTAATCATTGTTTTTATCGACTTGTGAGACGGGGCATTGTTCTGATGATGCCTTCCTACTTACATTCAAATTTGTTTGTGGATGTGATGGGCAAGTTAACACGTCACTCAAGGGTGATGCATTCAATCCAACGCTCCTCTAACTTTTCCATGGTCTTCATTTGAACCAAATTTCTTTCCCTGGAGCATCTTTTTCATGTGTGCAGAAAAGCCAGTAGTCGCTGGGGACCAAATCTGGAGAGTTGGGTGGGTGGTGAAGCAATTCATATCATAATTCATCAAATTTAATCATTGTTTTTATCGACTTATGAGACAGGGCATTGTTCTGATGATGCCCTCCTACTTACATTCAAACTAAAATTTGTTTGTGGATGTGATGGGCAAGTTAACACGTCACTCAAGGGTGATGCATTCAATCCAACGCTCCTCTAACTTTTCCATGGTCTTCATTTGAACCAAATTTCTTTCCCTGGAGCATCTTTTTCATGTCTGCAAAAAAGCCAGTAGTCGCTGGGGACCAAATCTGGAGAGTTCGGTGGGTGGTGAAGCAATTCAAAGCATAATTCATCAAATTTAATCATTGTTTTTATCGACTTGTGAGACGGGGCACTGTTCTGATGAAACAGCACTTTTTTCTGCACTCAATCGATCCAATAATCCCATGTAATATTCACTATTGATAGTTCCCATCATGCTCTCAAAAAACAATGTTTAATCAACATTCGAAATTCCTTTCTATCCATTGTCTTGACAATGATAAAGCTGGGGTCACTTAAACCACTGTAACCTCAAAACTAACGGTCAGAATGCCATGAAATTTTGACAAGTATTGTTTGAAGGTTAGTACTACCCGGAGATCATGTGGGTCTGTCAACAATGTTGCCATATTTGTGTCAAACCAGGGACTTATTGAGTGACGTATGGGTGTTCTTCAAAACCAGCATATTTTGCAAATTATGTTTCTTAAAAGGCGAGGATTTTTTCTACAAGAGATAACACTTTTAATGCTCTTGAAATTAACATTTTAAACCAGGAGAAAATCAATAACCAGCTAATAAATCTGACGACTTTAAAACGACTCTCTTGTCCATCAAATTCATAATAGCTTCACGCTTAAATCTTCACTTTTTTTTTCCTCTTCTTCTAAAGCAATAAAATTAACGACTTCTGTTTATATCTTCACATATTATGTTTGAATTAATGAAATTGTGAAACTCTTCTCCGGCACATTTACCTCAGGATATTTTTCATTCTTCTTCATTTTATATCCTCCTAAATAAGTAATCTGGCCTTCAGATCAGCATAACTCGGACATTATATTAGTTAGGGAGGTATCCGTAAACTGACAGGTATTCGAAAATGCGCGTTCGACGGCGTTTTGTATTTTATGATCTAATTAAAAAAAAGCGCGTAGCAGGTTCTCCAAAACAAACACTAACATATATGTATACGCTTATATGAGTCATAAAATCTTATATAGTGGAAATATCTTAATAAAAATAATTATTGGTAGGCGCAGTCTTGTATTATTATACAAAAGCGGTTCCAACTCGCTAATCGTCTGCGAACTTAGCGAGGAATAAACTTTTCCCTAGCAGGAGAGAAGTTTTAGTAAGTTTGAGTGTAACTATTAAGTGGGTACAAGACTAGGAGGAAACCACTTACTCACATAGTTAATAGAAATTATACATCGTCGGGGCGTGGAAACAAATAAATTGCCAACGACCATGAGATAAATAATCACTCTAATTAACCCGGCGACACAATCGCAACAGGACGACGTTAGACACGGCAAAAACGACCGAGAATATAAATTTTGCGAATCACTATCTTGAGAAACAACCATGACAGGAGTTTGCTAAAGCGTCTCCAGCGGTGGCCGTCCAACGTTGACAAGGAAACTTGTCTAACAGGGGTAGCACGGGGGAGAGGAGCCCTCCGGCTCGCCGGTCCTCTCCGCGAAGTTTCGGTCTGGTGCGGGCGGTGAGATAGTGGGTGATAGTTTCAAGGCTCATAACTTGTTATGTGCGGTGTGGTACCTGAAAATTGCAGGATATGGGCTAACCGCCTAGGCGCCTGCGGCTCAACATCTAAGACATTTTCGTATCGTATATGTACTTTACTATGACGCGGTCGAAACTCGGAAGCTCTCATAACAGAGACTCAGACCATGGAAGCCTTCGTTATCATTTAACAAACCTCCACGGGGAGGAAATTTTCCGTAAAACCCAAACTAAGCTACGCCTCAAACTATCTACCCTTCTGTGCACCCTTACCTTCTTGTCTCGCTGTCGCGACCATCAAGTTGTCCCAAAATTCCTCAAACTTTCTCACCACATCAGCACTTCAGTATTTCAAACTATCTTAAGACGAGCCAGCTTAGCACTCATCCGCGAACGTATCAAATATTGCCGTCGCGAATTAGATCTTGTGTCCAGGAAACTTCTTTCCCTTCATTTAGAACTCTCCAACACTTTGTCTGAAGATGATTGGTCCCTATTACATCGCATTTCTTCTATCCAAGCTCAAAAATCCTCAGATCGCATAAAGGAAAATCATATTCGAAAATTTCAATTGCTTGCTCCAAATAATAAGAAAGCCGTAACCCATTCGTCATCAAAAACGGTCAAAAATCTATCATCACACCCTCTGTCGGAAGCTGAAACTCTAGTATTATCCGAAGGTATAAATTTCTCTGTGACTCCCAAAAACATTCCAAAAGAGGACATCATATCCTTGGTAGAATCATCCATTCACACACTCCCTAAAGAAAATGCCGATATTATTCGTTTTGAAACAGCCAAACGTCTTTCTTCTGCTAAACTTCCTCAGCCAAACTTGTCCAAAGTAGAACGTTCAGCCCTAGGTTCTCTCCGCGCCAACAAAGATATAGTCATTCTTCCTGCTGACAAGTAGGCAAGACAAGTCTCAGTGCGTGGCCAAAATATCAGATCTCTTACAAGATGGTACCTACACCCCGTTGTTGCGTGATCCCACTTCGAAATTTGAACGGGAAATACTGCCCAAGGTCTTCCTATTATTCCTATACTATTAAGAAATACACAGGCAATGCTCCTTCTCGTATTCTAAATTCATCGCACTTTGATACCACCAATTATTGATCCAAGACAACCAATCCCCAGACTTAGCCAAGTTAGTCGAGAAATGCCTTACTTCAATGTACTCTACCTTCCAGGGAAAATACTATCATCAAACCTCCGGCGCTGCTATGGGATCCCCACTTTCTCCGGTTGTAGCTAATATCTTCATGGAGGCATTTGAGTCCACTGCTTTGGAATATGCGATTTTAAAACCCAAAACTTGGTTAAGATGACACCTGCATTATCTGGCCACATGGTAAAAACACTCTGCTACTACTTTCTTGGATTTCCTCAATAGCCAACACCCCGACATCAAGTTCACTATGGAGATTGAGAATAACGGTTCTCTACCTTTTCTTGATCTATTAATTACTCGTCTACCTGATGGTCGTTTAGGTCACTCCGTGTACAGGAAACCCACACATACCGACCGATATCTTCATGCCAACTCACATCATCACCCAGCACAAAAGCAATCAGTAATCAGCTCTCTAGTACATCGCGCGTTCTCAAATTCCCCCGACAACATCGACAAAGAATTGAAACATGTGAAAACTGCTCTTCTACAGAATGGCTATACTTCCGGCAACATACAAAGGGTCATAAATAGGTACATTCATCTACGACCTCTAAGGTAGCAGCAGAATCTAGTAATCAGCTAAGTACCATCGTTCTTCCCTACATCCATGGCGTTACAGATCACATCTGTAGAATTCTTCGTAAGCAAAATATCCAACCCATTTTTAAACCTTTAAACAAGATCTCCCAAATTCTTCCTTCGCCCAAGGACACTCGCCTTGCTCTCTCTCATAAAGGCATTTACAAAATTCCCTGTGACTGTGGCTCAGTGTACATTGGCGAGACTGGAATTCTTCAACACACTCAGCCTTAGCCCAACACTTTATTGATACGGGCCAGAAAATTTGTTTTGATCAGGTATCTGTTGTAAATAAGTCTCATCGCTATTTTCCACGAAAGGTAAGGGAAGAGACATCCCAAAATCTCAATCGTGATGTTGGTTACTCACTCTCCAGTATTTGGATTTTTTTATTGGACGTCTTGTTGCAAAAGTGTTTTCACACCGGTCACATTATGTCTTCTTCTGCAAATATTTTTCCATTCTTGCTTCGTTTGACTTATGCACATAATGAAAGTCAACTTGATGAATTTATCGCCAATTCCAATATCGTACGTTAAGTATATAAAATAAATCAATTTCTGCCATACAGTGTTCATATTAGCAATCCCTGAAGATAATATTATTTACAACGCTGTCGTAAAAACTGCACTTCAAATGCATCAATATACTGGTTCTTTTATTACATTCATGACTATATATACAGAATACTGGCTACTAGAGACACGGATGTACTTCTAAGAAAAACCCATCTCTTCCATCGGTAGGTATTTCTGACACAGTGTCTGTAAATGTAATAAGATGTGTGAGTGGGATAGATGAGTTAAATGGCTGATTTATTCTCGCATATAGATTATAATAGATGCATATATAGATTCAAACAGATACACTCTTCACCGGCCATTTAACTAAATCACCGCCCTTTTTTCAGTAATAAACCTAATGACATTCGTTAAATCTCGGCTACCACGGCACAACTATAGTTGACGGTATGTGCGTCTCGGGCGGATATAATTCATTTTTCAATTCCGAAAACTAATTTAGTGAGATGTGAGATAGAGGGAATATTATGTATTGTAGACATAAACCTGACTGTCTGTCGGTCTCGGTAATTGATAAAAATAGAATGTATAGCAATAAAATGGTGCGGTGACCGCATCCGACAATGTAACAATACGCATTGTCATTGTTTTCATTAACTTCACACTCCGAGCAGAACAAAACGGTTTAAGGTGAACCGAATCGGAGCGGTACCGATCGTTCTCCTTCGCGCTTTGCTTGGGTGTCAGTGCTTATTGCCCTATCTCGTGTTCACCATCTAGAAGATATAAAGGGTGTCCAGACCATGCGAGGACGGAAGATTAGGGCTTTATTATTACTAAAATTATTTTCAACTAGACAGAGTGTTGTGTAAATTAGTGACGTGTATTTTTTTAAATAGTACACCCCATATATTTTAGCATATTTTAATGGCACTCTTAAAAAGAAAGGTATTGATATCAACATGTTTAGGTGTATCTTTTATCGCTATTGTTTTATTTGCAATTTTGTGTCTCAACATGTCCAACTTTGTGGAGACACCGAGACGAAACCTGAAAGAATCTTAGAGATTATGGCTTGAAATGCTTTTTTATTATTCAGTGTATTCTCTCAAAAGCTCAATACATTTATTCCAACGTTCCTCCAATTTTTGAATTTCATCCCTATAGAGGTTTTCCGGAAGATCTGCTACTAACTTCATCGTTAGACGAAAAATGCTTTCCACGCTTGAATTTTTTAAGATGTGAGAACAGCTAGAAGTCAGAGGGAGCTAAATCTGGTGAATACGATGGATGATCAAGCAATTTGTACTTCAATTCATTGAATTTAGCCATTGTTAAAACACTTTTGTGAGCAGGTGCAAACCAGATCTTTTTTCACGATTTTTTTCATCCAATTGATCCAAAAGTTTGCAGTAATAAACAGAGTTGATTGTTTCACCAATTTGAAGATAATCCACCAACAATATCCCTTTAGCATCCCAAAAAGCTGATGCCATCACCTTCTTTGCTGATTTTTGGACACGAACTCGTTTTGGAGCTGAAGAATCAGGTTCATACCACTCTTTAGCCTCTTGTTTTGATTCAGGATCATGGTGATAGACCCAAGTCTCATCCATAGTGATGAATCGACATACAAAATCCTTTTTATCTTTTTTAAAACGCTCCACATGTTGTTGAGAAAGTCGCATGCGAATTATGCACACAGCTTTTTGAAACCCAAAACTTCACTTAAAATATGGCTTACACTGCCTAATGAGATGTCTAGAGTCTCGACGAGATCTCTCTCAGTCAATCGATGATCTTCCAAAATCATATCCTGTATTTTTGCTATGATTTCTGGTGTTGATGCACTTTTTGGACGTCCTTGACGTGGATCGTCTTCAAGATTTGTACGACCACGTTTAAACTCAGCAACCCAGTTATATACTGTTGCAAGTGAAGGGGAAGAGTCCTTATACACTTTTAACAATCGTTCACCAATCTGTTTTGGTTCTACACCTTCCAAAAGTAAGAATTCAATCACTGCACGATACTTGATTTTTTTGATATTAAATAAACACTGAGTTGACATGTCTACTTTGAACAGCTGTAAATATAAGACTGAGTTGACAGATCTACACAAAACTCTCCACGTTTATTGAACAACCTAGTAGACAAGAAGTTTTCCACTTTCGTCTCGGTGTCTCCACAAAGTTGGACATGTTGAAACACAAAATTGCAAATAAAACGACAGCGGTAACACTTGTTGATGTCAATACCTTTCTTTTTTCGAAGAGTACCATCAAAATATGCTAAAATTTTTAATTTATTAATAATCCATTTAAAAAACTACAAGTTTGTAAAACACGGTACAAAATACTTTACATTAAAGAAAACTCTGTATAGTTGAAAATAATTTTGAAATATGTATTTTAGTTATTTAAAAATAAAACTTTTGTTATTAAACTTGACAAAATACTTTTCTCTAAACAGAATAATAAAATTCTTCGTCCTTGCATGGTTTGGACACCCTGTATATGTACAGTGGACGACAACATTATTAGGTTGAATAATTGTTTCTTAGTATTTTAATAAAGATGGTGTAAAACTTGACAACATTCAGGGCAACTAGAACAACACTGCTAGAACTTGAAAATTCCAAAATGCTGGCTAAAAATAAATCATTTTCGGCTCAAAGATGCTGTATTTTCTGAGGTCAAATACCTGGTGCTGACTTTGGACGCCAAATTGATGTACAGACCACACCTGGAACAGGTAACAAACAAAACCACGAGGGCTTTGGGCTTGTAGAGGAATGGTTGGCAAAATAAACCATGGAGGCTGAAATCTATGATGGTACACTGGCTAACTTATAGTACCTTCCTATAACTATAACAAAGTACTAGTTTGGGCTATGAGGCCAACGCACTCAGTAAAGTCCAGAGGATTGCCTGTTTGGGCATCACTGGAGCCATGTCCTGGACGCCTAGGGCCTACAGAGCAAAATGTAGTGGATGCAGGGATTTTTCCGATAAAACGGCAGATCATACCAGCATCTTCACTTACATAGAGCAGACAGTACCACTTTCCATGAGGGACGGATAAGATTTCGCCCGCTTTCAGCTTCAGTGGCGGATACAATGTAAACGTCTCCAATAGAGAGATCGCAAAAACTCTCGTTCACAAATCGAGACGGGAGGTATCTCGCTGGTTTGTGGACGCCTCTAAAACGCCTAACGACACGGGAATTGGAATTTGGAGAGATGGTGAAACCGACGATTAAGCTTTTAGCCTAGGGAGCTCTGCGTCCATCTTCCAAGCCGAAGTAATCGCAATCCAGACCTGCGCGGAAGGCATATTAAATTGCCCGCAGGTTAATGGAGCAATGGAAATCTTTTCTGACAGTCAGGCTGCCCTTAGAGCACTACAGGCTGTCAGGTTTGACTCTATATTAGTGCTACAAAACTGCCGGAAGGAGTGAAGTTCCTCTGGCAGCAGCAAAGCCTTCCAGCTCCGAACTCGCTGCTAGACATTGCTCCTATTTCAGACATTGTAAAACTTTCGGGATTCACCCGCATGAGAAAAAACTGCGCAAGAGTTTCAGCAGGGTCAGGCTGAGGTTACTCACAGGAATCTTAACCGATCACTGCACACTGAACAGACATCTACATCGCATGGGCATAGTAAACTCTCCCCTGTGTAGAAACTGTGGGAATGCGGAGAAAACTCCAATCCATCTCTTTGCCGATTGCTCGGCAGTGGACAGAAAACTAACTCTTGACCAGCTTGCGGACTTCTTTGTCCGAGTGCAACCTGGCTGAGAGGAGTAAAACAGCACGGAGGCACAATATGCCTGCCTTATGGCCGAGCTTGCCTTTACGATTCTTCCGCCCGTGCAGTTCCCAAAAAAAAAACTTTTGGCCCATACTTGGATGATGATCCATTATCCCATTCTTTCAAAATATGCCAACAGTAAACGCCCGATTTTTAATTAACTCCATATTTAAAATTGTACCAGGTTAGAATAGCAAACACTTATGACCTCCAGTGTACATTTTGCATCACGCACGAGTATCCGAATTTTCATGCGTTCGATGCAACTATCCATCAACGACAAAAACGTGCAAGTTGCATCTTCTTCTCGAATCTCCCAAAATACTTTCGATATTCATTTTGCACGTCCGGACACGCAGCGGACACCTCACCCACAATCCGAATTTAGCGACATTTCGCCATCATGATAAACACAACCTATTCTCTTAGTAAATCGCAGTTTACACGGGGAATGACACAGTAGATATTACATACAACACGCTTCCCACACCTAGTGCGTCGTCCGAATAAATTAAAACGAGCACCGGGCCAAAAAGCGATGTCATACATCAAAGCTCATTGATAAAAGAGGCCCCGTAACATCGGAGAAGTGTCACTGCTCGCGAGCCGATCGATTTCTTTCGAGGGAACGACAGGGGGAACGGGGCGAACCCGAAAAGCCGTACCTCTTGGAGGACAAATAAATAATCGCCACGGACGTGTGTTGACGATTAAGGACTCAAGATAAGGGACATCGTTCACGTTGGACGTTGATCGATTCAGAATTGCTGGACGAGCGATTCGTGTGAATTGAATTAACACCTTACGATGGATTTGTCGTGCCAAGATGATATCAGGTTTGGAATAATATTCGAATAGTTTATTTCTGAGTTTTGTGTTCGTACTAAACAAAAAAAAGAATTAAACTAGAACGGATGGATTTTTGAAGTAAACTTAACGAGAGACAACCAAGTATTGTTTAGGTAGGAATGCACGTCTCTTGAAGAAGTCATTTACTGTTCATGAATCACGTTCAACGTTAGCTCTTCAGAACGCTATAATTATACTTGTTAATTGTCTAGAAGTACCGTCGACAGGTGGCGTATTATTACAGGCGAAACGAAAACAAAGTAGCAGCGTATCATTAATAAAACAAAACTTGTTGAATGGTGAACGCCCCTCCCTGCCAGGAAGATGAGTATTTGAATATTATTTTTCACTACTACACAGCATTATGGAATTGTCTGTGTGCAAAATTATAGATAGTAATAGAGTGAAACATGATGAAGAAGTATTAAAGAGCTTAAAGCTTTTTCGCATTTTATAGTTAGTTGATGATTAAATACAAATTCCCATCTACAAAATTCGCATTTAGTTATTAACTTACTGTACAAATTATAATACTTTTGTAGGCTTTAAAAGCATCTGGCTAGCTGGTGTTTGCTTTATCTGCAGTAAGTGATAGCTGTCGCAACTCCAGCTGTTTAGCTTCTATATTTATAAATGTGTCCAAATGGCCTTATTACAGCACTATATTGCTGTTTATAATGCTGTGCTAGTAAGCACTTTGATCCCAACAGCAAA
This sequence comes from Holotrichia oblita, assembly GCA_023690525.1. Lineage (NCBI taxonomy): Eukaryota > Metazoa > Arthropoda > Insecta > Coleoptera > Scarabaeidae > Holotrichia > Holotrichia oblita. The sequence continues at coordinate 94,527,770 of CM043021.1, read as the reverse complement.
AATGATAATGGTTCGTTTTTAAATTTGATATTGATGTTTATAGGAAAAGTACAGTCGGTTGCAAATTAAATGCGAATTTTGCAGCTGCCTTTTATAATATTCGAAAAAGTTCTGCTGTCTATTGAATTACTGCATAAACAGTAACACAATTTTTCTTTCCGTTTGTAAACTTTATGTTTGACGATGCCTCAAAAGAAAAAATCTAACGGGGACAAACCTAGACAGCGGACAGGCCAGTTTATTAGACTATTTTTCCCTATACAGTGCAATCTTTAAAAAGTCCTGGCATAATTGCTATCGCCTTGTAATAATTATGAGCCATCTTTTAACATTAAGATTATCTGAAAATTCTTTTAGAACTTCCACCATAACGGTGAAATATTTTGCATCCGTAAGAGAGTCCGTAATAAAACAAAAGAACCAATTAATTGCGAATCAAATCACACCCTATGTACATTAGTATGGTGTGATTTGATAGGAGGACAATACTGCTCTTGCACGATCTTCCCATAAAGACTTTGACTTTAACTTATTGAGAGTAATCTAAGACCAATGTTATGTCTCATGAAGAAATTACTTTTGTTGGTTTGGAAGCGGTTTTAAAACCATCTCAAAACCAGCTAAACTGCTTTCAAATTCAACTCTTAACCAGCTAATTTGTTTTCAGAACCAGGTCTCAATCAGATAAGCTGCTTTCAAAACCAGCTATTGTTTGACGTCACCAGACCAGATGTGAATACACAGATGATTTTATCTCTTATGAAAAACTGTCACACTAGTTTGTGGATGTGATATCAATTGATTTTCCAACGCTCTCTTTTCCCATGAAAAAATTTCTTTCCCTGTCACTGAAAATCTGCCATGTTTTTATCGTCAGGGCTCCCCTACTTACATTCAAACTAAAATTTGTTTGTGGATGTGATGGGCAAGTTAACACGTCACTCAAGGGTGATGCATTCAATCTAACGCTCCTCTAACTTTTCCATGGTCTTCATTTTGAACCAAATTTCTTTCTCTGGAGCATCTTTTTCATGTTTTCATCGACTCTGCAAAAAAGCCAGTAGTCGCTGTGGTCCAAATCTGGAGAGTTGGGTGGGTGGTGAAGCAATTCAAAGCATAATTCATCAAATTTAATCATTGTTTTTATCGACTTGTGAGACAGGGCATTGTTCTGATGATGCCTCCTCTTACATTCAAATTTACATTCAAATTTGTTTGTGGATGTGATGGGCAAGTTAACACGTCACTCAAGGGTGATGCATTCAATCCAACAGCTCCTCTAACTTTTCCATGGTCTTCATTTGAACCAAATTTCTTTTCCTGGAGCATCTTTTTCATGTCTGCAGAAAAGCCAGTAGTCGCTGGGGACCAAATCTGGAGAGTTGGGTGGGTGGTGAAGCAATTCATATCATAATTCATCAAATTTAATCATTGTTTTTATCGACTTGTGAGACAGGGCATTGTTCTGATGATGCCCTCCTACTTACATTCAAACTAAAATTTGTTTGTGGATGTGATGGGCAAGTTAACACGTCACTCAAGGGTGATGCATTCAATCCAACGCTCCTCTAACTTTTCCATGGTCTTCATTTGAACCAAATTTCTTTCCCTGGAGCATCTTTTTTCATGTCTGCAAAAAAGCCAGTAGTCGCTGGGGACCAAATCTGGAGAGTTCGGTGGGTGGTGAAGCAATTCAAAGCATAATTCATCAAATTTAATCATTGTTTTTATCGACTTGTGAGACGGGGTCACTGTTCTGATGAAACAGCACTTTTTTTGAAGCTGCACTCAATCATTGATCCAATAATCCCATGTAATATTCACTATTGATAGTTCCCATCATGCTCTCAAAAACAATGTTTAATCAACATTCGAAATTCCTTTCTATCCATTGTCTTGACAATGATAAAGCTGGCGTCACTTAAACCACTGTAACCTCAAAACTAACGGTCAGAATGCCATGAAATTTTGACAAGTATTGTTTGAAGGTTAGTACTACCCGGAGATCATGTGGGTCTGTCAACAATGTTGCCATATTTGTGTCAAACCAGGGACTTATTGAGTGACGTATGGGTGTTCTTCAAACCAGCATATTTTGCAAATTATGTTTCTTAAAAGGCGAGGATTTTTTCTACAAGAGATAACACTTTAATGCTCTTGAAATTAACATTTTAAACCAGAGAAAATCAATAACCAGCTAATAAATCTGACGACTTTAAAACGACTCTCTTGTCCATCAAATTCATAATAGCTTCACGCTTAAATCTTCTTTTTTTTTCCTCTTCTTCTAAAGCAATAAAATTAACGACTTCTGTTTATATCTTCACATATTATGTTTGAATTAATGAAATTGTGAAACTCTTCTCCGGCACATTTTACCTCAGGATATTTTTCATTCTTCTTCATTTTATATCCTCCTAAATAAGTAATCTGGCCTTCAGATCAGCATAACTCGGACATTATATTAGTTAGGGAGGTATCCGTAAACTGACAGGTATTCGAAAATGCGCGTTCGACGGCGTTTTGTATTTTATGATCTAATTAAAAAAAGCGCGTAGCAGGTTCTCCAAAACAAACACTAACATATATGTATGCGCTTATATGAGTCATAAAATCTTATATAGTGGAAATATCTTAATAAAAATAATTATTGGTAGGTGCAGTCTTGTATTATTATACAAGAGTGGTTCCAACTCGCTAATCGTCTGCGAACTTAGCGAGGAATAAACTTTTCCCTAGCAGGAGAGAAGTTTTAATAAGTTTGAGTGTAACTATTAAGTGAGTACAAGACTAGGAGGAAACCACTTACTCACATAGTTAATAGAAATTATACATCGTCGGGGCGTGGAATCAAATAAATTGCCAACGACCATGAGAGATAAATAATCACTCTAATTAACCCGGCGACACAATCGCAACAGGACGACGTTAGACACGGCAAAAACGACCGAGAATATAAATTTTGCAAGATGCTATCGCCCGAGGAGTGTTACCAATTGAGCCTCTCTTCCTTTTGGCGAGCGGGGTCGTGCGGTATATCGTCACGGATTATTTGTTTCGCGCGCCACCAGGTGCTTTATCGCTTTATGCCACCGTGTATCGGGTTCTCGCTCGCCATCGCTAAATACGGAGACAATGGAACCTCGTTTACAACGGAGAAATGTCCCGATTTTTCGCCTTAGTATGTCCTATATGAAGTGGTGATAAGTTAACTATTAACAATTTTAGATTGTGCTAGGTTCGTCCAGTTCAGTCGCCACCCCCAGCTACTCCACTCCCTTTTTTGAAATTGTAAAAATTGCTACAAAAATTGCTTCAAGATTTAGATTTTAAAATAAGATTAGTTTGGAAAAGGATGATGTCTAGGTCCAGGTCATTCATGAAGTAATTAAGCAGAACTAAATTTTGCCAACCCCCACCCAATTTTTTTTTGAGATAATTTTCTTAAAATCAAATTTTGAAGATTTATTTCAGGTTGTACGTTTGGTCTATGCTAGTTTGATACTATTTCTTGTTTCAAAATTCTATGCGTTCATGGAATAATCGAAATGAAAGAAATTTGGTTACTCCCTCCCTCACCCATAATGAACTTTTGAGAATTTCTGCAGATTATCTACATAGGTTTGTTCACCATCATTCCAAAGTTTTTCCCTACTTTGTTTGAAAATTGAACGTTGGAGAGTAGATCCAGGTTTTTTGTTTGCTTTGTTCTATGTTGTTCAAAAATTTTAATCTTCTGCCATGAAATAATTGGGGAAAAAAAAACTTTGCTTTCCCCCCTCCTCTTCTCCCTCCATCCATCACTTCAAAACAAATTTTTCTTTTTTTGAACTTTAGAGTTTTTTTGTGTGATTTGTGTAGATTTTGCTTTTGGGCTTGTTGGGCTATAGTTTTTCAAAATCTTGGGCTTCTACCACGCCTTGAAGTAAACGAGGCTTCGCTGACTTCCTTTTTCCACTATTTTCTCTGGAAAATGAGCGTCTGGTTGTTTCGGAGTTTTTTTTTGGCTTTGTTCAATTTTTTTTTTCCCAAGTTTTTCGTGAGATAATTGAAAGGAACAAAATTTAATTACCACCGCCCTCCCTGCCGTTCTTTTGAAAAAAATTTTGCACTCTTGGAATTGTTTTAGGGTAGTTATAACAGTCATAAGGTTCCATCCTCTCATTAAATGTAGCTATCACCGCCTCTCTTTTAAAAATCAAACCTTTTGGAGCTGTTCCAGCTTATTCTATATTTTTTTCAAAATGTTAACCACTAACCCTTACCTTACTTTTTTTTTTTTTTTTTTGAAAATTTAACGTTTGGAGATTGTTCCAGATTTGTTTAAATTTTTTCCGAAGTTCTTGATAATTTAATTGAAAAAATTATTGCCTGTCCCTCGCTTTGTTTCTCTATAATTGAAATTTTTAAAATTAGTCCAGATTAATAATCGAAATTTTGCTGCTCCCCTCCCTCCCCCCATATCCCTTACCATAAAACAAACTTTTTTTTTTTTTAATTAAACTTTAGAGTTTTTTTTTGTTAATTTTAGATTTGTGTAGATTTTGCTTTTGTGCTTGTTCTATAGTTTTTCAAAATCTTAAGTTTCTACCATACCTTGAAGGAAACGAGGCTTTGCTCGTACTCTTTTCCCACCCTTTTCGCTTGAAAATCTGCGTTTGATTGTTTCGGCGTTTTTTTGGGTTTGTTCTATTTTTTTTTCAAAGTTGTTTGTGAAATAATTGAATGAAACAAATTTTATTACCATCTCCCCTCTGTGTCGTTCTTTTGAAAAATTTTTTGAACTCTTTTTGGATTGTTTTAGGGTAGTTGTAACAGTCATAAGGTCCCACCCTCTCATGAAATGTAGCTATCACCGCCTCTCTTTTAAAAATCAAGCCTTTTGGAGCTGTTCCAGCTTATTCTATATTTTTTCAAAATTTTAACCACTGCCATGCCTTACCTGTTTGTTGTTTTTTTTATATAATTGAACGTTTGGAGGTCGTTCCAGGATTTTTTAAATTTTTTCCGAAGTTCTTGATAAATTAATTTAAAAAAATTATTGCCTGTCCCTCGCTTTGTTTCTCTACAATTGAAAGATTTAAAATTAGTCCAGATTAATAATCGCTATTTCGCTGCTCCCTCCTCCCCTCCCCAATCCCTTACCACAAAACAAACTTTTCTTTTTTTGAAAGTTAAACTTTAGAGTTTCTTGCTGTTAATTCTAGATTTGTGTAGATTTTGTTTTTGGGTTTGTTCTATAGTTTTTCAAAATCTTCAGTTTCTACCATGCCTTGAAGGAAACGAGGCTTTGCTGGCTCCCTTTTTCGACTATTTTCTCTGGAAAATGAGCGTTTGGTCGTTTCGGCGTTTTTTGGGTTTGTTCTATATTTTTCTAAAGTTCTTCGTGAAATAATTGAAAGAAAGATAATTTACTTACCACCCCCCTCCCTGCCGTTCTTTTGAAAAATTTTTTGAATTCTTTTTTTTCTGTTATAACTACCCTAAAACAACAGTCATAAGGTTCCACCTTCTCATGAAACGTAGCTATCACTCCCAGCCTCTCTTTTAAAAATCCAGCCTTTTGGAGCTGCTCCAGCTTATTCTATATTTGTTCAAAATGTTAACTACTAACCCTCCCTTACCAATTTTTTTTTTCGAAAATTTGAAACGTTTGGGGGTGGTCGTTGTAACACCTGAAAGATACATCTTTATTCGTCCAGATTGTTGTAGGTTTCTTGCATAGTGTTCCAAAGTTTTAGCTTTAAACCTCAAAATAATTTGAAGAAACAAAGAAAACGAAATTTCACTACCTCTGTCTCATTTTTGAAAATCAAAGTTTTGGCAAACGGACCCTGATTGTTCAATGTTGTTTCTTTTTCCAACTTTTTTTTTTCCTGAAAATCTAAGCTATCCATGATAAAAGGCAAAAAATCTTGATGATTTACAACACTTTCTAAGGGATGGACTGCAAAATTTGACTTTCTTATCATATTATTTGAACTATTTAAACTTTGGTTTTGAAATTTTTCAACATTTTTTGGAACAACCTAAATTATTATTATTATTATATTATTTTTTTAATACATTTTATAGCAAGATATATTATTAAAGATGGAAAAAAATATCTGAAATTACTGCGTAGACTGTCGATAAAATTCTCAGACACGACCGTACTTTTTCATCTCAGATAAAACAACAAACCATTATTACAAGTCCGTAACCTCGAGAACCAAGCACATAAGGAAGAAGAAATCATCCGAGCTGGGATCTTTCCTCCATAGAAACAATAGCTTTAAATGGACTAAAAAGAAAAACTGTATTTGTAGGTGATGTGACGCATAAAACGTTTTATATCTGTAGCATGTAGAACCCAACAGCTTCGTTGCTATTACTCAGTCCCCCGATGTCTTTTCACTTCTTAGGTTAGGTTATAGTGAATTCAGTCGTTGTACCGAGCACGCTGTTTGAGTTACAATTTAACGGACCTGTTACCGCCACCTACAGTGATGTGCGTGACTTATTTTTATAAAGAGGAAGCACAAGTCGGAGGAACGCTGTGATGGTATAACTTTACCGTAGAAAGGCTCTTAAAGCGACTATATGAGGAGGTAACGCGGAAAAAGTGAAGCCATCGGCAGGGACTTATTGGAAGTATGAACGAAAAAGGTAAAAAGTGAAGGTATGCTTGTTAAATTAATTATATAGTTTGTGTTTAGGGAACCACAATTTGTATTTTTTTCTTATTCTATTTTTGTTCTTAAAATCAACATAGTGACTGGTTGAAATTTCGTTGTGACCAAAAATTTTAGAATTCTTTTCATTACAAAACTGGATTAGTATCTTTGCACAAAAGAAACGAAACATTCAATTATCTACAAGATCATCATCGATGGCAAGGCCATTCATCACAGTGACACTCGATCTATCAACAGCTTTTTGTTTATTTGGGTATTTGGGGACTTTTGGGAAGGTGAACCATAAAGATCAAAAACTCAGTGAGCGTCAAAAGCATCCCTTGTATGGACAGCAACTGTTAGTGATGCCAGTGGCTTTCTCGTTGAAAAATCTTAAAGACAGAACTCCCACAACATTTGGATTCAAGTTCAAAATGATCATTTTATAAGCCTACGCAGACGCTAACTGGTAATCGTCAATGGCTTCATGTACAACAAGTTCTTCTTTAAGTCCAGTTAAGAAATTTTTGACCGACACTGTGTCTTATAGTCTTGCACGGAATAAGATGTCTTCTTAAGTCTTGAGGATGGTTACGATAAAGATTTAGCAAGGAAGTGGTTATTTTGGTCTTATCGTTTGAACTATTTTGGAGTAATGTATAAATAAATTTGTGAATCGTGACAGAAAGAGGGTGGTAAAAAATTTGACTCGTTTTCTTGGGCTGCCAACTTGTTAGAACATCTCTCAACAATTCAAAAAGTCCCAAAGATTTTTACGAAATCCCATGATAAATAAGTTTCGGGAAAATAGAAGCATATTAATGAAATTCCTAAGCCAACGTTTCTTGTGCCTTCTTCTGTTTCAGGTCTTCAAAGTAGGTACGAAATTATAGAGGCAGTTCTGGACTTTATGTTGAGGTTAAGCTTTGGCTAGATTGTGAAGCAACGAGCATTGTCATGCAACCGAAATAGCTTCTGCTTGGTCCCAGAGGAGGGTGGTCAAGAATTTCCTAACTGAGGATTGTGTTGGTTTTATTTTACTAGATTACATGGACTCTAATTGTGTTTCTGAGTCGCTATAATGCTCAACTCTTGTCAGTCTATCAGTAGCAAAGAAAAAAAGTGTTTGTTTTGAAAAGTTTGATCCATTAGAGGATGTGTGGTTTGAATCGGTGAAATTGCAAAATTACGCTCTTCTATTCGAGTATTATTAAGATTATTTTTTGGTCTTGTATTGGAGAACATATTTCGGATTGTTTGGCCAAAATTAGTGTCATCAAAGTTGTTTATTCCAAACTCGGATAAATCTGGCAGCTGCACTTTTAATTGCTTGCTCTGTGTCAATATCGTTATGCCAATTATCCATTTTATTGATCTAATAAATAAACACAATTATTGAATAAAAGTGAAAACCTCAATTACAGTACATTGCACACTTTTTGATTGCGATTCATATTCATGACAGTCATGTTACTACAATTTGACCTATGCTATACAAAATTGGGCATTAGTACAAGAAAGAGAAGGAGGACGCAAACATATTAACACGAAAGGAAGGAATTGAAAAATTCGGTGACATTGCATAAGGCAAGGAATTCTTAATTTTTGACTTCGAGTGGACTTCGGTGGTTGAAGAATCTACATAATTCTTTGGTTCTGTTTCTGCAATATAAAAATGGGCCGTGGACCCTGCCGGATAAGTTTTTAACAGTTCTGTGGTTCAACATTTGCCAAGTGTTCGCGATTCAACACTAGGTTTCACTAGCTTTTGTACTACACTAGTATTGGACCAAACACAGACCCTTGTGGAACCCCTATATCCGTGCTTAAACTTGCTCATGAGACTCCACCCACCCCAACCTTATCAATTGTGTTATTTAGGTATGATTTAAACCAGTGAATTACAAAATTGAAAAAAATGGTTCGGTAGTAAAAGATTTGCCAAAAATGAAGAGGTAGAGTCGGCGGTTGATGTCTATTTTTAGAAGCTCGATGTTTCTCGCTATAAACAGGGTATCGAGGTTATTGAACATCGTAGAGAGAGAGACTGGATAAAATTTTCGAAATCCTTCCAATCCATAAAGTAGATTATTTAAATGTGGTGTTGAAAGGTCCTTGTTTATTTTGGACACCTTTTCTGTTTCCAACGCTCTGAGTCATTCGAACCATGGAAATTGGAAAGATGCAATTTGCCATACGATAATCAATTAAAAGAGGCGATTAAAACAAGGCATACGTGGCAACAGAGCAAAACTTTAATTTAAAATAAATGCACCGATACAACTATATTGGCATTTGTTCATTAATCCTTTCACATTATCTTTTTATCGTTTTCAGTTTTCCTTTTATTTCATCTTAACGTTTCTCTTAAGGGCGAGAGATGTGATCGTTAAAAATTATTATCGTCAATTAATGGCATCTACCAGTAGTGGTTGTAGTAATTGTACTTACCCAATTCCACGCTGAATTAAACGTTACGTGGCTGTTGTGTGTGCTTTTTTTGGCGATAATGCTGTTAAATTGTTCCCGAAGAAAGCGTAGTTTGTCGATTTACTGGCTCTAAGGAAACTCCTAGATTATGTAGAGGTCAAAAATTACGTAGAGGAAGTAAATAAATATATAACACACTACAGCACTTTATATAGGTTCACAATCATTATTTACAAAGCATTCGAACTTAGGCAACATCGTTAAGTAAGCATTAAATTGCCTAGTAAGTGCATAGCTAACATTACAAAACTGTATATATATCTAATTTAACGCAGCCACAAGCTCATTGCTCGTATCTTGTGTATCCTCGGATGATTCTAAATTGGACATAATATTCGTCTAGGAGAGAGGAAATAAGAAAAGACCGTGGTGAAAACGTGAGAAACCCGTCAAGTTCTATTGGATAATCATCGTTGCAATTACGAAATAACGTACGGAGATCAAATAAAGTACAAGTCACAGACGAAATTAAATTATGTAAAGAGTTCGTGTTTGTGTTTTTATATTTCTATTTTGATATACAGGGGGGGGGACGCCCAACAACACCCCACCAATCGCTTTGTCGAATCAGGGGGATTTATAATTAGGTTGTTAGGATTTAAATGAAGCTCAAGCTCCATCTATCGAGTGTAAAATCGAATACCTCTCTAAAACAGGAAATTTGTTTTATGGCTACCGGTAAACGAACCGGGCAAATATTCATGGATTGGGTCGTAGACCCTGATATGGACAGCCGTCTAATTCTCTCGAAGAGGTGGTAGGCACAGCCGGAGCGCTAAAAACGTCTTAAACGGATGATTGATGAATATTCGAAAAGTGGGAGTGTTTCATTCGCAATATGGATGATTTATATTAAGTAGCTGATAAAATGGAAGCTTCCAAATGTTATAAATAAATTGATAAATAAGAGATATTTAAAATTTTCAAACAAATCTACGGTCTAAATGCGTTCTTAAAAGGAAAAAAGACGAACTAGACATGGTAGGAGACACGTCGGTAACACTTAACAGCCAATTCGTTTTTCCCACATATTAGTAGTTCCACATTCGACAAACAAGAGGAGACCACCCACGTAATGACGATGCGTGTGTTCCGGTGATTTCGGAAAGACGGAAATTTTGTTCACAGTGCATAAAATCCATTACGCAATACACAAAAATAATGTGTCTAACCCCTTTGTCTGTTTAGTGTAGTAATTTGACAATTGTTCGTTTCCTTTCGTTGTGTTCTCTTGAGCGATAGAAATTTGATGTTAAACCGTCTGTAATACATGTCGGTGTTGTGTATCTACACAAATATGTATGTGTATTGTTGTAGTTCAAGCAAAAGAAATAATGGGAGAATTAATAACTGATTAAAGTTCTTGTATACTATTTAGGGGCCTTGGAATACGTTACGAGAAAGATCAACAAAGGCACGCTTAGATCAAGAGGGGCACAGATAATAGCATATGCAGACGATATTGTGGTAATAGCTAAAAGACAACAAATATTGAAGGAAGTGGTGATAGAAATAATAAAGGAAGGAGAAGAAATGGGACTGGAGATAAATGAAAACAAAACCAAAGTAATGAAGTTTGGAACGAAACAGGAAAGCCTTAAAAACATTAGGATTGGAAAGTTTGTATTTGAGCAAATGGAGAAATTTAAATACTTGGGAATAATGATATCCAGTGATGGAAATAGGGAGACCGAAATAAAAGAAAGAATTTTAAATACAAACGAAGTATTCTTCGCAAATAAAAAACTTTGTACGGCATAAACTACTCTCAAAAGCAACTAAAATGAAGATATACAAAACAATCATATGTCCCGTGTTAATGTACGCCGCAGAAACTATGACTATGACCAAAAAATGTGAAGAAGACCTAAAGATAACGGAAAGAAAGATATTGAGAGTAATCTTGGGGTCTGTCAAAGTGGGAGAAAATCAAATCAGGTGGAGAACGAACATGGAAATACAGAGCGAAATTGGAGAGGATATCGTGACAAGGATAAAGCGACAAAGGGTAAGGCATGTGTGGAGAGCCGATGGCGCTACAATTAAAGAAATGATGGTCTGGAAACCAAGTGGAAGAAGAAGAAGAGGAAGACCTAGATCAAAATGGCTAAATGAAGTGATGGAAGATTTGAACAGAGCAGGAATAACAAACTGGGAAAGTAAAACGGGTAATAGAAGAGAATGGAGGAAAATTAGTGAGATGGTAGAGTAACAGAGACATGGGAATTGATCCTTCCCGAAGAAAATGGATTTAGAAAGCTTCAAGCATCGTTGCCCCCCAATGTTTTAGCCAATATATATATATATATATACTATTTAGAGATTACTATTTAGAGTAAGAAAGGTAAATCCCCTAAACTCGAGAGAAAAGTTTGCTAACATACAAAACACTCAGGGATGATAAACAATTGAAATTTAGGGACTTATCCGTATGCAAAACATTTTATGGCTAACAACGACACAAAACTAATCCCTTTACGAAATATGAAAAAACAAATTGTAGGAAAAAAACTAACACGAATACAAGGATAGGCCCAAAGCCCTTCTGGGCAGTCAAATGACAAACGATAAAATTAAGACAAATTAAGGACAACATGTCTTCGGTGAACCGGAGTTAATAAGAAACAATTAAAAAAATTGGCCAAAATGATCAACAAGATTGAGAGATGAAAATAGTAATAATAAGTAATAAATTCTGAACTTTTACACCAAAATTCTAAAATTGGGACAAGTTTAAAATAAACTTAAAAACAGAATTTTAACTTTTTAGGCATCCTAGTGAAACTTTTTCTCTCTCTCTCTCCAAAGACAATATTAAAAGCAAAAATGTGTGTATGACAAGCAATCTGGTGGAAATTCTGAACTGCAGATGGAAACTTTGGACCTTGGAGGCACAATTTAAGAGATTAAATTATAAATTTGAGATCGGCTTGAAAAGGGCATTACAAACAACATCGTCTAAACTTCTAATATAATAACAATAATATTTTTTTTTAATAGTTATTTAGGTAATTGGTAAAGTAGGTAAAAAAAATACATTGCATACTTCTAATAACATCGAGGATATCAGGGAATGATGAAAAATTAATATTATAAGAGAAGCGAATAAAATTAATATTATTACACATAATTGAGATTGGTGATCTGTACATCAAATTAGAATTTGCTTTATCAATATAAAATCATCATTCTAGAAATATTAAAAATTAATTCTTTTCACAATCCATATGCAATCTATTTTGTCTTGCAGTACATTATATAAGAATTTTTATATTATGAACAAATCTTCTACTTTCAAGTTGACATCAAATTAAATCTCTCAAGCATGATATTATAACAATAACCTCTTTCAGGATAGACACCATCCATCCATACATGACAAAGGAGAAATGAAGTAAACAAAAGACATTTAACATTTGTAAAATCTTTACAGTTTCGGTAAATAAATCCATAACTACGGTAAGGATTTACAACCATACCATTCACTTGTTCGATGAAGTTGAGTTTTCTGTCAAAGATGATTCTCAAGTCCTCTAACTCATTACTTCACACTCAGCAATATTGAGTATCAAACGATTATTGAGGCACCATGAATTTAAAGAACACAAATCTTTCTGCAGAATCATGCAATCATCATTTTCATGTCGTCCGCCAATAATAAGGTCTTACAATGTCAACAATCGACAACATCGTTTATAAAGATCAAAAACAATAAAGGTCCTAGGTTTGACCATTGAGAGGCGCCAGATGTTGGGAAAAATATATTTAATTTGTATCTTCTATACTCAACAAATTACTTCCTAGAAGACAAGTACGATTGGAATAGTGTCAATAGTCGGGGTGAAAACTCAGAGTTTTCCAGCTTCTTAAGTAAAACGTAGTGACTTCTGTACCGCTCAATAATGTACTCTTCGACTTCTTCAGTGTTAACAAAATTTCTGACTTAGTGATGAAGGAGATGTCAATCATTGCAAATGAAGTTGATACCTGACTATTGTCTAATCCATTAGGATTCGATGATATACAGGGTGTTTCTGAATTGATACGAAAGATTTCAAAGGATGATTCGTTAGCAAAAGTTAAGGGGGTGTTTCATATAACTTTTTGTTCAACACCCTTTTCCTCCAAGTTACAGCCCATTAAAATTAGGGGAAAAATTGTTTTCATTTAATATATCCACTTTGGAAAAATTTAGAAGAATGAAACAAAACTATTTGTCATATGACTTCATTTGACAGCAGCTTACTTGAGTTTTTTAAAATAAATAATAACCTCTTTGTGAATTTATGGGATTTAAGTGGATAAATTAAATAAAAACAATTCTTTTCCCTAATTTTAAAGGGCTGTAACTTGGAAGGAAAAGGGTGTTGAACAAAAAGTTATATGAAAGACCCCTCTTAATTTTTGCTAATGAATCACCCTTTGAAATCTTTCGTATCAATTCAGAAACACCCTGTATACACACTATTAGAATAATCTCCAAATGCGTTCATGATTTGTGAAGGCTAATATGATAGAGTTTATAAATAGATAACCATTTTGATGCTATGACCACAACGAGTCGGTCTGATCAGCTTATCTGCTTTATGGATTGGTTCTCTAAATGGTGCTTGTCTATACCTAAATCATACGAAATGTGTAGCCCAGATTGACCTTTAGCCAGCACATCTCCAAAATAGTCTCAACATTTTTAGTAGTGAGCTCCGTTGTTCGTCCATTTTTCGTGTTAGAGGAGCAGAGTGAGCCTCAGCATCAAGGTACTTGCATACATCGTCTTTCTATTCTACCATATCACACATAAAAGACGACCGGATATCCTACAGAATAAGACACTCAGACTTATAACTGAAGCGCCATGGTATGTCCATAATGTCCAACTCTCCCAGGACTTGAACATTTCGACGCTTATCCAACACGCCGCACAGTATCCAAAGATAACCTTAAGCGGATTTTCAACTACGAGAACCCTCTACAACCACCCAAGAACAGGGCCAATCGAGTCACCACGATTTCCTGACGTCTCACATCACATCACTACTAACACTTCCAAAGGATTTGACAACGCATCCACAAGCAATATCGAACCTCTACAATCGAGCATTTCCGTGTCTCTCTTCTCTTTTTTCTCTACTTCTTCCCTTTCTTCATAAGTCCAGCACTGTCCAGTCCTCATGAACTCTTCCTACTATAATAAGTCAACTCCATTACATCGACAATGATATTTGAATGAATTTGACGGAAAAACTGTCATGTGATTTAAAGTTAATGATGGGTAATGGTGCTGATTATTTAGAGTGTTGCTAGAGCATTGCCAGCGGTGAATTACCATTTGGAGTACCTATTTGACGAATTTGCAAAAAAATCCCTTTTTCCTAATTAATAATGCGGAATTATAAAATTAATCGTGATCAAGAGGCTCAATATTCTACAAAGCAGACACAACAATACCTAGGTCTCTCTCTTTCTATGGTCCTACCGTTCGTTTTCTAGGGCTGCGTGTAACTGAGCTATTTTATCTTGAAAAATGTAGCCCCAACTGGTTGCGGTGTGGTGTGGTGCTAGCGAAGAAAGATAGCATCGAGGACATCGGACTCTGCGACAATGGGGTCGTTGAAATTTCCACGGTCGACGTTTCTTACGGGCCTGAGATGATCCTCAAGATGGAAGTTTGCTGGGTGTCAAGTCTTCTGAGATGTGTTTTGGTGATCCTCGACCAAGTTAATGCTCTATAATGGGTTATAATCTTTAATCTCATAGCATAAAAACTTTTCGAGGAGCAAAGAAATGAAGCGATGTAGGATGTGGCAGCCCGAAAGCGTGTTATAGATCTATCAACCTGCTGTCGGTGTGTTCCTGAGTGTGAAGGCGATGGGCCTCCACTCAAAGATGGTCATGGGGAGGTCTTTGCTTGGTTCCAAGATGCATAGAGATGTTGATTTTCCATCTTTGAGAGATCAAGAAAAACTCTGGGATGCTGGGGTTTTGGCCATCCTATGTAGTGAGACCACCGGAACACTATGATTTTTAAACCACATTCCTAGCGTTAAAAAAGTTAAAGGACCTTGAGCCCAGTCTTGGATGAAACAAAAAAAAAAGAAAAACACTTGGGTTTGATTAATAAAAATAAAAAAACTTGATAAGATTTAAACCTTGAAAAATAAATTAAAAATATATAAAAGAAACAGTTAACTGTAAATGTGTAAAATTGTGCTTAAAATATTTAATTTTAAAATCAAAAACTTCTGCATCATAATTCCAAACATATTAATCATTTAATTAAAACGAAAAAACTATATTAATTGAATTTATAAAACTGCTTTCGCCATAGTTACATTACTCACAGCAGTTGCTTTAATATTACCCAGCTGTTGGAATATAGGCGGTGTATAGTGGGTCCTAAATACCCAGAATTAGGCTCCGACCTCTCGCATTGTACTCCGTATATTATCGAGCACGTATATCAACAGCTTAAGTACATAGGAACGCTGACGTCAGACGACGTACGAGCCAATGGGAGATCGCCGTCCGACTTAAGACAATGTTTTGTAGGCGGAGCATGGCCACTTCGAACTGTGGTAACAAACGAAGCCATCAGTAATTTGCCAAATATTCCGGTTGGACGGTTTATGAATTTTACATGAAGAAGAAAAGGAGGAGGAAGTGTTATATCTCTTGTGCGAGGTTGATATTTTAATAAAATTGTTTTAATTATTAATGTTTTGTAAATTTGACAATTTTTTTACCGAATTTCTTAATTTTTATTTTTATTTGTTTGCCTTTTCTAGACTCGAGTTTCGTAAAAATAATATTGGAAATAGAAAATAACATTTTTCCATTCTAATCTGTTAAGTTAGCGCCCCAACCCCCATCAAAATCCGAAATTTTTAAAGTTATTCTAAAATGTTGAAAGCAAAACTTGTACAGTTCAAAAACTGTAATAAGGAATTAAATGTTGTCAGTCCCAGTTAATCCAGGTTGTTCTAGGTTTGTTCTAGATTGTTGCAAAAATACAATCTTTTACCTCAGTGGCCTGCGCCTCTTCAAAATTCAAAATTTTGAAAGTTATTCGTAGATTTTGTTATCTCAAAGCTTAAAATGTTGGTCAGCCCCCATCTTGGAAAACTAACATTTTCAAGAGCTGATTCAAGGTGTTCTAGATGTCTCTTCGATTAACCCAAAGTTTTATAAAAATATTGGAAACCAGTATAACAAAAATGTTGAAGGTTGACCAACGTTTCGAAAAATAAAAATTGGTAGAGTTTAGTTGGGTCTCCTAAAAATTCAAAAGACTGCTTCAGCTTCTTTTAAATATTTTGAAAATGGATTTTAGTTCCTCTAGATTTTATTTTGTTTTTAATCGGTGGAGTTTTGTAAAAAATATTGGAAGTTACCTATTTTGTTTAGCTCCACTCCCCTCGCCATCTCCTCAGAGCTTGATTTAGTTGAAAAAATTTGACCAGAAATTAAAAGTTGTTAGGAGGCTCCCTTTTAAGAAAACATATACTTGAAAAACTATTCCAAGTGCATCTGAATATTTTTCTAAATAAAATCCAGAATGTTGAGAGCTTAAAAGATAGCAAAAAATACTGAAAACCAATTAATGAAGAAACTGATATTTTTTAGTAGTGTCCTCACCAAACTCCTTCAAAATTTAAAATTTTGAAAATTGTTGAAATTAAAACTGGTGTAGTACAAAAAGATTATTTTGTCAACCCCCTTCAAAATGCGAAATTTCGAAAGTTGTTCCAAAATTTTGAAATCAAAACTTGTACAGCTCAATATGATAAGAAATTAAATGTTGTCAGTCCCATTTAATCCAGGTTGTTCTAGGTTTGTTCTAGATTGTTGCGAAATTATAATCTTTTAGCTCAATGGCATGGCCCTCTTCAAGATTCAGAATTTTGAAAGATCTTGTTAGCTCAAAGCTTGTATATAGGTATAGGTCAAAAATATAGTAAAGAAATTAAATAAAATGTTGTCAGCTCCTCCCCTATCTTTAAAAACTAACATTTGAAAAGCTGTCGTCCCAGGTTCTTTCCAATATTCGTCTAAAGATTTTCAAGAGCTGATTCAAGGTGTTCTAGGTGCCTTTTAGAATTACCCAAAGTTTTATAAAAATATTGGAAACCAGTAAAAACAAAAATGTTGAACGTTGAGCAACGCCTTCAAAAATAAAAATTGGTAGTTTTGTAAAAAATATTGGAAGCCACCTATTGTGTTTAGCTCAATCCCCCTCGCCATCTCCCTCCAAAAATTAAAATTTTAAAAGTTATGCCAGGATATTAATATCAGAGTTTGTATAGTTCGATATAGAAAAAAATCTGGCCAGAAATTAAAAGTTGTTAGCTTTTGAATATTTTTCTAAATAAAATCCAGATTGTTGGGAGCTTAAAAGAGATTAAAAAATATGGGAAACCAGTTAATGAAGTCATTGATATTTTTGAGTAGTGCTGTCACCAACCTTTTTCAAAATTTAAAATTTTGAAGCTTGAAATTTTGTCAACCGGGGTGGGGAGGGGGTTGACAAAATAAATAAAGTTTTTCCAACCAAGGGGGTTTGGAAAAATTTAACCAATAGTTCACGCAGTGATTGAAAAAACTATTTCCTTGTCCTCATTTTTTTGAAAATCGAAATTTTGAGAACTGTTTGAGGTAGGTAATATTGTTGGCACTTTATATTTTGCTTAAACTGTACTCTTGCTTGGGAGATTGTAGATTTTGAAATGGTAAAAGGTGAATGTGGAAGGTGGGACAACTTTTAATTGTCAAAAATAGAAAACCAGCAAAATTAGTTATTTCAGAATTTTAAAATCAGAATTCAATTATTTTGGCAAAACAACCTAATTTTGCCAACCTCCTTTTACGAATTTTACGAATACATTAAGCAATAAATCATTGACAAAACTACTCAGGCTTATACGTTGAAATCTTAAAACTAAATTTAGAACAACTAAAGAGAAGAACTTTTGACTGCCTTTTCATATTCATTTGCAACACTCAAAATTAGCTGGCATTAACACATTTACCAGCTAAAATGTTAGCATATATAGAAACCATCTGTGATTAAAATATCAATTTACGAAAGCATAAGCCAATCCTATCTCAGTCCGATCCTGGAAACAAAATACATAGTTAAATACACAGAAAATTATTTTCTCAGCCTGGTCGAAACATAATAATCGCTTCGATAACCCGAAACCATTTACCTTTTCGTCTGTCGGGAGGCCTTCCTTTTAAGAAGTATGTTTGTTTTCGAAATACCGTCCACTTCAGATTGGCCATTGTCAAACTTAACCTTCGTGGATGGTATTCATTTGTCTGTTAAGTGGCCAATTATCCTTTCTACTATTACCCCTTCCTTTACGGCCAGTCTGAGGCGCACGTATCATTATGCAATTTAGTTTGTTAAAAATAATAAGCGGGGCAAATTTGGAATAAATTAGCGTTTTATGTAAAATGGTATCTTCAGAAGATTGTTTGAAAAGTTTATGTATATACAGACACAGAACAACAGCTGTGCATAGCTGCATTAATTACCTATCGCTTTGTAGTCTTTAATATTCTTGCACAAAACACGCTTTAACATCATTATAAATGCATAAAATTGTACTTGTAAGTGAAGCTGTGGACTCTCTCTCACTTTCTGTCTTTTTCTACCCGAATATAATCTCCACGCGACTGTCATAGCAAGTGTCAGATTTCGATAAACCTAATCCAAACTCATTATAGAAACAAATTCTATCAGATAGCGAAAGCAACGTCTCCACTTAAGGAATACTGGAGAGAATGTATAAGACGTGAAATGGTAGGGAGAATGGAATATATTCGTTGAAAATTCGTTCCATCTTAGGATAAAGTCCGCGTTACACAGTTGGTGTACGCCTCTCCTTGTCCCTCCCTCTCTCTCTCTCTAAACCTATCGGCAATTAATCTAAATTGAACCGGACGTATGGTCCCAATTAATAGACTCACGTCTTTTAGGAGTTTGTCTCTGTTCGACGCCCGTATCTGGCTATCTGGATGATCTATCACGGTTAGCGTCAGTTGGCTTTTAATTTTGACTAATTGTTTCTTGTGTTTTGTTTGATTGTTTTCGCTTATGTTGCTCCTCTGTCTGCCCTCTCGAGATCAAGGCGATGTTTGTTTGGTTTTTGTTTTGTTCTTGGTTGAACTGCACCTTTTAATTGTCTTTTTTTGCTTTTATAATAATTTATTTCAAATTAAAGGAATTAATCTGCTACTGCACTTGCAATATGCGACGTAATGGATGTTGCTAAATTCCATCATCACCAAAAGAGAGTTTTTTTAATTATTTGGGCACCAAAGATATATACAAACATCCATAGCTGATGAAGACTTCAGTATTGCCGTTTATATAGATCGATTGGTTATGGTCCAAAAGTATACGTGGCTCAAAATTTATCTTATCTTATCTAAAATATACAGATTAGTTGTTGTCTCTCTCTCTTTATTCGACTTTCTATTGTTTTTCAAGGTAAAATTTGGAACCAAACTGTTGTGGTCCTTTCATGAAAATGTCTTCAAGTAAATTTGTGAGCCATTCGGGAATCCATCTCCAGTTTGGTACAAAAATTGGGCATCCACATACCCATGACCCTCAGGTGGTGGAAAAAATGTACTCATATTTTTTTATATATTAAATGTTTATATTTGCTGCTGAATAAACATTTTTATGGTGCTTTTTGAAACTTTTAGATCTGTTGTGTAGATTTTAAAATTCTGTTTAAGCTATACTAATGATTAACAATCCAAATTTTAACAAATGGACAAAAAAACTAGTTTGGAGAGAGATGTTTGTAGATTCTAGTTTTCTAGTAATCTGGTTTGTGTTTATAATGCTGACATCTTGGGTCTAAAAATGGTCTTTAATTCATCACAACAGTTTAAGGCCATCACTTCATTTTCAAAGGCATTGTAGTTTTTTTGAATTATTCTTTTTGCCAGGAAATGAGACTAGAACGAGCACTCCTTTTTTATATTCAAAATCTTTGAATTGTATTGGATTTTCCAAACCTGATGGATTCTCCAAATCAAAATTTTCGTTCGAGCTAATATCATCAATGCTGCTGCCTGATTCTACCCACTCCTCATTATTACTGTCACTATCGGATTCAGATAAAACCTTTTTGTTTTTTTTTGTATTTCTTAGTCTCCTTAGATTTAGCTTTGCTCTCTCTTAAAGTTAGTTTCTCTTCCTTTTTCGATTCTATCTCAGCTTCTCTCAACTTTTTCATTATTTGTCTTTCTTCAGCTTTTTCCACCTTTTGAAGTTCTTTGGTTTTCCTTTTCAAATTCAAGTTCAAGTTTGGTCGAATACTTTCATCCAAGTCCTTAGACAGTCTTTCATATATATTTTTAATGTGATGGATGCAGGGGTTGCAGTGACTCCGTAAACTGTATCGCTTGTCTGGCTATCACTGCAACTCTCGCGGTGTAGTTTTTGTGTGTGTATGTTGTGTTCAATTGGCTTTGTGACAGCATCATATCGCCTTTTATGATGCCGCGCTGTTAATCACTTTGCTCCCAACAGCGAATGGCAAGTCGATCCGGGATTAAACTCTCTGAAAAAATGTCACCGTCCCTCCAGAGAATTGAACCCCGGCACCTATCGTCCTCTCACAACAATAGTCAGCCGCCTAACCACTGCAGCCATGATGATAAAATATTTAAATTTAAAATTAAATATGATAGTTGGAGGAACTACATCTCCGTTGGCATTTCCCTTTATTAAAACAGTGAGACATTCTTTATCATCCCTATTCACCTGTTAATATATACTCTTATCACTTTTGCGAGCCAGTACTTTATTCCCCTGTGGATTGAGTCCCCATTGAAAACTCTTGACGGGTTTTTTAAAAATATCTTCATAATTATTCGATTTCAAATAAGTCAAAGACATTCGCTTGATGTCACAATTTCTCGTTGGAGTAGCTATCTCCGGAAGCATCCGTGACCCAATAATTGTGTACAGTAATAGTCGGATTCATGTTCAGGGCCTTCCAACCATTTTTTAATGTTTGGGATAAGTTGGTGAATCTAGCAGCTATAAGTCCTTTCATCCACCGATACCATCTGCCATCTTCTAAGAAGTTCTTCTCTGGCTTCTTCTTTAGGAGTCCTTCCATAGCGAGCGAATCTTTCCCAGGCGGTGAGTTCAATTGGAGGAAGCTCTACTAGCACAGCAACCCCTTCAAATGAGGCTGTCCTGTATGCATTGCAGATTCTGATGCATACTAATCTATGAAGAGCGACGAGCTTTGCGGGGAGTTCTCAGTCATCTTTGTGTCGATCCAACCTCCGAAATGATTTATAACTGGTTTTGCTGTCAAGGTGTGCTCCAGTAGATTGAACTCAAGTCTTCCAATTCTTCATCTGGTAGTCAGGAGAACGGCTTCTGACTTCTTCGATGCAAATTGAGGTCCCCTAGTCTCTATATCCCGCTCGTAATCCCGAAGAAGGATAGGTCTGCTCATTGAAATTTTTCTCATTAATGGCTGTTGCAATCAGGGCAATATCGTACACGAAATCAACCAGTTGGGCTCCCTGCAGTAGTTCTGACAAGATTGTCGTACCTTAAATTCCCAAGCGTAGGTCCTAGCACTGACACCTGAGGTACTCCTGTAGTTTATAAGGATACCTTGCGTTTCAATGATTATTTTTGCTGTCAGGTACGATGTAATAATCGTTAGGAGGCTTCTTGTCACTCCTCTCGTTTTTAGAGCATCCATAATGTGTTGACATGAAGCTTGAGGACGGTGAAGGGAAGGTGAAGGACATTGCCGCGGAGGAGCTAGAAACTGTCCTACGATCATGCAGAGGAATACAGCCATAATTGTTGCCTTGTCTCTGCCACAATTGCCAAGTTTAATACTAAAATTCTGCATAATTTAAATTGGCAGATGTACATGCATACCTCGCAAGATAACCCCAATAAAATTATCAATTAACTTCAAAATATATTCATTATTTATTCTGGATACCATGCGAAATAAATAAATTTCATTCGAAAACGACGTAAATTTAAACCCTTACGTCTTTTACGACGTACACAGGTCTCTCGTTTTCCGATACGGTTATCCAGCTGCAAACTACCATAACAACCATCATTTTCGTCCCATGAACACACTTCCTTTTAATTTAATTTGAAAAATAAAATTTAGTATGTACGACCGTATCGGCTTTTATTGCACGGATGACCCGCGCAAAAGGTGATAAAGTCTTTACGACTGTACCCTTCGGACATCAGACATATTTCGTGCAGTGATATGAAGGATGAATGTCTCCATTTTATTTAAATCGATTTCTTAATTAAGATGAAAACTCGAAATTATTTTTAGATTAAAACCAGAAATTCGATTTTAGAATAAATTAAACCAATTTAAGCGATTTATTTCACATAAAAGGTGACATTATTTTTGAGTGTCACAGCACACATTGCGGGATATCATCAAACGAGCACATATCCAATTTTAAAATCCAACGAGCTCTATACCAGAAGAGGATCAAATTAATGAGATTCTATTTATTTAGTGGAAATAGCGTCGAGGCAATTTCAGAAACGATACAGATCGCCTGTAGAATGCTGCAAGTACATATTAACGCCGTATGTGTTAACGTTGATTGTTTTGGAACGGCGCATTTTATGGTGTACAATCCCTATACGAGATCGTGTGTAATGGTTTTTAAAGATTTTTCCGATATAAAACTGGAAAAGATGTGTGCAGAAATGCGGTATTACCGTTGCTAAAATGTTATAACTTCGGAATAAAGCACCGAAGTAATAGATACTTTACCATTGTTTATTACGGACAATCTATTGTATTACGCTGAAATAGAATGAGATCTAATCGAAATGGTCAGACGTGAGTGTGGTAGCGATTTGATTGAATTTTTGCTACATAACCTGATTCATTACATCTAAGCCAAATTCTGCAAACCCACTTCACGGGCTTCAACAGCATATATTGGCATATGTCCTTGAAGCTTTTTATAGATTTATGAATGGACTGTTTAAGACAATAAACACTTTGACATCTTGAGACGTTGCCACTTCAATCAAATTAATTAATCAATTATTTTTTAACCTTGCCGTGAGATGGTAATTCCAAAATCTATCTAGAGCTCTGGCTTCTTCAGATACCACATTGTCGACAACAAGTTTCTCTGCACTGGGACAACCTTATCGATGGAAATCCATAAATCCATAAGCTTCAGTGAAGACTTGCTGGATTTGGAGTCCGACTTCAACAAATGTTTCTTCCTCCTCATATGGCCATTCATCATTTAATGTTCTTGGACAGCCCTTCAGACTGCTGAATTTGTAAAGAGAAATTCGAATTCTCCAAATACCACATCGTCGACTACAAGTTTCTCTATCTTTGTACACTCTTTATTTGTGGAAACCCATAAACTCAGAAGAATATTCTAAGGTTTCTCCTTCCTTATATGGCCATAATATTCTTGGGCAAAGGTTTCTCTCCAAATACCACATTCCTCCCATAAACTCAGAAGAAGGTAATATTCAAAGGTTTCTCCTTCCTCATATGGCCATTCATCATTTAATGTTCTTGGGCAGCCCTTCAGACTGCTGAATTTGTAAAGAGAAATTCGAATTCTCCAAATACCACATCGTCGACTACAACTTTCTCTATCCTTGTACAACCTTATTTGTGGAAACCCATAAACTCAGAAGCAGGGTAATATTCAAAGGTTTCTCCTTCCTCATATGGCCATTCATCATTTAATGTTCTTGGACAGCTCTTCAGACTGCTGAATTTGTAAAGAGATATTGGCATTATCCAAATACCTCATCGTCGACTACAAGTTTCTCTATCCTTGTACACTCTTATTTGTGGAAACCCATAAACTCAGAAAGAGAGTGATTTTCAAAGGTTTCTCCTTCCTCATATAGCCATTCATCATTTAATGTTCTTGGGCAACCCTTCAGACTATTGAATTTGTAAAGAGAGATCAGATTTCTCCAGATACCACAGTGTCAACGATAAGTTTCTTTGCCCTGGTAGACCCTTATTTGTGGAAACTCGTAAACTTAGTAGAGAGATGATGTTATTGAGCAGGCCTTCAGACTGTGGAATTTGCAAAAAGAAATCGATTGTAAATCAATCCATCCACTTCAGTCAAATGTCTGTTCATGAAGTTGCTTGCACCTTGTTAAATGATAGTTGTATTCCAAATTCCTTTAAAGACGAGATTTTCAACTCCTCTCTAAGAGTTTGAGAATGTCTCACGAACCATAGGCTCACATAGGATTTATTTTGACCAAGTTAGGACTCCTCTGGTTTTAAAAGACCTTACAGTCAACCATGGACTTAGCAGTGTTAAATTTGGTGATTGTCTTATTAATTTGTTGAGGGAATGTCAGCTTTGAGTCACGTCTTAAACCCAGATACTTAGTGTATTGAAGGATTCTAGTGGAGTCCGAAATTGTCTACCATTATGTCATCTGGGGCAGGACGAAGTCCTTTCAAGATCTTTTCTAATCAGTCTGTGGGCTCTATATTGTTGGCCAACATCCCTAAGTCGACTCCAGAGATCTTGAGATAGTGAGGTATGTTAACCTTGAAAAACTAGGAACAGGCTTGGAGTTAGAAGCGATTCCTGTTGGGCAGCTCTGATACAGTGTATTGAGACTCTTTAGTTAAAGATTATTCGAAAAAACTCCACCTTCAAACTTAAAAATTCACCTTCAAATGTAAAATAAAAAAAAACTATATATTACGAATCAAAAGAACATGTTAAAGTGTAATTTTAAAATAATCATAAATGCCCTAATTTTAACTAACTAAAAATTAACTTAAAAAAAAAAAAACAATCTTTTGGTACAACCTTATCCTCCGCTATTTTGTATCAATCACCTACATATTTCCTTTAGTGCTCTTAATTTCTCCTCTTCCTTTGCTTTTAAAATATTTCCTTTTCTTCTCCTAGAAAATATCTCTTCTGAACCCACCCCAGACTTTAATAAAGCATTTGTTACGGCTGACGCTTTATGTGAAGCTAATTCAAGGATCTTGAATAAAGAGTGGGCTTCTCGCTTACTTCACTTCAATTGTTTTGAAGAATAATACTAATTGAAACAACTGCACTTATATTTTTGCCGAAAGCGAAGATTTCTGACTCACATTTTCTGATATCAGAAATTCTAAATTGATTGGTCCCCATTTCTTAAAATATTAAATAGACATTTCCAAAATTTTCCTTCTCTATGGTCTATTTTGACTGATTCCAAAATTGAATTTAGTTCCCGAGTCCTTTCGGGTCATATTTATAGTTGATGCTTGAGGTTGCGCTGATGCTTGAGCACGCGATTTTGACGTAAATGTCATTGAAAATGTGTCAAAATCGCGTGCTCAAGCATCGACACGACCTCAAGCACGATCTATACGAGGTGTGGCAGAAAAGTAATGAGACTGGCAACACTGGAAGTGATCCAGCAACGCTGCGCTGTTGTCCTTGATAGATCTCGTGTATCAGTACTCTCCAATAGCTCAATGCGAGTTCCAACTCGTTCCGTTAACGACGTGCTTTTGTGACTGGACCAAACAAAGCTGGATTGAGCAAATTGAAGATTAAATCAATGCTGATTTGTTTTTTTTTTGACAAAAAGGAAATCGTCCACAAAGAATTTGTTCCTCCAAGACAAACTGTCAATCAAATTTTTTTATAAAGACGTCCTTGAAAGACATTGCAGACAATTGGATGCTCCATCATGGCAATGCCTCATGTCACACTGCCCTCTCCATAACAGAATTTTTGAGCTCAAGCGGCATTTCTGTGGTTCCCCAGCCGCCCTAATCACCTGATCTCAGTCCCTGTGACTTTTTCCTTTTTGCTAAACTGAAAAATGTCCTCAAAGGACGTCATTTCAGGAGTTTAGACAACATCCAAAAGAGTGTAATGGACACACTGAAGACCATAGCGGTTGAAGACTTTCAGCGCTGCTACCAACAGTGGAAACAACGTTCTCCATCGGTGTGTAGCTGTCCAAAGGAACTACTTTGAAGGGGATGGTAAATAAAAAATCACTCTCATTACTTTTCTGCCACACCTCGTAAATATGACCCTTAATTTACCGTGAGACAGCCCAAAATGATTAGAGGACTTACATTATTAATGTGACGTCATCGAAGTTGTTAAGAGGTTAGTCTTGATCCTGCTGCACGAGTACTTGTTCTGTCCTTCTCACTACCATACGGGGTATGGGTTTGTTCGGATCCGGTCCTTCTGTTTCGGTCGCAATTGGTCTAATTGGTCTATTTCTCTATTTTTTTTTCAAGAATTAGTTGGCGAGTATATTACACGGAAGAGACTTCCAGGTCTCATTAGGACAAGCCATGGAGCATTTGCGATGATTCTAAGCACTTGATTCTCCCAAATGGTATTCAAATTTATTACTAAGTTTAAATTTATGAACACATACTCTATTGTTGCAGATATTTTATGTATTTTAAAGTAACCTGAACAAAATATGAATTTACGAGCCTTCTTTAAACACAATCTCTTCCTCCAGTACAATATTTATAGTCGAGAGTTAGGTCTTCTGCGCTCCTACCTCGAGTTACGATGAGTTATGATTCCCGGTAGTACCCTTAGCGTTCATGGCGAACAATGCAGCGTCATTAAACAAAATTGCTTATTAAATAAATATGTAGATGGTAATTGCGCAATTATTATGTACAATAAATATTGCTTAGACAATATAATATATTAGTTAATCCATCAATTGTAGGCGGGTAATTCGATATTGTTAAAGACTAAATTGCAGAAGCTGATTCGAATAAAATTTCTATAGCTACAATCACTTAAGAATTCCGAACAACGAATCTTCAAATGGTCGAAGTTAGCGAAAGGAGATCGTGATTAATTTTAATATACGAGGAATGTAATACAAAACGTTTTTGTTTGTCCATTCCATCGTCGTATTAGAGAAGCTGTGGTAGCAAATTCTGTATAGTATGCGTGCGATAGCCTTATACCTAACCATGTGCAGCAAGTCACGAAAAGCCGACGAGACGATCATAAAGCACCCTATAAGACCGGAGATTATACGGCGAGAGTCCGGTAAAGTTGCAAAAATTCTCGCGCTCGTGTTCTAATATTTCTCCGGACAATCTCTCCGCTATAGAATGAGGTCCGATTCAATATGATAATTTAATTCCATTAGACTGGGGTTATACTAACGCGGATGAACGTAGCTCAATCTTTAATTGACGTTTTGCGACGGTGGAAATACGGTGGACAACCGGAGTGATTGTGAGAAATGTTTCAATTGAAAGCAGTTTGACACTCCTTATGCGACAAGAATAGGTTTGTAAGATGTGAGATCCTGTAATAAATGATTTCTTTGGCAGATAATTTATTTACTTGTAGCTTATTAGTAGTATTATAGCTTCTGGTGTTCTCTTGTAAGCTCAGTCATAAAGTTAGTCCCTACAAAGAAACATCAATTGAATTGAAGGAGCCGATTTTGTTGGCTCTCATAAACTTTGACTTCTTCTACCTGAGAAGGTAGCCAATGCAGTTGGTAGTTGGCCTTGTTTCTTTCATAGATACCACCGCCTGCCAATGAAGTCAATACCTAACTTATACAACGTCTATAAAGAGGAGCTGATATTGTTGGCCTCCAGAAACTTACACTTATACACTGTCTCTGATTAAGATATCAATACACAAATACCGTTGGCTTACGTAAAAATTATGACAAATATCTGACTTCTATTATCGTGTATAGACAGAGCCATAATTGTTGGCCTCAATAAATTTTGACTTCTAGAGAAAACCGCCACATTTCTCTTCCGCCGTATTTTAAATAAATATCTTACTTATATACAGACTGTAGAGAGAGCCGATATTGTTGGCCTCCAGAAACTTACACTTATACAGAGCCTGATTAAGGTATCGATACAAAAATATCGTTGGCTTACGTAAAAATTATGACAAATATCTTGACTTCTCTATCGTGTATACAGAGAGCCATAATTGTTGGCCTCAATAAATTTTGTCTTCTAGAGAAAACCGACACATTTCTCTTTCGCCGGATTTTTAATAAATATCTTACTCACATACTGACTGTAGAGAGAGCCGATATTGTTGGCCCTCAGAAACTTACACTTATACGATGTCTGATTAAAGTATCGCTACACATACCGTTGGCTTACGTAAAAATTATGACAAATATCTGACTTCTATATCGTGTATAGAAAGAGCCATAATTGTTGGCCTCAATAAATTTTGACTTCTAGAGAAAGCCGACACATTTCTCTTTCGCCGGATTTTAAATAAATACCTTACTTATATACTGTCTGTAGAGAGAGCCGATATTGTTGGCCTCCAGAAACTTACACTTATACACTGTCTGATTGAGGTATGGATACACATATACCGTTGGCTTACGTAAAAATTATGACAAATATCTGACTTCTATTATCGTGTATAGAGGGAGCCATAATTGTTGGCTTAAATAAATTTTGACTTCTAGAGAAAGCCGACACATTTCTCTTCCGCCGGATTTTTAATAAATATCGTACTTATATACAGACTGTAGAGAGAGCCGATATTGTTGGCCTCCAGAAACTTACACTTATACACAGTCTGATTAAGTTATCGATACAACAATATCGTTGGCTTACGTAAAAATTATGACAAATATCTTCACTTCTCTATCGTGTATACAGAGAGCCATAATTGTTGGCCTCAATAAATTTTGACTTCTAGAGAAAACCGACACATTTCTCTTTCGCCCGATTTTAAATAAATACCTTACTTATATACTGTCTGTAGAGAGAGCCGATATTGTTGGCCTCCAGAAACTAACACTTATACACCGTCTGATTAAGGTATCGATACATCTATACCGTTGGCTTACGTAAAAATTATGACAAATATCGGACTTCTATTATCGTGTATAGACAGAGCCATAATTGTTGGCCTCGATAAATTTTGATTTCTAGAGAAAGCCGACACATTTCTCTTTCGCCAGATTTTTAATAAATATCTTACTTACGTATATAATGTCTGTAGAGAGAGCCGATATTGTTGGCCTCCATAAATTTTTATATTTTAGAAAAAGCAGACACATTTTTGTCTTTCACATGGTTTTCGATAAATCATCAATCATCAAGTCTCTCTACGGATGGTAATCCGTAGAGAGACTTGATACTGTTGGCCTTCGTAAATTTAGATTTTTATTTTCTGCAAAGAATCTCGATACAATGCGACTTTGCAAAATTTTTGACAAATACCTCACTTCTATATCGTGTCTTATAGACAGGGAGCCGATATTGTTGGCCACCTTAAACTTTGACTTTTCAAGGAAGCCAATACATTCGTTTTTCATAGAATTTTTGTTTATTTTTTTGAACATCTTACTTATATATTAACTGTAGAAGGAGTCGATATTGTTGGCCTCCGAAAACTTTTATCGTCTATACAGGGAGTCGCTTTTACTTGACTTTGATCACCACAGGATTTATGACAAAATCTGACTTATATACCACCTATAATTTATAGAGATTTCTATATTTTATGACAGGAGCCGATAGAGTTGGCTTTCACAGAATTTTTCATAAACATTTAATTTATATTATATCTATGGAAGGAGCCAACATTGTTGTACATTTCATCTTCTACTATCCGTAGGGGAGGTGAACAGAGTTGGCCTCTATAAAAAACTTGAAATAATACTTTTATTTTATGTGTATGAATATTTTCTATATAATCATTATTTCTCAATTAACAGAAAAATTAAATTACTACTTCTTGAGCTAGGTACTGCCGAATGCAAAGTATAGAAACTATGTCGGAGCTGTAAAGTTGGCTACTTTCTAATATCTAAACTAACTAAGAAACTATCATATCTTGAAGTTGGATACCATGAAGGTGATATCTATAGAATCAAAGCTTCTTTAATCATCTAAAGAAACAGATTTTAAAGCTATGAAGTTTCGGGAAGCTTAGTACGATGTTCAAGGCCATCTTGAAGAAAGAGTGTTCTAGTTACCTATCACGATTTGATTCGAAGAAGCTCGGATTGTGACAACGGCAGCTTTAGAGATTATTGTTGTAGGGAGGGGGATCTCATCTATAAAAAATGTAGCGTCTAAGTTGGACTTACAGAAACTGCGTCGGATCTGTACGGAAACTACGTCGAAGCTACAGGAATTGTATAGAAACGACTTCGGAGCTACAAATATAAGTATAGGAACTGCCACATACAAATTCGATAAACCAGTGTGGAGCTGTAAAGCCCGATATGCAGAAACTACGTTGGGTCTTTACAGAAACTACGTCGGAGCTATAGAAACTGTTGAACCTGTATAGCCAATAGTACAGAAGTTATTTCAGGAGCTAGATACCATTGGATATTGTGGCGAAGACGTAGAATTTCTTATATAATCATCTAGAAACTACATCGGAGTCACAGAAACTACGTTGGAGTTATTAATACAAATACACCTTATTTCAGGAAATAGATCTAAATTTTTGTTTAAGTGACAATTTACTGCGTAGGTTGGTAGAAATATGACTGGTTAAGGATTTGCATGCAATAATGGAGTAATAAATGCAGTGCTGCTCATTTCTACACACTCTGTATGTATAAAAAAAATAACGACTACTAGATCAATCACTCCATAAACCTTAATATTAATTTTGATATGATCATCAACTACACTATAATAAATTTCGAAATTCTCCAGAATTATCAACTGGCTTCGCCCGCCAATTCCACTCTTATCTCCGATCATTTCTCGAAAATTAGTCCCCCTTTCACTACGGCGAACTTGCGTTGTGGTTTTAGCCTCAAAACAGACACGATTGACTTCTTCGACGATATGATCATTAGCGGACGGGAAAGATGAAATAAAAAAGACGGACGATCACGAGCGAGGTAAAGGAATATCGAAAACTGTGTATATATTGGAGTAGTATTTTACGATTCCTTTTACCGAGAGTGAGTAGAAGAAGAACCCCATCAGCAATAACAACCGATCACGCCGTTGCCCTGCCCAAATTACCCTGATGAAATGTTAATAGTTCGTGGCATCGGTCCATTATTTTAATTGGAACTTCAATAATTATAATGTCTGCGACCGAAGTAATTGCACCCTAAACAAACATACACTCACACTCGCGCGAGGTAAAAGCACGCGAATCAAAGTTAAGAACACAGTAAAGGGGTTTTAGTCATGAGAAAGGTAAACAGTCGAGGTACCCAGCAAGCGTCGATCTCACGTATGTATATTAATGTTGTAGTTAATACTAGATCATTAATTAAACATAGTTTTCCAAAAATTCCAACACAAAACACTAGCGAATCGCAAGAATAATTCCACTCGACTAAAAACCGCTTAAACCCTCGATGCAAATTAGAATACCCACAAAGAACCACAATCGCGCTATACAACAGACATTAGCGCCAGCGAATGTAAATATTTACAGTGCTCTCACATTAGCATTTAAGTTGATTGTAGTTTTATTCGGTATTTAGTTTCATTATAGGGGAGGCAAACATCTTAGATAGTAAATCTTGCACTAGAAAGAGGCAGGAAAGAAGAAAGAGGCGATCCGCTAGAATTACAACACCACACCGAAGCGATTGTGGCAGCGCTCTGCGGAAACAATGGGTCTTTTCCTCTTCTCGGCCTCTTCGCTAATTTATGTCGGAGGTTCCAGAAGACTAAGTACCACGAAACGGTAGTATAATAACGTGAAGCCGGTTCGGGAAAGAATGCATTAGCATTGCTAATATTTAGTTTTCGAGAAACGCTTTACATCTCCATTTTATTTGTTAATAATGTTATAGGTAATTTGCAAGAGTTCGATGGTTGTTGTCGTAGATACAGTTCGCGCTAAAAATAAAGTTCCGTTTACATAATTTAATGTATAAACATGTTAAATATGTAAGAAAATTATATCTGCTACAATATTTTTTTTCTCTTATTTTTCCAGTTCGTAATGGTTACTCGTGTGTTCCCCTGGCCTTGGCTGATGGGTTAGACATCAAGCTTAATGCTGCGGTCAAGAAAGTGGAGTACAACCAACGTGGAGTGGAAGTCACGGTTTATAATCCTCGTAATCCTCTATCGACTAATACATATCATGGTAAGTGATTTTGAAATGCCCACGATGATTTTATTAATTTGACACAAAGCTTTTATTTAAATAAAAAAAGAAAACCGGTATGGGTTAATATCGTGAAGAATTTTTAAATGTAAAGTTGTGACTAAAAAGGTTTGGCTCTTAAATTTGTGATTCGAAAAATTGTGGCCCAAAAATTTAAGGCATAAGAAATCGACTTGAAAAAATTGCTCAAAAAATGTTGCTGAAAAGAAATTATGACGAAAAATTTGATTTACATAATCTTCAAACTTATCTCCGGAAGATCTTAACATAACTAAAAACAATTTGATTGAAAAAATTACTTCAAACAATTTTTAAAATATTACGACTCAAAGATTTAAAAAGAAACTATGGCCGACAATAACGTCATATAAAAAATTGACGGTAGAATAGAAATGATTAAGAGACGTGATTCAAGACAATTAAAATGTTTGACGAAATTTGTGACTGAGATAATCTGACCAATAAAAAAAAATTGGGGGGAGGAGTGACCAAAAAAGTGAAAAAAAAATCGACTGAAGCAACTTGTGATTAAAACAAATTTGATGGCAGAAAAATTGAAAAAAGAATGCACCAAACAGCTGAAAAAAGTTTTAAACAAACTGAAGAAAATTGACCAAAATAGTTTTGTTGAAAAATGTGGCAAAACATTCTAACTGAACTGATAAATAATCTTAAAAATATTATGATTCAAAAAGAAGAAAGTTGATTGATAGAAGAAAATATAAAGATTCAAAAACATCTCTGAATACAATGCAAGACCAAAAAGTTTGAAGAAATTTGTGACTGACTAGGAGTAGATCGAAAGAAAGAAAGAAATTGCAAACAATGTACAAAAAATTGATTAGAAAAATGGTAAACAAAATAAAAAGCCGAGCTGAAGTTCTTCACTGGATCTTTTGATGCAGGAGTAGAACACTAAACACTTCAACCCACAAAACGCCAACAAACTTTTTACTAAGAAACCGAGGCGTTTCGACAGCAAAGCTACCATAAACTGCCTTATTATCGCCTTGATAATGATAGCATTGCTGTCGAAACGTATCGGCTTTTTAGTAAAAAGTTTTTTGGTGTTTTGTGAGTGAAATTGTTGAAAAAACATGACGAAGTATTGATTGAAGAGTATTGGATTGACAAAAATTTAACGGAAATAAAAGAAAAGGATTTAAAAAAATTGTGAAAAGTTGTGACTCAAAAATTTGTAATTTATAAAGCTACTGAAATGGTTATTGAAAAATTGCTACCGAAGAGATTGGTCCAAAAAAATTGTACGAAATATTAAAGAAAAAAGTGAAAAACAGTCGTGACTCGAAAAATGTAGAATTGAAAGAAATTGGTACAGGATTGTTACAGAAAAGAAAACAAAAAATTGTCCGAAAATAGTTCAACAGAAAAAAAGGTAACTGAAATAAAATGAAGCTGAATTGTAACCTAAAACAATTTCTACAAAACTGACAAAGAATGCCTCTAATATAGTAATTGACCTATCAAGATTTCTCACTTGGACGTTCGGCAATTCAGAATTTAGACAAATTCTGAGATAGCGGGGCCATAACAACACACTAAAAGCATCCGTAACGCCTGCATTCACCATCTTTTCATGAGCATCACTCCCTTGAACTCGACCTATCTTATACCTAGGTGGGAACAAATCTTCAAAGCCGTCTGATTACATCAGTTACCAGGTTTGCAATCTCGAAATAATTTAGTTAACCAGCTCGGAGTTCCACATTACCGAAGGCCAGATCAGGATTTTATATCAGCCTCCCCAAGGCTAGATTTTTTCTCCTTTTTTGTTTTGGAGAGTAACATTCACCATAACCAATTTCGTCAATCCTAATTGAAATTCAAACCTTTGAAAAATTTGTTAGTTGCCAAAAATAAGCTTAATTAAGGTTTATTAGGTTTACAGTTTGCTGAAAGATTCTGCAAAGAATTGTAACTGAAAAAAATGGTGATTGGAATAAAATGAAGTTGAATGGTAATCCAAAACAATTTTTTTTAAATGACTGACAGGAATTTGCAAGAAAAACAAAATTGAAAAAAGAGATCACGAAGCAGCTGAAATAAGTTTGAAACTAAGTGTGCCAAAAAATGCTATTAAAAAATTATTATAGTGATTGAAGAAAATTGACCAAAACAGTTTTGTTGAAAAATGTGACTTAAAAAATATTACGATTCAAAGAGATCATGTGGCCGACACTAATGTAACTCAAAAGAACAAGATAAAACAGTTTTTTGTTTGATAGAATAAAAAAAAAAGATTTAAAAACGACTCTGAAAACAATGCAAGACCGAAAAGTTTGAAGAAATTTCTGACTGGCTAGTCGATCGAAAGAAGAAATTGCAGAAAATGTACAAAGGGGTTAGAAGAAGAAAAAAAAATGAAAAATGGTTAAAATTCAGTTAAAATGTGAAAAAGAATTGATTAGACAAATTGATTAGAAAAATGGAAAACAAAATAAAAAGCCGAGCTGAAGTTCTTCATTGGATCTCTTGGTGGAGAAGTAGAACACTAAACACTCCAACCCACAAAACACCAAACAACTTTTTACTAAAAAACCGACGCGTTTCTACAGCAAAGCTATCATTATCAAGACGATAATAAAACTGCCTTATTATCGTATTGATGATGATAGTTTTGCTGTCTAAACGTGTCGAGTTTTCTAGTAAAAAGTTTTTTGGTGTTTTGTAGGTAGAAGTGTTTAGTGTTCTGAAATGAAATTGTTGAAAATACATGACAAAATATTGATTAAAGAGTGTTTGATTGAAAAAATTGTAGCTGACAAAAATTTAATGGAAATAAAAGAAGTCAAAAAAATATTGGAAAGAATTGTAACTGAAAAAACTTTGATTTAAAAAGTTGTGACTCAAAAAAATTTGTGGATGAAAAAAATTTACGAACCTACTAAAATGATTATTGAAAAATTAGTACCGAAGAGTTTGAATGAAATTGACATGAACTGGATTTAAAAAAAAAGGTTGTTAAAAGTATTGTGACTGAAAAGATTAATTGCTAATTAATACTTGAAAATTGACCGCCAAAATTGAATAAAAAATAATAGTGACTTAAGACACTTTGACTGAAAATATGGTGACTGAAGAAAGTTGATAAAAATAATTTTGCTTAAAAATTTTGAAAAAAAAATTGCAACAGAAAAAAATTGTAGGTAACTGAATTGTAACCTGAAACAATTTTAAAAGGACTGACAAAGAATGCGTCTAATATGGTAATTAACCTATCAAGATTTTTCATTTGGACATTCGGCAATTCTAAATTTAGCCAAATTCTGGGATAGCGAGGCCATAACAACATCCTAAAAGCACAAGTAGCGCCTGTATTCACCATCTTTTCATGAGCATCTCTCCCTTGAACTCAACCTATGTTAGAGGGTGGAACAAATCTTCAAATCCAGCTAATTACATCAGTTGCTAGGTTTGCAGCCAGTTGCTCGGAGTTTCACATTATTAAAGACCAGATCAGGATTGTACATTGGCCCCCAAAGGCTAGTTCTTCTCTCCTGTTTCTCTTGCAGAGTAAAATTTACCATAACCAATTTCGTCAATCCTTAAGAAGATAGCCCAAAACAATTTGTAAGAAAAATGCACCTGAAAAAGTAATTGAAAACAATTTGAAAAGAATCATAATGGAGTTGTTGGAATTCACCCTGCCGACGATCATGCACTAGAAGCGGAGTACGTGGTTTTGACCTTCCAAGTCTCATCAGCGCAACTCCGAATGCAAGATCTAATTTATAGAACTAACTACTTACTTGATAGTAAATTGTAGTATGTTTTAAAAATCCGTAAAGGTTATGTTGTTTAGATTGGACAATCCTGTATAATTTCCAGGATAAAACGATGTCTTATAAATAATTGC
This sequence comes from Holotrichia oblita, assembly GCA_023690525.1. NCBI lineage: Eukaryota > Metazoa > Arthropoda > Insecta > Coleoptera > Scarabaeidae > Holotrichia > Holotrichia oblita. The sequence goes on along the minus strand of CM043021.1, from coordinate 94,491,584 downwards.
AAGCTTACATTATAAAATCCTGTCATCAGATAAAACTGGCTTTGTATAATATGTGTGTACATGGTAATCCCAACTAAAATGAAAAACGATCAAGTTTCGCTAGAACAAACCCGACTTCCATAAAAACCTTCGCAGACACTCCCAATAAATTTGCATGTCAGTTCTACGAGCAGATAATTTTCTTAAGTACACTAATACCCCTTACAAGGAATAATAACGAGCAAACAACCGCCATAAACGACTCGTCTTTAAATCAGTAAATAATAAAAAAAAGGGAATTCTATAATAATTACTTTATAGTCGACCTCGAGTTAAACACATACATTTGAACTTCAACTATTGAATTAACTTGTAACTGGATGTTAAAAGAATTTTAAATATGTTTGCATTGTTTATTTTATTATTGTTTAACCATGTTAGTTGCACATTCCACTGTAATCAGCAGACATTTCAACATTTTAATCTTATAATTTAGTTCAAAGTGGTTTTATTCTCAAATTATACCCTAGCAAAACTTGTAAATATTACTTTGTCGTATATTCTCCTTTAAAGTAATTTAATAATTGCGTGATTTTCTCGTACATACGTATAGATGCGACGCATAAATAATTGCTAATTAACAACTGAGTTAATATCATATTTCCTCCCCTAGTTAATGGATATTTACATAACTCCAACATAAATATATGTCTATATACCGGTAATACAGTACAAAACAAACACCGGAAGTTGTAAATTTTACAACGCAGTCTCGAGTAGCGAAGCGGTGAAACGCCGTTCATACTCGTTGTTTGTTGGTGGGGGATTGCTTGCTATTGGAGCATGTTATCACGTTAAAACATAATATCCAATTAGAGGAGCTCGGGACTAGATTGAAACGAATGGATTTTGAGAAACTTATCAGTTAAACTGCTTATGTTTTAAGGTTTAAATCGAAATGGTGTTAATTCCTGTCAATACATAAATATATTAGAAGCAAAGAATGAACTTAAACTATTAATTAATTATACAAACTAAAAAAGAGGTGAATACCGTTCACCAAGTGCGGAATAACAAGCTATAAGGTTAGACGTGGCATCCGAGCAATGTTACGACTATAACAGCAGCGCGGTTAAAGTAGCAACCGGACTCCCTCTTCTCTCTGTATATACAGCGCGACGTGTATTCCACGGAGAGAAAGACTACAATGGACTCCCGTGGGAGCCATTAGCGGACGCGCCCCATCCATAAATTCGCCGTAACACAGCTCGAACACACTGTTCTGCATCTGACGCGACCAATTAAGCTCGCAGTAAACATCGCGCTTACAATTCCTATCATTAAGGATGAGGAGATGAAGAAGACGAGGACGATGAAGAAGAAAGGTACCCATTAGTCGGCTTGAGATCAAATCCGAACCGCGCAACGCGGTGGTCAAGCTATAAACTAACTTGACGATTGTCATTTGTCTATACACACATACACAGGGAAATGGCGATGGCATTACGCGAAAACTCACATCTTTGGAGGTACGTTTTGTTGTTGATGGTTTATTGCAGACGAACTGATGATCTATTTCGAAGTTAGGTTCCTAAAGCTTTCTGGTGTAATTGAAGGTGCAGAATAATTCACAGCACCTTTGAGGTGAGATAATATGACTACCTGAACTTAAAATTTAATTAATGCTATTGTGACTCCTAACAACTATTTAAAAGATTATGATTCAAAGAAGATGATCAAGTGGAACTTGGTGAGGAACCTCACTAGAAGAAGAGCTCCTGTCCACCAGCTAGCCACCTCCGACAGACCTATTTTAATCAAATAAACTTTCGAAACCTATCACCGCCCCCTTGCCGCAGACTTTGACACCTCCACTAATGTCAGACTGATGCCGTTATTACCAACCCCATAAATTGTCTACGATTGGATATGCAATCAAAACGTTCCCCCAAAAGCAATAATTCAGCCCCAGATTATAAACTCCATCATTAAGAAATAACTTTGCCTCATAATCTGAACCTTATCTCCCAGTTCCTCCGAAATTTCCTTCCTCTCCACCATTTCCCAAGTACCTGAAATTCATTTTGGATATCATCTTAAATTATAACAAAGAGTTGAAAGCAAGAATTGGTTGACAAAAGGACATTCAAAATTAATAAGTCAAAGGAGGGAGGCGACTAGTTCCCCCAAAAGCAATAATCCAGCTTACCCAGATTATAAACTCCATCTTGAAGCTCTCTAAGTTACTTTCCTTCATAGTGGCAAACCTAAACATCTCCCCAGTTCCTCCCATCCTTCTCTCTCTTCTCTCTCCACAATTTCCCAAGTACCTGAAAAAGTCATCTTGAACAGAGACAACACACAAAAGGGAAATAAATTATAACAGATAGTTGAAAGCAAGAATTGGTTGATAAAAGGACATTCAAAATTAATAAGTCAAAGGAGGGGGTGGTTCGTTCCCCCAAAAGCAATAATCCAGCTTACCCAGGTTATAAATTCCATCTTGAAGCCCTCTAAGCTACTTTCCCTTATAGTGGCAAACATCGCCCCAGTTCCTCCCATCCTATCTCCTTCCCCTCCACCATTTCCCAAGTACCTGAAATGTCATTTTGAACAGAGACAACACATAAGAGGGAAATAAATTATAACAGAGAGTTGAAAGCAAGAATTGCTTGACAAAAGGAGATTCAAAATTGGTAAGTCAAAGGAGGAGGGTGGTTCGTTCCACCAAAAGCAATAATCCAGCTTACCCAGATTATAAACTCCATCTTGAACCTTTCTATGCTACTTTCCCTCATAGTGGCAAACCTAAACATCTCCCCAGTTCCTCCCATCCTATCTCCTTCCCCTCCACCATTTCCCAAGTACCTGAAATGTCATTTTGAACAGGGACAACACACAAAAGGGAAATAAATTATAACAGAGAGTTGAAAGCAAGAATTGGTTGACAAAAGGACATTCAAAATTAATAAGTCAAAGGAGGGGGTGGTTCGTTCCCCCAAAAGCAATAATCCAGCTTACCCAGATTATAAACTCCATCTTGAAGCCCTTTAAGCTACTTTCCCTCATAATGGCAAACCGAAACATCTCCCCAGTTTCTCCCACCCTATCTCCTTCCCCTCCACCATTTCCCAAGTACCTGAAAAAGTCATTTTGAACAGGGACAACACACAACAGGGAAATAAATTATAACAAAGAGTTGAAAGCAAGAATTGGTTGACAAAAGGACATTCAAAATTAATAAGTCAAAGGAGGGGGGTGGTTCGTTCCCCCAAAAGCAATAATCCAGCTTACCCAGATTATAAACTCCATCTTGAACCTTTCTATGCTACTTTCCCTCATAGTGGCAAACCTAAACATCTCCCCAGTTTCTCCCATCCTATCTCCTTCCTCTCCACCATTTCCCCAAGTACCTGAAATGTCATTTTGGACAGGGACAACACACAATAGGGAAATAAATTATAACAAAGAGTTAAAAGCAAAAATTGGTTGACAAAAGGACATTCAAAATTAATAAGTCAAAGGCGGAGGATGGTTCGTTCCCGCAAAAGCAATAATCCAGCTTACCCAGATTATAAGGTCCATCTTGAAGCTCCTTCCCCTTCACCATTTCCCAAGTACGTGAAAAAGTCATTTTGGTCAGGGACAACACAAAACAGGGAAATATAAATTATAACAAAGGGTTGAAAGCAATCTCCACAAAAGGACATTCAAAATTAATTAGTCAAAGGAGGGGGGTGGTTCGTTCCCTCAAAAGCAATAATCCAGCTTACCCAGATTATAAGGTCCATCTTGAAGCTCCTTCCCCTTCACCATTTCCCAAGTACGTGAAAAAGTCATTTGGTCAGGGACAACACACAACAGGGAAATATAAATTATAACAAAGAGTTGAAAGCAATCTCCACAAAAGGACAAAATTAATAAGTCAAAGGAGGGGGGTCATGGATATTTAGCGTATCTTCTTTTTTCATCTGAAAAAAGAGGTGCCTTCAGGATTTATTTTACTCGATTCTTCATTCATTCTTTTCGTTCTTTAAAAAGCTTCCAGTTATTTCAGAGCAATTCGAAACAAAGTGGAGAAACTTTGGCGACTTTGTCCTTTCATTTATTAATTAAAATTTTTTCTTTAATTTCAGCTGACGTAGTCCTTTGCACTCTTCCACTCGGAGTCCTCAAACTAAGCTCAGCAGCTCCAAGCGGCCAATTGAACACCGTCCAATTTTCACCCCCTTTACCAGATTGGAAGACCTCAGCAATTCAAAGATTGGGTTTTGGAAACTTGAACAAAGTCGTGTTGTGTTTCGAAAGAATATTTTGGAATCCGCAGGCAAATTTATTCGGGCATGTTGGAAGCACCACAGCCAGTAGAGGAGAATTATTCCTATTTTGGAATTTATACAAGGCGCCAGTTTTATTGGCGTTAGTAGCAGGAGAAGCTGCTGCTATAATGGAGAATGTCACTGATGATGTTATAGTTGGCAGGTAAATAACGATTATTAAGTCTTATTACAACTACAATACACTTTAATTAAATTGAGTATGTATGTATATACATACATAGTTTTCTTTTTAAACAAACAATCTAGTAAATTACGGTCAGTATATCTTGTCACACCCTAGGGATAAAAATTTACAGTGGCTATATCGCTTACACGGATTATTCATCTAATAGCAGGCTCGCCAAGACAACGCTCTCGAGCAGACAATGCTAAGGAATTCGGTTTTGCAACGTGTTTGCCATATGTTGTAATGCTAACCGTGTCGCTTTAATGATATAGATCTCTATTAAATTTAAGAGACAAAGACAGTTGTTGTTGTTCAAGATCCAATCTTTATTAATGTCGTTCAATAATATCGTATAACAAATTTGTACTTACCAACTTTCTCTTGATTATCGATATATTTTAATAAATTCTGCATGCATGTCTATAGGAAAATATATTACTGTCAGAAAGACATGGTAAACTGCAACGATCCCAGGTTTGCCAACATCTAGATATCGTGCCACGTCAATCAATATTCAACTTGGCGATAAAGAGACTCCCGCACAATAAAATATTTAATTAAAATGTTACCACTAATTGACTAATTGATTGTCCATTGTTTCGCTCCGGCGGTTCTTGCGTTAGATTTTGTGAGAAATTCATTACGACATAATCTTATACTAATTAGTACCCTATTAGGTAAGAAAGAAATACTCTGAAAGAGATAAAAGGAGACCAAATAAAAAAAAGAAAAAAATTAGGTGGATACCGAGTACTTGTTATGACATCTAAACGAAAATAAAATGGGTTGCCATCTATTGAAAACTACGCCACAATATTTAGACGAGATGACGTTGCGTTTATTCCGATTCATAAGTCAACCCCGCAACGTGTTTAGGAAAATAATCCATTAAGGACGGATAGTTTCGAGATGACTGGACGAAATTTAGGAATTAATAGATTTTAATTGATTTTCAATAAGAGTGTGCTAGCCCACTTAGTAACGAAAACCGTTTAAAAATTCAATAAATGATTTGGGTTCCCTGTGTCTACTTATTAGTGTGGATATATTAAAACATTAATATTTTTTTGGGACCCCAGTTAAGGGGACGTGTTTGCTTCTTCTAAAATTCCTACACTTTTTTCTCATTTATATATTACGAGTATTATGGTATTATTTTTCTCCTGTTTCGAATTTCAATTCTAATCAATTTACTCCTTAATTTTTTGATCGCTTCCAACATTTCCAATATCATCTTCAGTAGCTAAGCTTTCATTTAGGGTGCCATCTTCAAAATCTCTTGAGCATTTTGGTTGCAGAAAATGAGCAATTTTTATTTATTCACTGGGAAGAACTCTGCACACTCAGGAATAAAATATTGATTTCATGGAAAAATTTTCTGACGATTTAGCTTTTCCATAAGCATTACTCAATATTCCCCAAAAAGTCTAGTGATTTTTCTTGTCTTGTGGATGCTTATAATCTGCAAAAAAAAAATCTGTACATCAGATACAATATAAACTGGTACCCGTCCAAAATTATATAACAGCTCCTTTTGGATTTTTCGACCCAAAACAATCCTTCAGACATAAATAAAAACGATCGCTGTAAAAATACAGGAACTGACATCTAGTGATAAACCTCTGAAATATTTCAACTCATCATCTCACCTTCGTTTACCCTAAGCCAAAAATTGCAGATGCAATGTGCAATGGAAGCGGATTTTATATTTCTTGGATTAGTAATTCAAGACACATTAAATGTAGTTCGGAAAGAGGGTGAATGATTTATAATTCCAATCCAATTTTAAAAACTGCTTCATGTAAGTTGGAGGTGACTTACCACGTCTCTTGAATTTTGTAAAAAAAGGCTCGAGTTGTTTTGTGATGCCTAGATCCTCCTAGTCTTCACATGGAGGGATGATCTATCAGGATCTAGCTCTCCCAAGTGCTGGATCAGCAGGTTCTCTGACCAACAGACCCTCAGAGGAGAGAGCGCCATCGCCTACTCCCTCAGAAGTGGCATGTTCAAATCTCGATGGATCTGGGCGTTGCTCACAAACGATGCGATTTGCTGGCGTTGGTTCAGGTCAGGACACCATACGTAAGAATCGGTCGAAAAAACATTGTGTAGATCATGACCTTGATCTTTAAACTCAAGGAGCTCTACCAGCACAAGAGATGAACTAGAGTCACGAACTCACGCTAGGAACTTTACAGCAATAGCTGAAAAGTGATGTCTAAAAGTCAGCTTTGCATCCTTGACCCCCCAATGGTGATGGTCCTGGGGCGCTGCGGAGTGGGGATTCCGTTTTCGAGAACTTAATCGCGACAAACTTATCTGCGCATTAATAGTAAGACACAATTTTATTGCCCAGTCGCAGATCTGATCGACTCATCTTTGTAATCTTCGACGTACAAGCGTTCTGTTTGTAGAAATTGTGGTCCAGACGAGTAAACAGAGACTTTGGTATGTCACTAGTAAATAAAATAAACAGCTCGGGACCCAAGAGCGAATTCGGTAAGATATGAGCCAATCAGTCGAATCATATTGAGATTGATGCCAAAACTGTCCATCTTAAAAAGTAGACCTTCATGCCGTACTGAATCGAACGCGTGGGCAAAAAAATCCAGAAAAACTGCACCCATTGAGTGCCTCAGCTCCGTCACTGGGAGGAACTGAAAATCGTTCGATAATCCCTTTCGAACTCCAAACAGACCCCAATAGCTATGGACCAATTCATTAGTTGTCGTTTTCTAAACACTAGCTACTCCACTGATACCAACCTAGTTATTTTTAGAAGTGGTGTCCTTCAAGTCATCGAGAGATGACTAACTGTACTCGTTGAGCGCCTAAGCTCCAGCGCATTACGAATCTCCTCCGTCACTGGGAGGAGCTAAAATCGGTCGATAATCCCTTTCGAGCTCCAAACAGACCTCAACAACTATGGACCAATTCTTTAGTTATCTTGTTCCGTTTTCTAAACATCAGCTACTCCATTGATACCAACCTAGTTGTTCTTAGAAATGGTATCCTTCAAGTCATCCAAAAATATCGATCATGTTAGGTAGTGCACCCTGTTATGTGAGTTGGTGGAGTATAAGATTAATTGTGATGAAGTGGTGTGAGCCTCGCCTGTCATTAAAATAATTGAAAATCACTATTTTTTGCTGGTACCAACTTGAAACAACTTTATTTCTTCATGATCTGTATTTGTGTTTTGACAAAAGCTAACGATAGCGTTGTGGAGGGTTTGGACAAGATAGACTAAACTCTTTTGCTTCGTCAAAACTTTTGACGACTTAGCTCTTAATGAGAACTAAGCGGAACAATGAAGGATTTGAAATCCAAACGGAGTTAAATAATAATAATAGATGAGATGAAAATTTAAGAAGAACCTGAAATAGCTAGCTGGGGGGTGCCGCCAAAAGTGTACTAAAAACAAATCTATTATTTTTGCATGAAATTGAAGGCTTTAATGATCCGATTTAGGTCAAATATACGTCATTTTGTTCGATAATTTGTTGCTATTTTGAAGGTAATTCCATAATGCCTTTCTCATAGAAGCCCTCGTCCCTATCGGCAAAAAATTGAGACAGCCGATTTTCACAAATTTCTCTTGAAGCGAATTTTTCACCAGCAAAATTGTTCGCCATGGATAGGAACAGATGGTAATCACTTGGAACCAGGTCCGGATTATAAGGTGGATGCACAAGAACCTCCCAAGCTTCTAGAGCATCTGGAAAATCACTATCGATGTGTGTGGCCTAGCTTTGTCCTGATGGAATACAATTCCTCTCTTATTGGCCAAAGCTGGCCGCTTCTGAGCGATTGCTTCCTTCAGACAGTCCAATTGTTTACAGTACAGTTCCGTGTTAAGAGTTTGGCGGTAGGGGAGTAGCTCATAGTACCAATACCATAGTGCCAATCCCACCAAACACACAGCAAAATTTTCCTGGCCGTCAATTCATCATTGATGACATTGTCGAAAGTGATCCACTTTTCATCAACAGTCACCAACCGCTTCAGAAATGGGTCGATTTTGTTGCGCTTCAGTAGCGATTCGCAGATGGAAATTCTGTCCATGAGGTTCTTTTCCAACGGTTTTTTGTGCAATCTTTAGCTGTTGGACAATCGAAACAGTACTTACATGATGGACGGACTCGACAATGTCCATGATTTTGCATCTTGTCGATAATTGGCCAACTAATCACAAAATTGTTAGAAATTTTTTTTAGTACGAAATCTCATCTTTCTAACGCCGTCTAGTGAAACCCGATCGGAACAATGCGAAATACAGATAACTTCTATTGGGAAAATAATGGATTTCTTTTTTCTACACCTTTATTTCGCCCAATTTATTAATCTGAAATAGTTGAAGGTTTGTGTTTTAAGATAATTTCATCAAATAAATGAAGAAATATCTTGGAAAATGTTGTTTTTTTATGACAGTACCAGATATACAAGAAACTACAAGCAAAAAATCAATTCTCGCTACAGAATCCCCCTTTCCATTTTAAATATTTCACAAACCTTCTCACGTTTCACTTTTTTAAAACAAAATTCCATATTCCATCCCGGTTTCATGTTCGTAATTTTCCTTTCAACTCGTGAACTTCTTGTTCCAGATGCATCGCCGTCCTCAGAGGAATTTTCGGCCAGTCGGGCGTACCACAACCGAAGGAAACTGTTGTTACACGTTGGCGAGCGGACCCTTGGTCACGGGGTTCGTACAGTTTCGTGGCCGTCGGCAGTTCCGGTAGCGACTACGACCTGCTGGCCTCGCCCGTAATTCCCCCAACCCCACAAGGAACTTCCGTCACGAACGGACCGGCTAGGGTGTTTTTCGCCGGCGAACACACCATCCGAAACTATCCGGCTACAGTTCACGGCGCTTTTTTGAGCGGTTTGCGGGAAGCTAGCCGCATAGCCGACCAGATTATCGGTAACCCTTGCACGCCCGTCCCTACCGAGTAAGATTTCGGGATGAGGTCTCGCGGTTAGTTTAGGGTAAAGTTTCGTGTTAAGTTTTTGCTCGGATTAAGTTAGTTGTGTGAAATTTATACCTACTGCTACTACTAAATAAATAAAAATGTAAACGATGCCTTACTGAGTGTTAGATTAATTTTAATAGAATAAGTTTACTTGATTATGTATTTTTGAGTTTCGTTTTTATGAAAATAAAGTTGATGAATTTTTGCAATTTTTTCTGTATTTATTATCCTCCATTGTCAGCAGGATATAATAATCGTAAGGTAAGTAGATTCAGAATTATTAAAATTATTAAAAAATTGACAGAAATTAAAAAAAATATATACCTAGACATTTAAGTCGTATTTCTCGCTGGTTAAACAGATCTCCTCAAATTCTGTGGTAACAAGTCCAAGTGAATTATGCTAATAAGGGGAAGACCTTTCCATCTTATTCTTATTTCGGGCCCTCACTTCGTAAATTATGCATTTAAATTGAACCCGTCTTTAAACCCTAAGCTATAACCTTGTTAGGCCTATATGTAAATGCCACGTCGTTCTCTTCCCTCGCAAAATGACGATGGACCGTAGTTTTAAATAATATATTTACACCATGTCTCTTAAATTCTGAAACGAATCCCGAAGGATAGATGGCGGTTATACGGGGCTAGTCAAAAGTATGGTTTATTTCCGTAAATATAAACTTTATAACAAAATGTCTTTGACAAAAGTTTTTTTACTACTTATTCTCCATATCTTAGACTATTCATGGTTTTTTATGTTAAAGTATTTCCATGGAAATGTATTAATTTTATTTTATAGCAACTAAGTTTGCTGATTTTTATTCCTCTTTTTTTTTTTCTTTAAATGACTTGACCTTTTTTTCATATGCTTTAATAACAAAATTTCTGTATAAAATCATAGTTTCCAATAAACAGCAAAATGTGATTTCAAATCAGGGGTAGAACTGCGCCGAATCGACAGCAAGCCTCCCCACACTCCGCTTCTCCCCTTCCCATAAAGTGATTAAGTGCTCTAGGGAAAGGAGAACAGTGGGGTGTGGTAAAAATGTCGAGGCGACCCGTTCTCGATTTGGCGCAGTTCTATACCAGATTCTCCAATTTTAATACTTCTTTTTATTCATGTGAGGATAATTCTACAAAATATTATAGTGGCCTCTGTTTTCTTAATGTCATTTTCCATGTCATTGTGAAGTATCTTTCAATAAGTTTTTTTTTTTTTTTTTTAATATGTGGTGGGTGCTTAGTTGCAGTGACTCCGTAAACTGTATCGCTTATCTGGCTATCACTGCAACTCTCGCGGTGTAGTTTTTGTGTGTGTATGTTGTGTTCAATTGGCTTTGTGACAGCATCATATCGCCTTTTATGATGCCGCGCTGTTAATCACTTTGCTCCCAACAGCGAATGGCAAGTCCATCCGGGATTAAACTCTCTGAAAAAATGTCACCGTCCCTCCAGAGAATTGAACCCCGGCACCTATCGTCCTCTCACAACAATAGTCAGCCGCCTAACCACTGCGGCCATCGACCCGTTACTGCGGCCATCGACCCGTTAAACCGTTAAGTTAACAAGCTAAATTAATCAAAATAGTTTCATTTTAATTTGTAAACATGGTCACACTGTTCAGTGAAACTGATAGAATTGAAATCTTAATGATAGTTGGTTATGGAGATCGACAACGTTCACACCAAGATGTTTGTCATGTTTGTCACAGTGTCTAAATTGGTTAGAAAATTTAGATCAACTGGAAATGTAAAAGATATTCCAAGGTTTGGACGTCCAAAATCAGCCACAAAGCAACATCAAGCTCTTGATGTATTACTTAGTGTTATGGATAATCCAGTTACGTCAGCCATGCAACTTGTTTTGGATAATGATATGAATCGTCTTCTCCATGAGCTAAACGAAGATGACCCTGACAGAAGAATGCAGTTTTGTGCAATAATGATGGAAAATGATCAATAATAATCCAAACTGTCTAAACCACATTTTATTTTCTGATGAAGCCTCGTTTTGTCTACATGGGTTTGTAAACAGACACAACTGTCGCTGCTGGTCTAGTCAAAATCCTCATTGGATGATGAGAACACCATACACAGCATCCACAACAAAAACTTACACATTATGGAGTTGATTTTCGCCTGTTTTTGAATAACTTCTTTCCAGGTCGTTGGATTGGACGTCGAGGATCTATTGAATGCCCTGCTAGGTCGCCCAATTTGAGCCCCTTACATTTTGTCCTCTAAAATTTATAAAGAAAAACCACAAAATTTACAAGACCTGGAAGCCAGAATCGGGCATGAAATTGAAGAAATACACCTAACTGGCTGCAAAATTCGCTGCGTAATTTTGATGATAGATTAGGTTATTGTCAAGCTGCAGAGCGTTTTCAGTTTGAACATTTAATTTCTATAAATTCTTATTATAACCCGTTTCTGCCCTAATTATTTAATTTTAGTATTTAGGTCTGATTTTTGTCGTTGTGCAGTTTTCCCCTGCACAACGACGCCTTTCCTTGCTTGGCACAGAAACGATCAAATGGTCATTTCTGTCTTCTTCTACGAGTTGGAGGATTTACAGATTGCTGTTTTAGCATTTGAGCAACTTCCCTTCTAAAGAGTATATCGTCCTTTATGGGGACGATTGACTATAGAGAACCCATGCATTATGGATAGACACGTCGACCAACTATGTAAAAATAGCTCAATACCATATTTTCCCCCGAAGAGCTATCCTACAATGCCCAATATCATCATCCATTCTGTCCGTTCCTCCCATGTATTTATTACATTCCCTAATCAAATGTGGTTGTGGAACGTTAATAATTTTCTTCTGAGATTGACTATATCGTTTTACCATAGTAACTGGTTGGATAGCCATTGTAATCACAGCATTATCCATCCATCGTGCTACAATTATTATTCCCTCATCCTTAGAAATACCAGATTGAAATGTGCCCCTCTCGTGTTTACTCATAGCCTTCTTTTCTGTTAGTGGACAATGTTTAGGGAAGCGATTTTCTCTTAGGGTACATCAAGCACTAGTTTGAAACTAGTAAATAAATTATCCACAAATATTGCTGTGGCACTCCCAAAATCGCAAACATAAATCTCATTTGAATTCGTCGTTTTCCCTTGGTACAACTCGAAATTTTTGAGGTATCCGTTTTCAGAATTTAGACACCAGGGCTTATATTCAAAGCGTATAGGCTTTGCCCTAATGAATTGCTTACAACTATGCCTTCCGTACTATCGTATCATTGACTCATTATAATTGAGATGTTCGGTAGGCTGATAATATTTTAAAAAGTTACCTTTCAAATGCTTCATTAGGGACCTTCTGGATTTATTTTGGTATTATCAGCAAAATGCAGAAATCTCAAAATTTGTTCAAATATATTCCTACGCAAGGCGTTCTTGACGATGGGCATCCCCATGTCTTCTTTTTGGTCCTAATAGAATCTTCTACTTGAAAGACTATGATACTCAGACAGAATTAGAATCAAAAAGGTTTTCATTTCCTGTAACTTTATATCTGGATCAGCGCAGTTCTTGAAAAGGGCATAATCAGCAGAAGCAAATTGTCTCTTATTTGTCAAATCTCCATTTACCTCTTTTTTTGTTTATTTGGCACAACATTCTCGTTGAGGTCTTCAGTATAATTGTCGAAACTATCATTTTCACTTTTACCGTTATTGTAGCCAATCTCCGCAGAAGCTGCAAGTTGTCTTCGAGATAAGTTGTCACTCTGACATCCATCGTCCTTGTTGGCGGAATCTTCATCTGAATAATTTTGCTAAATGTCAACATTTTGTATTATTTACTCCAACCGCCTATTCCATACTTTTGACTAACCCTGTATAATAAATTGCAGAGGAATAAGTCGGATCTCTCAAGTATGAATCGAAAACAAAACCAATATTTTTGAAAAAAAAAAACTATAGAACTTGAAGATCTGAAAAATTTGATGATTGATCAAGCTCCCTGAAAATTAAAAAAAAAAAGTTTTAGAACTCGAGGAACTAATTTCGGTAAATGGACTATACAAACCTGTACACAGAATAAACGCAATTCATCGCCCACAGATACAAAGAACAATAACGAAAATCGACCAACGAAACAATACGCGAAGCATCGTCGCTCAAAACTAAATTATTCCCGTATTGGCGAATAACAAAGCGCAAATTGGACAAACCCGGCGATAACTCGTTAAAATAGCATTTCAACTTATCCGAGAATACCATCTTCAACTTGTCTCTCTTCCATCCATTCTGTTATATGTGCCCGCGATGCTGCGGCCGTCGTAAACCATTATTGAAGAAAGAATTCGATTTGCATATCTAATGAACCGGTCTCTTGGGGCCTGGTCAGTCGGCCAAATTGGCCTTTCGGTCTAACGCGGACTGCGGCTCACGAAAACAATCGATTCTCGGCGACCGACGTTTATTTAGGTAAGGGCTAACGTCTCCGAACTAGAAAAAGATAGGTTATAATTGCGAAGATGTTGAAAAGAGCGAGGTAGATATCTGACACCTGTTATTGGCAAGCTATTAGTAAACAACTGATTAAATTTAATACATCAATTCGCGGTATTAAGTCATAAATTCAAATCTAGTTAAGCGGTGGGTCGATCTAAATGGAATTATTTACGACGAGGTGGTGTAGTGTTGATTCGGAATGAACATACAACTATTTTTTGTTTTTGTTTTTTTCGATTGGGGTAGAGATCTAATTGAATGAAATCAACTTCACTTTGGATATCAATTTTGCACAACTTTGCAAAGATTATTGAATATGTTCTTCACTCAAGAATTTATCCAAAACTGATATCTTCAGATCAACACGGATTCATGAAAAAAAAACGATCTACAGTAACCAATTTGGCTCATTTTACAATTTTATTTATAAATAATAGTACCTAACTGTCATTTTTTTGAAATTGGGAGATTTTCCCAGAATTCCATGCGGTTGTTTTTTATTATACCAGCGAAATTTTTTTGCTGTGATGGTGGTAAATTTTTGTTTTTTGTTACTGTCACAGTTTTATAAGAAATATAAGATCTCCTACGTACAATCACTTGGACCATGTCATGTAAATATGATCTAGGTTGAGTTCGAGTCAGCTTACATTGTGACAAAAAATCTTCCCAATGGTAAAAAATGATCTAGTTCCATTGGTAAGACTTCTGTTCCACGAGACACATCCTTTACAGCGTCTACAAAATCTGCGAAATCATAAATTCTGTTACCCTTCTTCTTTCATTGATACCTCAACTCTATGATGGAAAGAGTTTGCAGCCATGAAGGTATAGCCTGGCTCAAAGTATTTCAAGTTGATTTCCGTTGCACAAATTTTATTAGAATTTATAATATATGTACAGGATGGGCAATTTTCGATGGTTTAATAGGGCATCTCGGTAACTATGAGAGGTATCAAAAAACGGACCACGCATTCTCGATCTGTTTTTTTCCAGAAAAGGATGGTGGTGAAAACTAAATTTGGCTATCGGCTTTCGGTTTCGAGTTATATCTTATTTTTCTCATTTTCGTTTTATCACGATATCTTGGCTATTTATGAAAATTAACAAAACTGACTTTTACGTTCTTCAGGCAGTTTTTTGATTAGAATGCAATGGCGTTAGAGAATTTTTGAAAAAAATTTCGAAATTCGAGCTAGGACATAAAGTTTATTTTTTATATGGAACATATAGTTGGCTATGATATCATTAAAAAGAGGATTTTTTTGCCATTTTAATGATATATATCATGTGAGGTCTTTTCGTTCATTTTTACTGTATTATAGCAAAAAATAAACATTTTCCATTGATTTTCATCATTTCATTGCTTTTTGTTAGTAGGCGTGTGTCATTCAACATAGAT
This sequence comes from Holotrichia oblita, assembly GCA_023690525.1. NCBI lineage: Eukaryota > Metazoa > Arthropoda > Insecta > Coleoptera > Scarabaeidae > Holotrichia > Holotrichia oblita. Next base: position 94,476,251 of record CM043021.1, on the reverse strand, counting down.
GAATCTGTCAGTAGGTTCATAAAATAGTATCAATAGTTTAAGTTGATTATTTGATTGTTGCTTCACCTTAAAATTGTAAATTTGCGATGGCTTATGAAAATTACGAAAAGTATGATATGTTGGAATGCTTTATTCTCAATAATAGTAATGCTGAAGCTGCATGTGAGGCATATTTTAATCGTTACCTGGAAAGAAGGCAACCGAATAAATCTATTTTTGGAAGACTGAAAGATAATCTCATTAATTTTGGAACTTTCAACAAATCAAGATCGAAGAATTATGATAAGGAAGATAGTGAGGAAGTTATGGTCAATGTTATTGGAAAGGCAATGGCAAATCCTTCAATCTCAAGCCGTCAAATCGAAGTGGAATTGGATATATCACGACGACGTGCGTTATCAGTTTTGAAGAAACACAAGTTTAGTTCATACAAAGTGAAGAAACAACAGCAGCTCCTATTGACTGATTCTGAACGGCGCTTAGAATTCTGCAATTGGTATCTCCAACAAATTCAGGAGGATCCATCATTTTTTAGAAAAAGTATTTGGACGGATGAAGTCCACATTAGCAGTGCCGTAATTTTTAATGGACACAATGAACATTGGTGGTCTGATGTTAACCCCTGCCGTCGATGTTCAAAATCAGGGACGGTTCGGCTTTAGTGTTTGTTGTGTACCCTATTTGACAATCGTATTCTGGCATACCAAATTTATCAAGAAAAATTAAATGGTCAACGGTATTATAACATCATAAACCAGTCGTAGAATTTTTGGAAGAACTGCCTTTGAATGAGATAAGATATGTATTTTTCCAGCAAGACGGTGCACCGCCCCATAACACTGGAATAGTCTCGGGATTGATGACTGAAATTTTTAGGCTCGGGCGGACTAGTAAGGTGGCCACCACGTTCGCCGGATTTGTCACCCCTAGATTTATTTTTCTGGGGACATCTTAAAGACCGGTTCTACAAACAAACTCATAATAACATTAACGAACTGAGAGGGAACTTTATACAGTGTCTTAATTCTGTTTCTTGTATTCATATTCACAATGCACTTCGGAGCGTTTCGAGACGGTGTGAAATATGTAAATAATGGGTGCCAGTTCGAATATCTATTGTAAATAATTTTTAATCATGTTTTAATTTAGTCTCAACATGAAATTTAAAATATGTGTGATTCGTCGATCTTGATTTGTTAAAAGTTCCAAAATTAATGAGATTTTCTTTCATTCATTCAAAAATATATTTATTAGGTTGTCTTCTTTCCGAGTAACGATTAAAACGTGTTTCACATGCAGCTTCAGCATTATTATTATTGTGAATAAAGCATTCCAAGGTGAAGCAACAATCAAATAATCAACTTAAACTATTGATACTAATTATAAACCTACTGACAGATTCACGTATGTTGAATGACACACGCCTACTAACAAAAAGCAATGAAATGATGAAAATCAATGGAAAATGTTAATTTTTTGCTATAATACAGTGAAAATGAACGAAAAGACCCCATATGATATATATCATTGAAATGGCAAAAAAATCCTCTTTTTAATGATTTCATAGCCAACTATATGTTCCATATAAAAAAATATAACTTTATGTCCTACCTAGAATATTGAAAAATTTTTCAAAAAATCTCTAACGCCACTGCATTGTAATCAAAAAAGTGTCTGAGGAACGTAAAAGTCATTTTTGTTAATTTTCATAAATGTCCGAGATATCGTGATAAAACGAAAATGAGAAAAATCGAATTTTTACGGATAACTCGAAACCGAAAGCCGATAGCCAAATTTAGTTTTCACCCTTTCTCGAAAAAACAGATCGAGGATGCGTGGTCCGTTTTTTGATACCTCTCATAGTTACCGCGATCCCCTATTAAAACATCGAAATTTGCCCACCCTGTCAGTATGGATTGAGTTTACAAGAGGAAAAAAAAATTTAATTTTGATTTTACAAAAAAGTGCTAAAGGAGCAAAATTTTTTGCTTAATTTCAAATGACCAAATATGTAATTAGAATTACGAAACTGTCAAACCCCTATTTGGAATTACATTTTTTTTTTTTTCCGAAAAAAGAACTAGGCTAGAAATAAAAATGTTTAAAACTATTCTATTAAATCGCCACCCCTTTCAGCACACAATTCGACTATAAGCCGCAGTTCCTTGTAACTGTTGCAAATTTCTTCAAGCGTCAAGGATGAAACAGCATCTCTAATGCGATTTTTTAATACTTCCATATTGTTAGGCAAGTTGGCCATGTAGACTAGTTGCTTTAACCGTCCCCACAAATAAAAATGTAAAATTGTTAAGTCAGGGCCAATCCAATTATTTTCGAATTTTTGTCCTCCTGTTGAAAATACATCCTCTGCCGATAAGCCAGTGGGAGTTCACTTAAACCATCCCAGAAAAAATTGCTCAATATTTCCAAATAATTGTGCTGTTTTACATTAGCATCAAAAAAATATGGTCTTATTATTCCATGATAAGAAACAGCACACCACACGTTTACCTTAACAAAGTATTGACGTTTTGATGCAAGATTAGTATCACTCCAATAACGAACATGTTGTGACGAAACGGTACCATTGCTAGAAAAAGTTGCTTCATCGGAAAATACAATGCTTTTGTGAAAATTTTGGTTCTCCATTATTTCATCTCCCATCCACATGCAAAAATAAAGACGCTTCTCATCATCTCCCTGTTCTAACGTATGATTAAAAATTGGTTTATAGGTGTATAATTTACGTTCCTTCAAAACTCTTTGAATATGGAATTTGCTCATAATCAATTGAAGCGCCCGTCTCCGCAATGAAAGTTTAGGATTATCTAGCACCGAATCCAAAATTAAAACTGTAGTGGCATCATCTTCATCACGTACTATTTTCTTTTTCTTTAAATTCAGAACAGAACTAGTTTCCAAAATTTTTTTCACCAACTTCCTTATGTATTAAATTCTTCAGCAATACGACGATAGCTCTTTTCTCCAATACCGTAACATTGTATTAAATATATTTTTTGTGATAACGTTAACATTTTCACCAAAACTTACAGAATTACAGTTTGAAGTTATTTTTGACAAATAAATTAGTGTTTGACATTTTCAAGTCAAATGCTTCTTCCATTAAAAAATAATAAATGGTACTGAAATTCTAATTACAGATTTGGTTATTTGAAATTAAGCAAAAAATTTTATTCCTTTAGCACTTTTTTGTAAAATCAAAAATAAAATTTTTTTTTCCTCTTGTGAACTCAATCCGGGGACATACTGTAGATTAAAAATGAAAACAGTGCCCAATTCTTGTTTTGAGCTGTGCAATTATCCAACCATAATGTTATCTTTAAAATGTCCCTCTTAGAAAGTAAATAGTGGTAGAAGGTACTTATTAATTCTTCCTTATTTCGTCTGAATAAAGCTTCATGTCAAAGGGCTTCCCTATTGGTACAAAACTTTCATTGTACGTGGTTAAACAATTTGTAAAAATACTAAAACGTTAGAAGAGTTACCAGAACTGTATTAAAATGATTGGTCTATAACTTTCGGAAGGATTTAAAAGGCCTTTAAGTATTGAAACCATAAAAAAACGCCTGATCTTACAATTTGACAGCTGTCAAAACATGTATGGTGTCAGGAAAGATGTGTTTGACACCTTGCATCTATTAAAATTCTAAAAAGAACTATTTCTACAACTTGACATGTATCAGAAGTCAACTACGCACTGACTAAAACAAAAATTTGGTTGCGCCCAAAGCTGTCAAACTCTGAGAAGATTTGATTATAATATATGCAAGTTTTAAAACTGTCAAAATACAGCAGATCTATAACTTTCGTTGCTTTTACAGTTTGACATCTTTCAGAAGTCAACTGTACGCACTGACTAAAACAATAAAAATTTGGTTGCGTCCAAAGTTGTCAAACTTTAAGAAGATTTCAGAAGGTTTATAACATATGGACGTTTTATAACTGCCAAAAAATGTGGTAGCAGGTCTAGAACATTTGGAAGAATTTAAAAGGCCTGTAATTGTTGAAACTATGAAAAATGGCTGATCTTACAATTTGACAGCTGTCAAAATATGTATATGATACTGTCAAGAAAGACGTGTTTTGACACATTGCATCTATTAAAACTGTAAAAAAAGGTTGTACAGTTTGAGATCTGTCAGAAGTCAACTGCGCACTGGCTAAAACAAAAATTTGGTTGCTTTCAAAGCTGTCAAACTTTGAGAAGATTTCAGAAGGATTATAATATTATAATCATATGTATGCGAGTTTTAAAACTGTCAAAAATGTGACAGGTATTAAAAATATTTCACTAGATACACCTATCAAACTAGAAAAGCCTGCAAGTGTTGAAATCCTGAAATATCACTGTATTTACAGTTTTATACTTGTCAAATTGCCTGCAAGTATTGAAACTGTAAAAAAGCTTGATTTTACAATTTGACGGCTGTCAAAAATGTATTTGTACTTAGAAATCTTAAAATGTTAGATTCTGAATTAAAAAATGGTTACTTTTGAACCCGGCAAAGTGTAATTTGTCCTTTCTTTTCATAAGAAAGACGTGATCATCTAACCGTGGAAGCATGATTACTTTTTGCAAGTCAACGCATTATATTACCTCTCCAACTTCTTGAGACTTCTCGGCATCTTCTCGATATTTTGCACGAGATTTATTAGCTCTCTCGATATGTTTGTTTCAAGTTAGACAAATATTACAAGCTTCATCCGGATTATTCTTTTCATGGTCCTTATTATGTAAATTATACACCTCACAGCTATCACATTCTTCATGACCACGATTAGCTAGTGATATATTCATGTTTTTTGGTACCACTCTATGTATACTTTTCATACGAACATTGAAAATGAGGGTTCTTCTTTAAGAAATCTGTCGAATAATCCAATCTGTCTATATACTCCAGTTCCACAGGAGTTTACTTGTAGTAGGGTTCTTTGTCGATGTGGGCCTACAGGTGTATTCTTCAGGAACAACTACATGGTCGATGGTTTCTGGTTTTGCTGCATTTGTCGTTTAGATTTTGGTTCATAATAGTTTTCCTGTAGTATTTTGTTGGTATCACCTGGTTTTGTTTTAACCTTTCACAACTCGCTGCCTTGTCGATGTACTGTGCTTCTAGTTGATTGGGGTATCTTCCGTGGAGTGGCTAACTCTTCCAATCGAGAAGGAATCAAAAGGATGTTGTTCGTTATGCTCAGATTCAGAGGCGTGATTTTGTGGTCTACGCCCTTAATTACTCTGTGTAGCTGGCTCGTTTCACTTTTTTTCGATGAAGTACCTTAGGTGATTTTCTATTTGATCACCGGATCCCTCTTCGTCCTGTTGATCTTGGTAGATGAAATCTTTGGATTGCACCTTTTGGGTGGTGTGTACGATGTTTAGTGCATTCTGTTCTAGTTAGTATAATCAAGGCTCTGCAGATCTGTGTTCTAGTTGGCATGCTATGATAATTATCGAAAAGCAAGCCTCATATGGGGATGTGGCACATGTGAAGACTCATCCTCCTAGTGTGACTCACAATATATCTCACTGAACATCACTATTAATCTTCATTTCTATTATACCAATAATTCTAACAAGTTCATAAATCGATTACCATTTAAAATATTCAGATTTGGACACGTTTTATTCCGCATTTCTTTAGCAAGCATTACACGCCAATAGCGCCATAGTTTGCGAAAACTTCGCAAAGCATCCGCGAAATGCCAGTTTTTACGCGAAAACAGTATTTATAATGCGACAGTTAGAGTGAAGCCATATAATACATTCATGTGCTTTATTCCGTTTGCACGACATTCCCGACATTTTGTTGCCTCATTAAACGCGTTGACAGCTCAATACTAGGTATAAAGACATTATTACTCTTAATCGCCTTGGTTGAGCACCGATGTGTTGGCACACTAAAACGAATACGATACATAGTTCTCGCTATGCGTTGCCTAAGGTATATAAATGTAGCGTTAGTGAATTACAATATCGGATTGTTTAATATATTACGAAATTTTTACGCTTGTCGTACGTTGCAGGGGTATATTTATTGACGGTATTGTTTTAAACCGCTTATTTGTTATTATACTTTTATAGTATTTACATTCATCGATATCAGTGTTGTAATCTAGGAGTTGAATAGGTGATCATTATGAAACTCAACATTAATTAAAGTCTGTTTATTTATTGATCTTTTCAATTAAAATAATTAATCGACGTAATGTTTTGATTAGCTGTAAATGGTAGCTATTGTGTTGTAATTAATATTAATTAGGTAGGTACTATTATTGTACCGAAACACTTTTCCATAGCTGCACTAGTCAGATTTTAAATCTTGAGCACCAGTGTCAATAATAATATTTTTTTTCTTTCAACTAAATGGGTGGGACAACCCCGAAAGGCAAGCTCGGTCAAAAGAAAGACCTATTGTGCTCCGATTTAGTTTTAACCCTCTCAGCCAGGTTGCACTCGGACAAAGAAGTCCGCAAATTCGTCAAGAGTTAATTGACTTACGCCGGCCTCATCTAATTGATTGATCCTAAAATATATCTGCCTCTCCCTGTCCACTGTTGGACTGTCAGTAAGGGGATGGATTGGAGCTTCCTCCACACTCTTCCAGTTTCTACACAAGGTAGGGTTTACTATGCCCTATAGCCTGCCTCTGTTAGCCTAACAGCGAATTCAGATCTAATGAAGGCTTTGATGGTGCCATAAGACCTCCCACACAAAGCCAATTTTTACCTCTGTTTCCAGAGTGTATTGGCTGTGATGTTGAGCCAGTTTTTCTTCTTCCTATGGCAGTCAAGTACCACCTCGGTATCAAACCTTACAGCCCTGCCTGACAGATAAAATTTCTACCGATCCGTTTATCTGCGGTCAATTTAAAATGCCCTCTGCACAGGTCTGAATGGCAATTATTTCTGCCTGAAAGATGGACGGCGAGCTCTCAAAGTTGATAGCCTCGTCATCGGATTCTTCATCTCTCCAAATTCCAACTCCTATGCCTTTAAAACACCGAGGTGCTGGCGAGATCTTGTCTGTCCCTACGGACAGTGGTGCCGTCTGTTCGATGTAGGTGAACCAAACTTTCCTCTACAAATCCAAAAAGCTCTTGAAGCTTTAGTTGTCGCACGGTCCAGGTTTTCTAGAGTTATCGTTTAACCCTTCTCTTTTGCACCATCTCTTCACTAGTCTGAGTGCAACTTGCATCCTCTCGAATACCACCCCCTCAAACTTGCCACAGATCATGACGGTGATAGATAGAAGTAGCTCATTAGTAGTAGATCAGAAAGCAGCCCCTCCACCACTAAGCACCACAACAAAGGTGACAACATTCTGCTCTGTGTGGAGAGGGGTGCCACGGTTGCCTTTGTAGTTTATAAGTTCTGTGACACATAAACCGTTGTGATTCTTATCATGGCGTCGATCCACCTCGTCGTCGTTGACTCAACTCCACAAAAGGTCGGAAGAAAACCGACTATTTCAAATAACTCAAACCCTGTAACTCGTAAGAAGCTTTTATAGATATTAATAAGATGAAAACTGATTATTATATCAAGCGGATTCGGGAACTTGAAGTCGCTGCTTTTTTCTCTATACTAATACAAACAAAGTACAGTCGATTCTGGTTAATCGGGACACAAATGGGGAAAGTATTTCGTACCAATAATCCGGAATGCAGAATGTTGACTTTACTGTTTATATCTTTAGCTGTTGAGTTTGATCCCAATAAATTTTCTACAATTTTTTCAAAAATGAAATTTGCTAGTTTAGTTCTGTACTTAGTTTTTAGGTTTTTAATAATGGCCATGTCTAAAGGCTGAGTCATTGATGTTGTGTTTGATGGCAGATATTCAAGGGATATGTTCTTTAAAGTGTCGGTGTATGGATGAGCCGCACAATTGTCTAGAATCAGAATTATGGATCTGGATTGACGTCGAAATTCTTTATTCCAACTTTTCAGTCAATCTAAAAAAATTAAAGACGTCATCCATGCATTAGAATTAGCATGGTATTCGACGGGCAATCTCTCGATATCCAATTCTATGAAACAGCGAGGTCTTTTGCTTCTTCCAATAACAAGCAGTTCAGCAGCAAGCTCTTCAGTTTTCATTGCCGGCTTTCTTCGAATCTGCTAAATTGTATTTTTTTAAACAAAGAAAACTATCTGGAGTTGGTCTAAAATACAGCCCTGTCTCATCAGCGTTATAAATGTTTTCTGGTGAAAATTCGTTCATAATTTCAGGAAGCCTTTCGAATTTCCACTTATCAGTAGACAAGACATCAGCACTCGCTTTTCCCCATGAACTTTTTGTCGTGTCTCTTTTTCCAGTGTGTCTCTCTTTCTCGCTGGTCGCCTTAAAATTTTCATACTTCTGGCCCAGCTTCTTGGTAAACAAGCCATTTCCTGAGGGCTTTGTTAACTTCTTTTCCTGTTCTTTTCCTTCTCGTTTACGTTTTTGTTGAACTCCACGCCCACTTACACTTGCGATGCTAATTTGTTCACGAAGTTCGCTTTTATTTACAATCAATCGTAGTTTTCGGTAACTTTAACATTTCAGACGACCTCCGATTCGATAAAACGGTGAAGTTTTACTTATCCTTGATTTCGTTCTGTTAAAAATGTCCCAATAAAGCGGTTGTCTCGGTTAGCCGAGGAACAAATTAAACGGAGTCGACTGTATGTGAAATGACCAGTATGAATAATGGACAGTATAAATAATAATCTGTATAAATAATAACAAAAATGACACTTGATGACGTCACTCATTTATTGAAAGTATAATAATAGTATAATTTTACTACAGGGTCTTCAGTTTAAATGCATGAAAATAATGCATTTGTGGTTTGAATCGCCCTGTACACAGTTTTCGGAATATTGGCAAAATATAACTTTGCTATAAAACTGTAGCAATATCAAAAAGTTATTCCAGTACAAAAAGAATTTCAAGCTGTTTCGTGTGGAATACACAGGACGTTGGACACGTAATGGTTTTCAGACAAAATTGACCATAACTTCTGAAGTACTCGGTCAACTCAATGAGACTTTATACCGAAGGATTAAGGAAGATATGCTTAATCTAAATTTAAAATAATATATAATATGTCCCATTTAATATAATGTATGTTTGGTTTACCCTAGCGATATGAAACACCCTGTATATATGAAATAATGTTAAAATATATAACTTAAGACTGTCTATGATTTTTGTACATAACAATTTGTGATATCTTTAATATTAATGGATATATTGAGCTTTGACGCACTAATGCCTCACCCTGTATATGCATTTGTAACTATATTGCAATGTTATTGTAAGAGCGACAGACTACGGTGGCCCTGCTGCTCTCTGGAATAAAGTATTGAGCGCAGGGTATATCTCTATCTAGTCGTCTCCGGATACCTTTGAACGTCACTGTACATGTTGCATGCAGGATAGGATCTATTGCATCAAGCCGTAATATTCTTAAATTCTCCTGGCCCCTCTCCGCTTTCCTCACCCACCTCCGTCGCTTTAAGATGTATGTGCTGACACCCAGCGAAAAATAGCGATGTTTCAGCTTAGATTCGCGAAATGGAAAATTGAAATTTGACAGATTATTTCGAAAATTAAAAAAATGTGAGACTCTTTACGGGTATCAATTGTTTTTGTAGTAACGTTTGTTGTAAGTGTTATAAATAGAAGACTCTGTAGGCTGAATTCAACATATTTTCGGTGCACCCTGTACATTATACAATTACACCATCAAACATCAATACGCGGAGCAGCAAGCCGTACAATCGACTCTCCGGTTGCTATTTTAAAACAACGGGATTCTTCGGACATGAATCAAACCTTTCAATATGCTAATGGGTGCCGGGCCAGGGCAACATCCATCACTCGGACACCGACATGACAAATCGCCCGCACGCCAGTCGAACTCCCCTTTTAGGTGCCAGCACAGGTCCGTCCCAAATTGGCTGTGCCGACGACGTCGACGCAGAAGAAGAACAATCGCACTCCGTTCGATTAGTCCATCCTTCTTGGACCAACGGCTTTCAGCCGTGCGATGATGGGATTTTTTTATTATTTTGAAGGTTGCTATCTTCTTTAAAATTGAATAAGGATGACTCTGTCGTAAGATGGATTGTTTAATTATTTAAAAGTGTAAAATATAGTCGGTTGCTTTTTCTTAACGAAGAAACGCGTATTTTCTGCGAGGCAGTCGAAACACTCTTTTAAATGTACACGAGTGCACATCTCAATGTGTAAACTTGATATTGTTCATGCGGTTGGGGCTTGATTATAATCCGGATAGTTATTTGCGGTTTCTTTTGATCGGCAACCGAATTTTACTTCGCTTCTTTACGTGCACACCCATATTATGTCCACTTAAATTGAAGCTTGTGCTTCATTTATTTCCCATTTATCATCAAAAACGTTACCGTCTTACAAGGCCATTTTCAGGGTTGTAATAAAAGGGAGAAGACGCGCAAGAATGCGCTCCTGAATCCTCTATTTTGTTCATCTCATTTAATCAATTCCCCGAACGAGATTTCCCCCTTATTTTAAAACCAATTTTTCACGAGATAATCAGTAAACGACCAAACAATTTGCCCGTGAATAGTACAGGCAGGTGTTTTCCAGTCGAAATTGCGTGTGGGACTGTAAAAATAATTCCTCCTTAACGTAGGGAAGTTCTCCTTTGTCTATTCTTTCGTACAGGTGTTCTCTCTTCTGAAATGTCAAGTCGAACTAAATGCGGACTTTCACTTCTTGTGTCCCGGGTGAATGGCGTTTTAAATAACGCCAACGAGACACGCCACACGAAACAAATAAACATCAATACATCAAGATCTTTAGCGTCTAGTTTACGTGACAGCTGGAAACTTATTGAAATGAGAACAAGTCTGCTAGGTAATATAGGTTCTTACTTCTGTATTATTTGCAATTGCTCGGAGGATATAAGTAAAATGTTGGGTAAGAAATTGATAGGAAGATATATTGGGTGATTTCGTAAACTGGCATGTATACAGGGATCCTCGAAAGTGTGGATAATCCGGATTAAATGTTTGGTGTTCCAGTTTTCTGAACAAATTCTGTTTGAAAGATTGTTTCAGCACGTCCATGTTAGGGAATCTGATTGTGGGATGTTCTGTAACACTGGGTCCTTGGCGGTCTATTGGCATCTTAGACGACAAACTTGGTGCGATTGCTCCAAAATGCTTCGGACATCCCTGTCAAAATCTTAAATGTCATCTTATTAGTGAAGGCAATTCCTTCCTGATGAACAGTTTGGCTTTCTAGAAGGTTTAGCTGCTAACTCGATTAATGGAGGAGATTAACGGCTTCTTGGATCTTCGATACTCATTCGATTTAATGTGGCAACATGGCTTCTGTTGGGTTGGGTTCTGAATTGTTCATTTATGCATAACATGATTAACAGTAATCTGAATTGGGAGCGAGAGGCTTTTATTGGTTTGAGAATCAAATTATAAATGTTCTCCACATTTTTCCCGATCTATATGTCTTCCTAACCTGATTCAATGGTGTTAAATATTGAATTGAACGTCTTGATCTTTTTCAGAACCGGATCAAGCGAATTCGCCACTATACTGGTAAAAATTACTTTAGAAAAGGCATCTAATTCGCAGTACTAGTTCAAAAGATAAATTTTTGGAGAGATGTGGTCCCAGGATTAGGTCCTGCAGCACTCTTCCATTATTTCCAAAAATTTTAAACGTTTGCTATCTTATATGTTGGTCATTGTGTGAGTATTTTTGCGAATCATCAGCGTAGAAACGACACTTTGAATGAATTTTTAAATATTGGCAAGAGTAGAGGTACACATTGAAAACAGTAAAGGACCCAAAGTGAATCCTTGGGGAATGCCTAATCTAACACTCTCAAAGGAAGATCCACCATCACACACTGCTAGCTTTCTGTAAAATAATCATGTAATATACAGGGTGACTGGTAATGAAGTGGGCATACTTTACAGCGCGTTAACAGAGATGATTTGCAATAGATACAACCCAATTTGCCTTATCCGTTTTCGAGATATTGAAAAATAATGGAACTTTTCTCAATTTTTCAGTTTGCTTGGCTAGAGGACATCTTAACACACATTATTTATCGGTGACAATTACGTTAAGTACTTGGAAAAATTAAAAAAATTAAACTTCGGCTTTGGCATAGTTAGGATCAGAAACGGAAGTTTTCATTTGCTTTTCTTTTAATTTTTCCAAGTATTTAACGTAATGGTCACCGATAAATAATGTGTGTTGAGATGTCCTCTAACCAGACAAACTGAATAATTGAGAAAAAGTTCTATTATTTTCATAAATTTTAAGTTTGAGTGACAGTAATTAATGAATTTTCGAAAACGGGCGACTTTTAGATGAAGCAAATTGGGCACTGCACCAACATTTTGTGGACCTGTAGCAGTCCATCGTTGACCTTGAGGTTTATATTTCAATGCAAAACCTGTCTATCGACGTTTTGGAGGAAGGCATGTATCAGCCTTACAATTACCTGGTCGGAGGGTGAGAGGAATCTTGTAGATATTGAGATTTAAAAATGCATCCCTATAAGATTGCGTTGGTGAAAAAACTGAGTGAATGAGATTACGAAGTTCGTAAAAACTTGTGTCAAGAAATGCTTCGGAACGTTCACCCCGAAGAGATTGATATGAAAACAACTCCCAGGAATCCCATCAACGATCACTCCATAGTTCCAAAGTAACAGTGTAGTGTGTTGATTTTGATTATGGTGTGATTTGTCCGTATTTTTTTAGAGAAAATTACGATCTTGATAGTGCGTGGTTCTAACAAGATGGCGCCACAGTCCACACAACACCTCAATCACTAGCATCGGTGAGAGAAATGTTTCTTGGACACGTCATTGATGAAATAACTTAAGAAGTTGAAACAATGACGTCCGAGGTGACTCGGAGTGTAATCAACAACTTCAGAGAACGGCTCGAACAATGTATCAACAATGGAGGCGACCATTTGTGTGACGTATTGTTAAAAGCACATCCCTATCTGACTTGGTTTCCATAAGAGAGCAGTTCTTTCTGCCACATCCGTGAGCGACCTCTTAATTCAGAAGGTTTTAAACGAAACTCATGAGTTAATTTGGTAAATATGGATAAGATCTCTATTAGTACTAGTTTGCTAACCGGAACATATTTAATCTAAACTGTCTAATTTAAAAATTGAACAATTCCCCTCTCACGGTGACCAATATTCTATATTCAACGGCGAACATTAAAAAGGTACAAATTAATTTCGATAAAATACAGGGGCAACATACTCAATGACCATCCATATATACAATTTTTTTTATGGATGGGCACCCATCCAACACTGATTACATATAAGCGATGCAATCTACACAATGTCGAGTATGGAAGCCGTGCTGTCGTCCACTTCGGATATAACAACAACAGTGGAACGCTTACGCTACGTTTAAAGTAATAATAACGACGAGCACAATAAATAATAATTAATTAAAATATTTAAAAGTTAATCAAGTCGGAGTACGTTCGTTAACTGCGGGACGGACCCTTCGACGAAAGATTAATGATCTGATTAAAATTTTAATCATGAATTTTTCCGGTGTCGGCGCAAGCACTTGAAGCACCCAGAGCACTCTCGCACCGACCTGTTGACTGACTGCAACACGTTACAATATGTATATGCAACGCTATCCAGTAGCTGGGGTTACGCTGTATGCCGTTGGTTTAGTATATCTGTGTTATTAATGCGCTGCGTGACATCTTAATATGTGGAAATATGAACCACCTTATAACCACTACTGAGTTTGCTGAATAAGAAAGACTTTTTTTGACACCTACAAAAGTAAAAAATTATACAATATTATGTTTAATGCATCTTAACAGTAAATAATTTCAATACGTCAGTTTAAATGAATCAAATATAATTAAGTATTCATGAAGAACATTTATTACAAACTAAATTCCTAGAAAATATATTTTTTATATAGTTGGTATCGTTAAACATGCACTTAATATTTGCAAATCCTTTCCTAACGAACTAGTAAATCATCGCCAAAGAAAATGAACTCTTGCAATGCATGCTACACCCATAAATATTGGTAGAGGATATAATTTTAATTATCCTGCAATAAATACTTATTGAATTCATTAAACTGACGTTTTCCGTTGTTTTTTTTAAATCGATAACGTTTATACTGTAATAGGAGACGAGTCTCTAATCAATTAAAATTAATTGAAAAGTCCCATACTTGTACGGCAAAATAAACAAGGTAAATGGTGTATAATATAGTAAAGGTTTCTTAGATATCAAGTATTTACAATGTTTATTTAAAATATTATATACAGGATGCCCGGATTTCGTAGGGACAACATGGAAAACTTTTTTGTTTGATGTTTGAAGACATAGACAGAGGGTTAAATTAGCAAAAAGGTGTAGATTCAAAAGCTCACTAAGAATCCATTTTCAAATTTTAATTGTCATGCTTCATTTGTTTAATATTGAAGAAAAACTAAATTCGTCTAATTTCTTTTATTTGGCGTAACTTTTTTGTTACTTGAGATATTAAGATGCGGTTTGAAGCAATTCAAATCGTAATCTAAATACTTTTATTAAGCGTCAATAAAAGTATTATTAGTATTATTTTTGCAACGCGATCTATTGCTCGTAACAACTTGGTTGTGGGAATAGGAAATATCGTTTAAAGTATTTCTAAGACAGAAATAGAGGCACCACTAATCTTAACTTGATTATGCTGCTTTCATTTTTGTTGCTTTTCTGTATTGTTTGTTTGAATTATACCGTTGTGTTTTTACTAAAATCTTAAGCTTTCAATTCATTATTTTATAGTATGAGCATAAATATAACCTTCCACGCACTGTTCTTTCAAAAATTGAAGACCATAAGTTACAAAAGGTCCTAGAAGTAAATTCAAAGATAAATGACAAAAACTGCTTTTATGAAGAAAAAAATATTTATTTTACCAAATATTATTCTTATTGTAATCCTAGGCTAATACAAAACTAACAGAAGAAAGAACAACTTGAAACTAAGTAAAATACCAGAGAAAAATTAACTCAAAATCGAATATTCGTAAAAGGTTGTTAAGTCCATGTCCTATTGTAATAAAAAAGACTCTATGTGCCAACGTCATTTCAGCTACAAAAGGATCCATGTACAAGTTCTATTTCAGGCATTCTCTGCTCTCGTTTGCTCTATTAAATTCTCATAGAAAGTCAAGTGTTTAAGAGGAATATAATCCAACATATCTTCCAAATTTTTCAACTTTTCTGCGGAAATCTTGTTCACTGAAGTTGGGGAATTTTAATATTTTTAAGGTCATTTAAGCTTTTACCTTTTTTTAACACGTTACAGACTGTCCAATCATCCATATTACTAAACGTTTTCTTCGTTTTTACTTTTGTAGGACATTCCTTTGGAATCTGGATCCAACAAACGATTAATTTCGTAGTATTCAAAACAGAATCACATGCCTTTTGGAAATCTTTAAAGTCTGGTCGTTCCAAAAGAGAAACAACAAATGGATTATTATGACGCGCTTCTGTAATCATTTTTTCTATATCTTTGGGGACAAAGGTCTTTGTAACACGTTTGCGTTTCTCGATGTGTGCGAAATCGCGATCGCATGCTAAATATGAATGACCACTTCCTCAAAACTTTTGCTCAATAGTGTCAAATTTGCCTGTAATTACAAGATAGATCATCAAAAATAATACCATACGGTTTTTGTTTTGACCAATACAGTTGTCTGACCAAATAATTAGATTTTTTTTTAATGGGAATCTTCGACCATCCAAAACTTTTAAAATAGCAGAGGAAATTTCATTACCACCTCGACCAGTTGTAGACTCATTCCAGAGGCACATATGTGCAGAGCTGTTATCTGAAATGTGAATCCCCAAGTTATAGCATGATAACTGTCTGCTGTAAAACATTTGAGTGTGTGTTAATGTAGGAATGAAGAGAACTTGTTGTAGGTCGATACTTATAATACTGTTAATAGATGTTGGTTCTTGCGGTTTAACTTCATATTCTTTCATCACCGTTCTTGCACATTCTGCTTTTCTTTGATGAAGTTCTAATTTTTGACGAAACTTTTAATTTTATTTTGATATAAATCACAATTCGAGCATGTGTCTGATCTTGGACGATCAAACCTTAGGTTAGGATAATCTTTCTTGAATGTGTCGCAAAAGTATCTATATGATGCAATAGTTTCTAGATATTTCTTCTTAAATGCTATATAGAATCGATTCATGTTAAGGTCCGGGCTAAGAAACTTCTTTTGGGATTTTTTCCGACTGTAGTGGTTCTCTTCAACAGGAAATGCCTCAATATGAGCCCGGATTTGTTCACGCAGTTCAGGAAGATATTTTCTGGGTTTCTTTGCAGAGCCTCGCTTATCTACATCCACAGTATGACCTAGCTGTTTCTTCTTTGTTAAAACTTGCACCCTTTTATGCGACAAATCAAAAATTTCGGCATTCCTGAACGTGAACACCTTTACATAAAAATTATCACACTAGTGTTAAAAGTATTTTTAAGACGCTCATGTTATAAAACTCAATTTTTAATCCGCTTAGTTTGCATTAAAAGTATTACTTTTAGTGACAGTTGTATAAATATATATGTATATACAGGGTGGCCCATTAGTGCGTGGAAGCTCGATTAATCCGACATTGTAAAAGATATTAAAAAACTTTATTGAGGAAATGTGTAGGTATTCTTCAGCTTCATATTTTAAAATTAGTTGCAACTATACAGGATGTTCTATAACGCTGTACCAGACCAAACTTCTATTTGTTTAAATGGAACGGTATACTTTGTTTTGCATTTTTAAAATCTGCTTATTTTTACGACCGTTTTTATATACGGTTTGCCGAATCTATACCGGATATTTAAACAGTTATGACCATTTTTACGTCTAAATTAAGGTGTATTAAGAGAGTTAGTTCCGGCATGAAACAAAATATACAAACTTTTTCGTACCACTACATGATTTGGCCACGTCTTCTCTTTCCGCTGGTTCAAGAATTTAATTAAAAAAAAAATCATTTATACAGGGTGAGTCAAAGCTCGGATCTTTAATTTTCTTATTAAATTTAAATGGAACTCCCTATATTTTTTATGATGGTTTGATAGATATTTATCGGCTCTTTCATTTTTGTGAACCATTCCCTATACCTAACTCTTGGGGTTTAGAAGATATTTTAAATATAATATGAAAAATTGATTTATTTTTAAATTTTATGAATTACCAAGTTAAACAAGTTAGATAAAAGAAAAAGTATAACATAAAAGAAAGGGTATACTAAATAAAATTTTCAAAATGTTGACCCATAACGTCAATACAACGTTGCAGCCTTAGTTCAAACGATTAACTGACATTTGTTAACATTTCTGTACCAATACTCCGAAAAGCTTCTCTTATTCTTTCCATCATATTTTCCCGTGTTGTTACCGGTACTTGATACACACGATCTTTTACGTAGCCCCACAAGAAAAAAATCAATTTTTGTCAAGTCCGGGGATCGAGCTGGCCATGCCACTCGTCCTCCTCTTCCAATCCACCTGTTGGGAAATTTAGTATTGAGGTAGTTGTCGATTACTGCAGTGTTATGTACCGGAGCGCCATCGTGCAAAAACCACATTCGTTGACGTATGTTCAAAGGTACAGTGGTAAACTGTTTTGAAGGAAGTCTAAATAAACTCGGCCATTCACACGTCCATCAAAGAAATGTGGTCCAATAATACAATTTCCAACTATGCCACCCCAAACGCTTAAAGACCACCTAATTTGGCTGTGTTTTTGAGTGATACGAGGATTGTCGGTAGAATAATAATGGAAGTTGTGTTTATTCACGCTTCCATTTCTGTGGAACGTTGCTTCATCGCCAAAAAGAAGACATTCATCAAAATCTACCCGATCATGGATTTGTTGTTGAGCCCATTCGCAAAACGCAACCCTACGGGGAAAATCTTCGTCCAACAACTCTTGATGTAATTGAATGTGGTAGGAATGGAATTTGTGCTTTTTTAATATCCTTTGAATGGATGTTCGATTAATATTTTGTATGTGTGAAATATCGCGTTGACTACTATGTGGATTTTCTATAACGCATGCGATCACATGAAATTCATTTTTCTCGGCAGTGCATTTTTTTCCCTTTTATGTTTTTCATATTTTACTGAACCGGTACGGTTGAAACGGTCGATTAATCTTTCCAATGTTTCCTTTTTCGGTTGTCGTCGTGCGGGATATCTTGCTTCATAAACTCTTTTTGCAAGAACGCAATTTTTCGAACACTCTTCCAATACCCAAATCATATCTATTAATTCTTCAGCCGAATAATTCATTTTGAGAATGTATTTCTACAAATTACTGCTGTTGTTGTATTATTTGACGTTTTCGTGATATTTCCCCGCCAGCGCCACCAGATATTGGTCGGCTTATACCTGCTATTACTACTACTTACGTGCTAAAAAAGCAATCTTCTAAACCCAAAGAGTTAGGTATAGGGAATGGTTCACAAAAATAAAAGAGCCGATAAGTATCTATCGGGCCATCATATAAAATATAGGGTGTTCCAATTAAATTTAATGAGAAAATTAAAGATCCGAGTTTTGACTGACCCTGTATAAATGAATTTTTTTTAAAATTAAATTCTTGAACTAGCGGAAAGAGAAGACGTAGCCAAATCATGTAGTGGTACGAAAAAGTTTGTATATTTTGTTTCATGCCGGAACTAACTCTCTTAATACACCTTAATTTAGACGTAAAAATGGTCATAACTTTTTAAATATTCGGTATAGATTCGGCAAACCGTATATAAAAACGGTCGTAAAAATAAGCAGATTTTTAAACTGCAAAACAAAGTATACCGTTCCATTTAAACAAATAGAAGTTTGGTCTGGTACAGCGTTATAGAACACCCTGTATAGTTGCAACTAATTTTAAAATATGAAGCTTAAGAATACCTACACATTTCCTCAATAAAGTTTTTTAATATCTTTTACAATGTCGGTTTAATCGAGCTTCCACGCACTAATGGGCCACCCTGTATATATGAAAAGACTATGACATACAAGACAGCATGTAATATTTTACAAGTTTTGGTTTTTCTGACGAAGGTAAAATAAAGTTACTAAAGCTTAAATGTGTTTTTAACTCGTCCAAAATCTCATAGTTAGGCCGCTATGACAACGAAACCTTCCACGCAATCTTTATAAATACTACTGTCAAGAAAAGGAACTACTTCTAATTAAAAGAATTGTTTTCTTTGGCAGATCAATTATATGATCGAGTGGTTGGTTTAAATTTTATTATAGAAAGGGGGGTGAGCTTTCAAAGAGGCTTCCTACATTTATTAGAACCCTATAACGAACTGTTGCCAGCTTTCCTAGTTTTGTGCTTGACAAGATTCCAATTTTTTTTTGTTAGCAATGGATGTTGCTTGTTATTAATGTGTTGGTGGAACTTACAAGACCTGTTCGGATCTTGCTATTTAATCACACAGCTAATTATGCTAATTATCCACATCCTTACACATCACATCATAGTAGTCTATTTTAGATTGGTGTAAAAAATATTGTTTATTCTTTAAAACAGTTTCTATTTTCAGTTATCAATCTCTAGAAAATGATGTGGTAGTGTTCTGGTTCCTATACTTCTCGTTCTTCCTTGGGCGGAGTTGGATTAACTTGTCAGGAAGATTCGTCTTCATTCTTGAGCTTAAAATCTAAGAATTACTGCATTTTTCGTGGAAGAACAAAGGAATCTGAATTCTATAATAATTGATCATCGTATCGATCAAGTCAGTCACTCCAATGCAATCATTGTATTCTACAACAATTTTGAGATCTTAAAAACTTTATCTGCAGTATTTCTTACACCGCCCCCTACCATTAGATGCCAAAAATACAAATTTCAAATCGTATTTAGATGCTAGGAAGTAGTGTAATTAGAAGGTGAACAACAGCAGAACTAACCAACTGCTTCAATTGACTCTTGTTGGTTTTGTCCAGTAATCTCTTATTCTTGGATATTTTACTTCCCGCACTAGTGTACTCAAGTCTACAAATCTTATTAGTTCTCCAAACTTCTACTGTACTGTATTAAATAATTTAGTACATATTTCATTTATGTAGAAGATAAACCATCATTTAACAGCCAATAAACGCAATATATGAATATAATTTTATCGTGAATTCACGACGAGGCCTTTCGAAAAGCGCAAGACTATTTAGATACTTATCACATCCCAGTTATAAAGCTTTCCGAATTATTCCACTTGTTATCGCTGGCTCAATGTACATTATACAACACATACTGTACACAATACATTAAAAAGACTTGATATGAACTTGAACTCGTACATCTTGAACTGATGCAAGGTCGTATGGAGATCTCACGACAAAGGATACAACTTTTCATCCTGTCTATACCTCTAAATACAATCGTGAATATTATAAAGTTGACAAACCAATAAAAATAAAAAATTTCCACTAAAATAATTACTTTTATAAATAAAATCGAATCTAAACGCAAATTATAGATTAAATTTGATTATATTTTTCGAACTCCCCAAAATATTTGATCCTGATTTTAACCGGAGATCGTACAGTTAATGTCGTCCGTGATTATACACCAATAAACTTTAATTCAGCTTGCTTATATCCCAGCCCGTCGTATTCAAGTTCGCTAATAATCAACTTCAGAATCAACGTTCGTCGATAAACCGAGTTATTTCGTACTTCAACAAACCAATGCCTTACGAGTCCGTCACATATAATTAGCCCCGAGCGACCAACATAAATTATGATGTTAACTATTTATAGGAAACGCATCGGGGCTTTTTGATTTATACGTGTGTATACGTTCCTGTTGCGTTCAGTTCGTTTTTGAAATTGCGAACTTGCTTGTTTTGACGATTGGATCGCTTTGTGGAAGGTGAAGGAATTCAGGTTTATCGACCGAGAATGTGGATTATGAGCGAGGAATAAATTGCCGTGTATTTTAAGGAGATCCGTCGAGATTCAATCGAACAATGTCAGATCTACAAGCGCTCAAATTTTTCGGGATATTTTTCACATCTACAAAACTGAACTTCAAACAAACCATAAGATATTTCTTAGAGTTGTCAAAACAGTTGTCATTCTTTACACTTTAATATTAACAATAATAACAAAATATTAATAAATATAAATTTATTCTTGAAAATATCAGTTGCTCTCTTCTTCTCTATCTTGTTGGCCCACCACAACAGTTTGGAACGCTTCTTTGAAAAAGACAAATGAATCTTCCTTCTGCCATTCTTCTCCGTATTGTTTTTCTAAAAGTTTTGTTATACTTCGTTAATGGGAACTCCATGTTGTAGGGGTGTGGGCTCATCTGGAAAATATTCTTCCACGTTTGCATAAGCTTTTGGATATACAAAAAACGTCGTTTCTCTTACAAGTGAAATGTTTTTTCCCTTAGACAGAACTATCCTTTTTGACGGTGGAATCTTAAAATGCCAGAAACCCGGTTGCTTTAGAACCTTTTGAGCTTCACTTCTCCAGTCCTTGACCACAACATCATTTCCAATTTTGTAAACTTTAGCAAACTCTTTGATTATGTCGATGTATTCTTCAGGATGGACTACTTCTGGGACTTTCTTATATCATCTCTCAATTTGCCCAAACACACGGTCGGGTGGAATGTAGGAGTGCCTCCACAACTGGGAAAACCATTTCAACCAACTCTATATTCGTAGGAGCTTCATACTGCAGCCAATAATTTAACATTCCAATTATTCTTATGTTTTTATTTTGTGACCCACATCCATCACAAATAAGGCGTAGCATTTTAATGTTTTCCTCAAAATTAAAACTTGAAACTGTTATGGTGTACAGGAGATGCGATTTCGTTTGAACTTCTGTGATAGTTTAATTCAGTCCAAACATAAGAGCTAACAGTATTTGGATTTAACTTGCTTTTCGACTGGTCCGGGAGTTTGAGAAGCGCCAAATTCTGCTGGCAGTCAATAAAAAATGTGACCAATTCTCCTTTTTCGTCTTTCACCAATTGATAGGAAGCATGATTGAGATGACCTCAACAGGCTAATTTCAAAATCTATAGAAGACAAAGAGATAGCCGTAGCGACTTTCCTGGATGGGCCGAACCAGGAAAAAGCGTCGCTATTTACTCTGACAGCCAAGCAGCACTTAAAGCGATTAGTTCCGCAAGTGCTGACTCAAAGCTGGTTTGGGACTGCTAAATGAGGCGGGCACCCTACGGAAAATTACTTTGGCCTGGCCCAGCCACACGGGAGTGAAGGGAAACGAGGCGGCCGATGAGCTGGCCAGATCACAAATTAAGAGGTCCATCTACGAATGGTCACAAAACAAGTCCAAGGAATGGTGGGAAAGATCTCCAGGACAAAGACAGGCTAAGGAGTTCCTACGGGAACAGAGGCCTAAGTTTACTGAAGACCTACTGAGTAAAGACAGGAAGTCTGATGACCGGTCATTGCAGACTGAATAGGCATATGTTTAACATAGGCCAAGAGGAAGAAGAAACCCCAGTTCATGTTTTGTGCCACTGTGACGGCCTAGCGAGGACAAGGTTTCTAGTAATGGGGGTAGAGAACCCCACAGCCAACGGCTACACAAAAGAGCCGCTCTCAAAAATGATAAGTCTGATTAAGAAGGCGAAACTAGAGAGCTTTCTCTAAGGTAAAAGGGATCACAATAGACCTGTAAAGGTCGCGGTGAAACAGGCCCGCATGCCACCCCACTCCTAACCTAACCTAACCTAGGAAGCATTCGCCCTAAGTGTATGTAGTTGCTGCTTTCGTCATCGTTCAGCTTCTTCTTTATGTTAATTTTATACTGTAGACAAGTGGAGCACAAGTCTGTTTTCGGTGTGTCAACCCCAACATTAAAGTTTTTGTTAATGTAGTCTCTGAAGAAACATTCTTTCACTTTTAGTTCTTCATTATTAGCCATTTTGTCATTGTACATCTTTCAAAGCTTAGCAATGCTTAGATCAGCAGGCAAGTAAATTCGCTTGAAAGTTTTTGAACGGCAATAATGAGATTCTGTACATTTTAGAGATTCAATGGATTCCTTTATAGCTTATCTCTTATTTGAGTTCCTAAGTCCAACTCGATCTCCTTCTCTATTTTCAACTGGTATTGTCGAATGATCTTTATATTTTTTTAAACATACAAAATTCGACTTTCTTGACGTCTAAAATATCTTGGAAGGCCTGTTTACATACCGGAACCATTAATCCATCTCTTCTCTTAACTTTGAACGCAGAATCCAAGATTTGGGTTTATTCCCAGTTTCTGTTCACTTTCTATTCCTTTTTGCCTACATATCTTGCCTCTCTTTTCTTTACGTTTCTATAGAAGTTTGTACGAAAGTCTCTAACATCCCACATTGAAAGGGCTGATAGGGCTTTTGAAACACCTGTAGAAGCAATCATAGAGGATTGTCTTAAATTAAATTAAACAATGCGAAGAAACATATTCCAGTTCATAATCCCATCTGATCGCCTGGTATTAATTCGCATCAGTTAAAATTAATCCTTTTGTGTTTATTATTATTTAATTCTAATTCTATTCACGCGGTCACAGAACGTATCAGGGCCACGGATCTAATAGACACGGAATCCAGTCGTCAATTCTTAAACTACGCCTCGGTAAAGGCAGGCGTTCGTTGTGAGCTTCTCACACAGCAACGCAGCAAAATATTTGATCGAAATTTAGATACAATACAATTTCAACAAGTTTCAATAGTTCCTTTCATTGTTCCGTTTCAATGCGTTCAAATTAATATTATCTCCTCCTCTATATGTGTTCTGTTCGCTTTTATTCATCTCTTTTATTGTTATTGTACGTTATTTCGCGTTCTTATTTGTACATAGTTTTGTATATATATATATAGGTATATTACTTTGTGCGTTGTATTTCACGTATGTAGCATTCTCTGGTATTATTTTAATTATGAAAGAAAGCCGGGCTCTCTGCGGGTTATATACTGTGTAAGACGCGTTTTTTTAAAAGCGGCCACACGAGGCCAATACAGGCCAATTTGTCTCGTGGAAACTAGCTGCCACAATGACGATAACAAAGCCATATATCATAATAATTACTACTGACTAAAATTCTTTCAGTTTCTTAGTGTATGTATGTATATGTATGTACATATATACACGGTTATTTATTTGCTTCATTGTATAAAGAGAGTCGAAGCTAAAGAACGAACTAAACAGAGAAGACGAAAAAAAAAACGGCAAACGATCACAAGATGCCATCATTGAAAAAGGTCTGTTCGTAATTTATTGCTTTCTTGAACAGGTATAATTTGTTGTTTTCACGAGAATAATAACAACAAAATATATAAGCGATGATCGGTTAAAACGAAACAAAAGAAGCCTTCGGGGATAAATTAAAAATTTTACCTTCGAATTTGTAAAAATTATAAAATTAAATTTATTAAAAAAAAATATCTGGATACAAGTTGTGGTGTTTAAGTTGATTAATGAAGTTTCAAGTTCTCTCCCTTGTTTCGCTTCTGTAGCCGGTCTTTACGCGAATAAATGCTCAGTCGCCGGTTAGGTACGGTTGTCGAACGGGAATCGATTTTAATTAGCCACACCTGTCAGGTATTTTAACAATATCAGCGCCTGTTCTGACGTAAATCTTTTAAAATTGAGTAATCGAAATGTTTCAATAAACGTAAATTTTTTTGATTTTTATCAGGGAACTTGTCTAGTATTTAAATTCAAAAACGATAATACCAACAATTTTTTTTTATTTTCTTCCTTTTTTTTACATAAACGAATCGAGCCGTGAAAGCCTGCATCACGAAAATTCAGTATGGATCAAACAACTTATTTCTCTTACACTGCTATCACATTTTTTTTAAGTTTTCACCAAATCACCAGTTGTAAAAAAGTCACCAGACAGAAATGTTTCCCAATTTTTATGAATCTAGGGACATTTTTGTTGCCTACTCAGGTCACTTCAAAATGATCGCAGTGTATTATTTAACAGCTGTAGTTAAAAATATTTCAAGAAAAACTGCATTTATCATTTGGAAGCTATTAAAAATATTATATCGGTTATACTGGGTGAAGCTGTAAAGGCTAACATCTGCTTTTACAGTTTGACAGCTACCAAAAGTTCGAACTTCAAAGATTATCCAAAATTGCTGAATTATTTCAAGTATATTGCGCCAATCGAACCAGTAACCAGCTGTAAGAATTAAATTCTGAAAGACTTTTTTGCAATATGACAGCTATGGTTTGATGAGAACGTCACTGAAAGCTGTCAGATGTATTTGAAGGAGCAATGCAGTTTGACAATTGTTTGAAGTAATATTAAAGCTATTGTATCTTGCGAAACCAGAAATAAGTATGTAACTGTTTTCGTAGTTTTCCGAGAGCCAACATAATTCTGTCAAATAGTGAAATTATGTCAAAATATTTGCTTTTATAGTTTAACAGCTGTCAGAAATATTTTGATACCTATAGTTACAAGTATCAAGATAGGAAAATACTATTTTTGGTAGCAATTTTGACAACTATAATTGTCAAATTTGAAAAAAATGAAAGTTAGACGAGAGGAACTGTATTTTCCAGTATGACAGTTGTCAGACGTACTTTAACTCTTGCATCCTCCTAAATCAGAAAGAAATAACTACTTTTATAGTTTCAGAGCTTTCGCAGACAAGAAACGGTTTTTACAATGTGACAGCTATAATATTTTTTTTAGTTACGTCATTCAACGCTATTGGACGTATTTTGACAGTTGCAGTTGTCAAATTTGAAAAAAATATGTTTAGAAGTTGGCAGTTGGCGTAGGTAGTACAGTATTTCGTTGTTACCGACAGTAATGTATTCATCGTGAAACAGCTGTCATTGAATACCATTCGTTGTATACAACCTCTTTTTGAATCATAAATAACAACACTATAATTTATTGAATGTTAACATTTGTGCCGAATCAAGTATTTTTTCGGGAAGTTTTACTTTATTACTTTAATATGAACAAAAGTGCTGCTGAAGCTCATCGTATTTTAGTGGAAGTGTATGGTGAGCATGCTCTAGCTGAGCAAATGTGTCGGAAGTGATTTGCATGTCTTAAAGCTGGGCGATTTTGACTTGGATGACAAGAAGCGACCTGAACAGCCGAAGAAATTTGAAGATAATGAGGTGGAGGCATTGCTTAATGAAGACGAAAGTCAAACAATTCTAGACTTGTCTACATCATTGGAAGTTGACTTATCAACGGTAGGAAAACGTCCTAAAACTTTGGGCATAATCCAGAAGGAAGGACATTTAGTTCTATATGAATTGAAACCGAGGGACATTGAGAGAAGACTTTTGACATGTGAACTGCTGCTTCAACGGGCGGAAAGCATCGAATTGTCACTGGCGATGAAAAATTGATCCATTACGACAATTCGAAGCGCAGAGAGTCATGGGTTAAGCCCGGCTAACCATCAGCATCAGTGGCAAAGGCAAATATCCGTGGGTCTAAGCTCCTGCTCTGCACTTGGTGGCATCAGCGCGGTGTGATTTATTATGAACTGCTGTAGTGCTGCCGTATTTATATTTAAAAAATAATATGTTTGGAAATTTTTAATTGCACTCGATCGACTTAATGTTAAGCCACCTTAGTTTTTCATTTATCTCATCTTTATCCCAGTTCATCGTAGTTTGCATTTGTGGCACTTTTAAGTCAAAATTATTCTTCTGGGATATTTCTTTTACAATATAGGGATGCTTTTTTCGAACAGTCCTAACAAGAGTGTACCACTGATGATAAGGCAAATAAATAGGTATGTGTCTAGCTGCGTTTTCAATAGTACTGTGAACTGAGTCACCCTCATTTTGAGTATGACCACGTTCCAAATAAGTAATTTTTCGTTTTCATCTCTATTATTTTCTGTGTCTTGATATCCTTTTCCATTTATAGTTCAGGTTGTCCTTCTGCAAATCCTACGGGTTTTTATAAAATCAACAAACTTTGATATAAAATCTCGTTGTCGGTTAATGTCTGCCAAATTCTGGTATTCCAGAAATATTTTTTCTCTGTCCTCTGGACAACACATGGACGTTTCAAATGGCGATCCGGCTGTTTCTTTCCTTTCCAATTGGTATACTCTAAGCCCTTATAACTAGATTGTTTTATTATGTTTCTCTTCCATTGCTCTTGATTTCTCTTTCTTTTTCTACTTCTTCCTTTGTTATCATCATGGTCTTGATTGTTGTTTTTTTTGCATATCTTGTCAAAGTCGTTGACGCTGTATTATCTTCCTTATCACTTGATAAATTTTCGTCTGAATGATTGTACTCCCGATCGTTTGGATCGCTTTCCGTTCCATACGGATCTTCAGGTGAAGGTGGTACCAAACCGTCGAATGATCTAGAGCTAACATCGATTGCAGCTGATTGTACAGTTCTTCCAATAACTTCCTTGTCGGAAGAAATCGAACAGGAACCTTCAAGAAGTAAAAAGATTGTTACTAACAATGTTTCTGTCACTTTCTTGGAATTTCTCGTTTAATTTTGGTCATTATAAAAAGACAAAAGCATAGACCTCCACAACAAACACAAAATATTCTAAAAAAACAGGCTAGTTCTGCATTAAACGAACCAGCTTGGCGTGTTATAGGATAGTTTAATTTTGTTGTATTGAAACGTAACCGTTAGTTTGGGCTTTCCGATACTCCTGCACCAAATGCAATGTATTTAAAGGAACATGTAGTCTATACAAACCAAATTCGGTAAAAATAGACTAGTTCTGCTTCGAGAGGACGAAATATTCTTTTTCATTAAAAAAAAACGCCAGGAATTAATTCCAATACCCAATATTATAAATGTTTTAACAATTACATCCGTTATTACACCTCACATCAAAGGCTGCTGTTTCATGGTCACGTCATGTTAGACATATTCTGGCCGGATTTAGCTTTGTGCCATTACGCCAGGAGAACAAGAGACTGGTTAGGTATAAACGGCATCAATTTTGTTTAATCTCCAAATATTCTTCAGAATCTATTGAGGAATTTTGATGGCGGTTGGGAAGCTCAAAATGAGCAACAGGCAAAAAAGACTAAAGTCAGGCAAAAAAAAAATCTTAACAAGATTTTTTCGTGTTTTCTATTTAAATTTCTGTCATTCATTTAACTCTTTTTAGAATCGTAATCTTATGGAAAATCTACACAGTTTTTAAATTATTAATTCGTATTAACTCCTATTTCACCCAAATTTGTAGTGACAGCTTGTATATGTATATCATTAAAGACAACATCAACAAAAAATCTTGTACAAATCAAGGTGCGTACTTCACACGATCTTATTCCATTACATATCATCCAGTATTGAGTTAATAAGAAAGAGAAACAAGAGTCATCGTCCTGCAGTGCCACAATCGTTCTTCGCCTGTGTTATATATATATATATGTATATACACGCCGAAGAATAATAAGTAATTGTCAGGTAATACGGCAAACTACGGAGGTAATTTCATTTGTCACGCTAATTGGATTTCAACTTCTCGTAATTGGCACACTTCCACGTGTGTGCAACAAGCTACGACTGTGTTTTTGTATGTTTGTGTGTGTGGATTCAGTTTGATGAATGTGCATGTGTGAGGAGAGACTGGACCGCTTCAGAAATTACAGCCAATCATTCACGAACCGTCCGAGAACAGTTCTAGATGAGACAGCAATGAGAATTCTACAAGTTGTCCTGGCATATTCTACGAGTGTAGGTATTACTTAGATCGGGTACTATCTCTTGTGTGCGTCAAACAGGATAATTTTAAAATTGTCTCCACTACTAAACATTATATAAATCGATGTAGAGAGAATAGCTTTGTAAATAATGGAGTCGAAGCATGAGGAAGTATGCGTTTAATAGGCTGAGAAGTTGCCGCTTTTAATTCACGTTTAGGAATGTAAACGATTTTTTCCTATAGTACCTAATGCAATGTGACAGGAGAATTTATTCCGCTTATAAATTAATACTAATTATTTATCGATTTTTCATGAATATTATTTTAATTTATAAAAATTTGAATATAAAAAGTAATTTTTATATTTGACGTTAACTAGCGCCATCTATACGGGAGAAACTACACTATAGTCACCTAGGGTAACCGGAGACATCTCTGAACGCAGCGTCAAAGTTCTAGGGAACTGTATTGTTGGTTGCCTAGCGACGCGGAGGCTATTTTTGACGTATCCACAGAGAAATTAGTTTTTTAAATATTAATAGGAGATTATATCAAATTATGATTATAACAGATGTCCATACGTTGCAAAAGCATAATAAAAACCTAGAATTAACTCAATCAAATTTGCATTTCACCTCATTCTCATCTAGAATAGCTCTCTTCATATTTACGTAAACAGGAAGCATTAACATCTGAAATAATCGGAAATTACCGTCATTATAACGTTAGCACACACGTAGGAACCGAATTCAACGGAACGGACGGCATTAATTCGTGTTAAAAATGCGTCTCTAGCTGTGTAATAACGCCGAGACATCATCATCGAGGCCGGCTAATAACACAACACTGCGTTTAATGTAATATGCATATTAGAGTAAGGGACCGTCGGGGGTGAAAACACTGGAAGAAAAAAAAGCACACCTAGGGGATTAATTTCTAGAACTGATTAACATACATAGCACTCCAAATTACTGTATTTAATGTAAATGAATGTGCCTTCTTTGTAAGGTTATTTTTGTGCTGGGGCGGTGTTTACGTTAAAACGGGATGATGGAAGAAGATTAGACGAAAAAGTGCTTTTGCTTGTGTACTATATAGATGATAATTTAATGGAATTAAGTCACGTTCTACTGGATATGTTTGATTATGTAGAAATATTTTTGAATTTTTTAAAAATTGTCAAAATGTCATGTTTAGATGTTTCTGAATGTTTTCCCTCTTGAACGATCGAATAATAGGTCTCGTTTACGTTCTGCAATGGTCTTCTTCGAAACTTCTCTCCTTGTACCTGTGCATACAGTAAAATGGGCAGTAAAAGATCCAATATAGGTTAGAAACGAGCTATAAGAACACTAAGAACGAATCTGAGGGATAAACTGGAACAATTTAGCAGCATTAAGAACTCTAAAAGCAGAATTTTTACTTCTGTTAGACTCCTTTGCATCAAAGGAGGGGGTGTCAGAGGAAAATAATTGATGAGAGACTGATTGGGGTTTATGGAGAGGATGCAACATGATAATTCGAGAAGTGGCAGGACCAAAACAGCAACAAATAGGGAAATGACTCAAAAACTTAAAGCCATAATTCTGGAGGGATCTCCGCACATTAGCATGACATTAGAAATATCTAAGCTTGAGCGTAATCAACATTTTACATGATAATTTAAACATGACTAAGGTCTCAGCCAAGTGGGTTCGACGATTCTTGACACCCGAGTAAAGATTGCGTAGGCTGGACATGTCACAAAGCCATTTGACAATTTTAGAGAAGAATTCTGACTTTTTGGCACAAATTGTGACAGGAAACGAGACTTGGTTATATCACTGCAAACCAGAAACGAAATCAGAATCAATGCATTAGTTTCATAAAACTATGTCAATACTTTTTTGGGAGATTAAGGGTATCCTTCTCATCATCCTGCTGATTTTTATAAACACCTAAAATATGTCCTTAAGTATCCTAGACAGCACAAGATATCTAATAGACGTCTTAGTTAAGTCCATATTATGTTTATACGCCTAGAAACATAAAAAGGACACCTTGTGGATATAATTTCAACGACATCTCTAAAACGTTCATTTATAACATCCACAAGACGTCCTTTAAACGTCTAAAAATATTTTTGAGACAGAAGTTTTATATAACAAAAGCGACGAAAGTGTAAAGCAAAATTGAGCATCCTTGTTAACATAATTGTTGCCATGACCTCTTACAATTGAACAAAACATTCTTTTATGTTTTGCTATTTGTGCATATATGTTTCTCTAGATTCCATTGCTTGTCTATATAGCCTTTCAGCATTACTTCTTCTCCTTCCTATCTCTATCATGCATTTTTTCTTGTAATTCCATTGCTGCCATCGTTTTGACTTCACGAATTTCTGGCCATCTACTGGCCAGAGATAATAGGATGTACTCATCCACAAGATATTTTTGCTGTCTGCAGTCAAAATTGAATCTACTTACATATAAATCAATGTTTAGAACTACCTGATTTATTTTTGTTTATCATTTCATTTCATCTCCTCCTGTCTTTGATCCTTCATCTTTCCTACTTATTCGAGCTTGTTTCTTGAATTATTTCCATGAATAGGTTACTTGTGTTTTGCGGTTCAACTCATTGTATCCATACACTTACGTGAGGAACTAAATTATTTTCTTAATGTGTGTTTTGTCGTGTAGCAATAGAAATGATAATTGTTAAATCTTCTTAAAGCCTGGAATTTTGTTGATACAACAGTTTTTAGTTTTAAAATGTGGTTGTACTACCAATGTGAGCATTATGGTAAGGATACTAAATTGAAGGTATTTTTTGAAATTTTATAGCAGTTTTTAAAGTTTCTGAAGACTGAATTCGTCAGTAGGACATTGTCTTAGTTCACGTAAAGGATGTGATTGTCTCCTAGCCGTCTTAGAATTAAGCAAATCATGCATTTTATAATAATAATAATAATATATATTGTACTACGTTGTATTTCTGATACGAAATTGGAATGGGTCGTGTGTTGGGTACGCGGATACGCCTACAATTTGTATTATTATTATTATTATTATTAACAATTCAATAACAATAAAAATATCCAATAAAAAAATCTGTTTATTTTATTTTTGAAAAGTGAAATCAAAAAAATTAAGAAAACCAGATACAATCTAAATGTAATTTGTTAAAAGATTAAATTAGATTATACAACTACTTATACTTAAAAAAAGGAGGAAAAATGCTTCACTATTAATATTATGGTCTGTGACTACCCGATGTCGCTGATAATTCAAATAACTAGCTATGCTATACGTAGGCAACCCATTAATCAAGTAGAATCGGAAATCAGAACTCGCCCCCTTTACAAAATGTTTACACAATTAATAAATAAATCAGTAGATAATCAAAAATCAAATAAATATAAACTACAGGAAGAACTCAATACACCAGGATGATTTTTATTTTTGACTAACCTTTTCGGTCCGGGATGTACTACGGTGGACTTGACAGCTTTTGATGGGAATTCTCGAGGAGAGGGTGTTTGGAAACCGAAGGAAGATCAATTCATCATTTGTAAAGTCAGTTCGGGAAATATTTTTCTGGTTAGTTTTAAATCTCAAATTCACCTTTTTTTAAATATTTCATATATCTCTTGAGATAACGGTTTTAGGTTAGAATTTTGAAGTTTAACCTTTAAAAAACTACTGGATCAAAAGTAAGGTTAGGAATTTTAGCGGAGCTCAAAAATTGTGCGTCTGTATGATTTCAAAGTTAGAAACGTATCTATTGTTTGTTTCTATGGAAATTAATAAGAAAATCTGCAAATTCAAGGCTGTGATTGGTGGAAATGCGGTGTCATTAAAAAAAAAACAAATGAACATCGTTTTTCCTTTTAAAACACTGGAAAATATTTCGAAAATCTCTTTTTGGATAAGAAAATGGAGTGGAAAAACGAATTCTCCGGGTAAAAATAGGTCTATATTCGGAATTTCGCAAATTAAACATGTTTCCTTTTTTAAATAAAATGTACCTGTCAGCTCCAATGTTAAATAGAAAATTCTCTTTTAAATGGAAATTTGCTGGTGAAAACATGGTGTAAAACGTGTTATTGAATACCTAAGATCATTCTCAAACCTAGCCTGTTACCTGCGAAATGTTATTCAGCGAGTTCTAGAATCTGATTTTATCGGTGAGTTTTTTTTTAAAATGCTAACGGGTTTTTTTTTTAATTTTTCCCACTTTTTCACAATATTATTTACAGTTTAACTATACAATCATAATTCTTACTACTAAGGTTTGAGTTTCTGATATACCGGATTTTATGGGCATTGTAATTGGAAATTTCCTCGGAAAGGATGCAAATTTAACATGACATCAACGTATAAGACTGGATTAGAACATTTTGTAAAGTAAGTGTATTCTTTCTGTATTTTTGACCCAGTGTTTGTGTCGTGTGAGTGGTTGTACGATGAGCTGAATGGTGTCAGACGTCTTAGAACTCCGAGTGCAATGCGAAACTGATCGTCCTTATCATTTCAGCTCGGAAATCCTAAGCTGGACCTTCACCTAAACAGACCATCGCATGTGTCGTGGCTAAGGTGTACAGTACTGTACCAGGACAATATATATTATTATTTATACTGATAAAACATCAAGATAGTCCTTTTAGATGGTTGTGTTAATTCCATGCCAGCATTGTTTGAATATTAAGAGACAATTATCGGATACAAACAAAATAAATAATGTTATTATGTTCCTATACTGAAATTATTTTGATTCTTGGAAAAATGACACCATTCCAAATCTAAATATGTTACAGTGAGGAGTCCCCGAATTAATTCTGTTGTCCTGAATTACTTAACCGTATATCTCGGATAGTAATTCTCTCACAAAACCGAGATCGATAGATTAATGGTACCGTCACTAATCGAAACCGGCAAATTCACAGTTGGACGACGAGACAGTCCCAGAGGACACAGCATTTTCACCTTGCCAGTACATCTTGGATGGATTTCCCAGACACTCTCGTACTATGGAAGCATTTAAAACGATTTTGGCGAAATCGTAAATTAACACGGTTTATGATATTTATCATATATACGAGGTCTAACTATTAAATAACGAAACTGCTTATGAAAGAGTTTTATTTTAAAAATTATTCTACAATCGAATCGTTTTTTTCACTGATCAAAGTAATGCTGAAAGTCTTCTTTTGCCAGAGAATTTAGGAGCTTCACCTCTTCGATCGTGCGCATGTAACGTTTTAAAAACGTTGGTGTAACGTTTTGGAAACATCTTAATATCACAAAAATAAATCCACTAACGTTACAGTTTAACGTTCTATAAACGTTACGATGAGAAACATTTTGTTAGCATTTCGTAGAATTGATACTTGAAAATTGAAAAATGCAGAATTTTCTTTCCAGTTTATTTCCAGAAGTTATGCTTTCGTCTTTTCACACGATTGACTCCACGAAGCCTTCACCAGTACACTTAGCACTTGCACTCTTAATTTCATTGATTTCAGAAGGTTATATAAAGCGGTTTCTTTTCGTATAAAATGAATACGAAGAGAAGATATAGAATGTAGCATGCACTAACACAAATATATTTAATAAATCTAATGTGTACTTCTCTACAGATCCTTTTAGTAGTATTGAACGTTGCAAGTAACCATTATTTAACCTTTTAAAAACGTTTTCGAGCACTGGAGTAGTAGTGCCTAAATAACGCTTCAGAGACAGTGCGTTATGGGCAGGTGCAAGAATCCACGACTTGTTTTTTCACAACTCCAACCGTTTCTTACCAACTCGTTCTTGCAGTGTTGCCAAAACGTTTAAATAGTAAGTTTTGTTTATAGTTTCACCATCTAGAACCAATTCAGTCATTATGATGCCGCTGAAGTCGAATAAACAAAACCATTAGCATAGCTTTAAATTTTGATTTTGACATTTTATTCTTGGCGATGCAGGAGTTTTCCAGTGCATAGATTGCCGTTTAGTTTCAACGTCGTATTGGAATGTCCAGGTTTCATCGCAAGTGATGATGTTTTCCATCAATTCCGGCTCTTCATTTAACCTCTCAAGAAAATCAGAGCGGATCTGTTGGCGGACGAGCTTCTGGTCGGGGGTCACATTTTTTGGGATCAAGCAATCATCCGAATGCATATTCAACGATCTTTGCTCACAATTTCATTTATTTTGTTGACGGTTTGCGGTGTTGAAATAAACACAGGTCCATCTGGACGTTGATCATCTCCCGCCCTTCAGAAAATCTTTTATGCCATTCAAAAACACGTGCACAAGATCGAGAATGCTCACCATAGGCCTCTTTCAACATTTTAAGTATAGCACTCAGTCGGATTTTTTTTAAATTTCATATTGATCCGTTGCTTGTGTTTTTCGTCACACATTGTTATCAGCACTAGAAAAAAAAACACGATCGTTTCTATCCTCTTGCTACTTGGATAATACACAAAAAAACCGAAACAGAGAGGTTCAATAATGAACTTTCTGCCGACACAATTGCCAAGTGGAAGGTACATAAACTTAAAGCCGAAAAGGAAACAGAAAAATACAAATTAGATGCAGAATACAGAGAGGATTTGCAATGATTATTGTGCAGTGTGGTATGAAGCTGTGGCTGGCCTAAATGGTCAAAACATTGTAGATGCAATTTTGAAAGTAATGGAAGAAGAAAGAGATGTAATAGTAATTATATATCAAGGAAGAGAAGACATTTTTCTCAGCCGAGTAGCAATGGCTAAGAGACTGAGAAAAATCTTCTCTGCCGTGGTTTATATAGATACTATTTTTTCCACTACTAGCACATTTAACCGCTTTCTCAATGATAATGTAATATAATAAGCCGTTCCGATAAATGTTTAATTTAAGATATCCATAGAAAACATGTTAGTCTGTAAAAACAAATGAATAAACTTTTAATGTCAAATTGAGATTTTATTCATGTCTTGTCACAATACCAAAAAAAATGTCAGACAGTAGTTGTACTCCTCCAGAAATCCGCAAGGAAGCAAATCAAATAGAGTATCAAAAATACTGGTACGTCAGGAATTAACATGACCTGCAATAATTGCGCTATTAATTATTATTTTAATAAGTAGTGTTTACCAAATTAACCTTTTTTCTTGAATTGCGGATTTCATTCGTGCATCTATACGACATCAATGGTTTTATATTCAAATTATTTCTATTCTATACATTTTTATTGAATAAATCATAATTTTATTATTGTCAATTGTTTTTATTATTTACCAGTAGGAGATAATTTTTATTATCGTGACTACTAGGAGAGAAATTCATCTTCTCGGCCCGAAAACATACCAAATAATGACGTCTTCTAACGCTAGTAGTGGAAAAAAGAATTTATTTTTTTGGGTTGACAATTGTACAGGACAAAACAAAAATTGGATATTGTATATAACTTTAGTTACTACAGTAAAAGAATTTTAATTAAACAATGTCGTTGAAGTAAAATTTGAACGTAGCAATAAAAGCTTAAAATACAAAAATGTTTTCGACGACGATTTTAACTTGATTTCCTTCAAAGAACTATTGACATTACTAAGCAGTCAGATCCCTTGTATCCACATCCCTGTGGATTATCTAAAGAGAAAAAGGAAAAGATATTGACTACTTTTTTTTTTAATGTGTGGTGGGTGCTTAGTTGCAGTGTCTCCGTAAGCTGTATCGCTTGTCTGGCTATCACTGCAACTCTCGCGGTGTAGTTTTTGTGTGTGTATGTTGTGTTCAATTGGCTTTGTGACAGCATCATATCGCCTTTTATGATGCCGCGCTGTTAATCACTTTGCTCCCAACAGCGAATGGCAAGTCGATCCGGGATTAAACTCTCTGAAAAAATGTCACCGTCACTCCAGAGAATTGAACCCCGGCACCTATCGTCCTCCCACAACGATAGTCAGCCGCCTAACCACTGCGGCCATCTACCCGTTGATATCACTTATGCCTATTTCCAGGCGTACATTTTGGTACGATCTTCCGGAAAATTAAACCTCAAGAGATTTAACCAAAGAAATGGCTATCCATGATATAAGTTAAATTATTGTTTCGTGTTTAGCAAATAAATAAATATATAAACTAGTTTTTTTTATTATTATTATTTTTTATTTTTTTATGTGGTGGGTGCTTAGTTACAGTGACTCCGTAAGCTGTATCGCTTGTCTGGCTATCACTGCAACTCTCGCGGTGTAGCTTTTGTGTGTGTATGTTGTGTTCAATTGGCTTTGTGACAGCATCATATCGCCTTTTATGATGCCGCGCTGTTAATCACTTTGCTCTCAACAGCGAATGGCAAGTCGATCCGGGATTAAACTCTCTGAAAAAATGTCACCGTCCCTCCAGAGAATCGAACCCCGGCACCTATCGTCCTCCCACAACGATAGTCAGCCGCCTAACCACTACGGCCATCGACCCGTTATATATTTACATATGGTTTTGCTTTATTATTAAGTTTTTATAAATATGTCCATGTAAAAGCACGCATATACTGTGTTTTTGAGTATTATGTAGAATAGTATTCGTATAAGTTCTAATTACCAAAGTTTTTGGCACTTTTCCCAAGACTTTTTTTTTTTTTTTTTTTAATGTGTGGTGGGTGCTTAGTTGCAGTGACTCCGTAAGCTGTATTACTTGTCTGGCTATCACTGCAACTCTTGCGGTGTAGTTTAGTGTGTGTAAGTTGTGTTTAAATGGCTTTGTGACAGCATCATATCGCCTTTTATGATGCCGCGCTGTTAATCACTTTGCTCCCAACAGCGAATGGCAAGTCGATCCGGGATTAAACTCTCTGAAAAAATGTCACCGTCCCTCCAGAGAATTGAACCCCGGCACCTATCGTCCTCTCACAACAATAGTCAGCCGCCTAACCACTGCGGCCATCGACCCGACTTAATAATAATAATAATAATAATAATAATAATACGTTTATTTCAAAGTATACATACATGTAAAAGTAACATAATGTATAAACAGAAACAAGTCAAGAAACAAGATGTCATACACTTAGATGTTGGTATTATAATATTCTTCCAAGGAATATGGTTCTATGTTAGTAAGGTGTCTTTTGAGATTATACTTAAAACTAGTGTTATCGCAGTTTCTTATACTCAAGGGCAAATAATTGTATAATTTAATACAAGAGTAATAAGGACCTTTTTCAGTAACAGTGAGCCTATGTTTCGGATATCGGTAATTAACTGCTTTTAGTCTAGTATCGTAGTCATGGCAGAAATGACTATTGTTGAAGTAGTTTATATGTTTATGCATAAACATTATGGATTCAAATATGTACATTCCATATACAGTTAAGAAGTTATTACTTTTAAACGATCCGCGACAGCTGTCTAGTTTTCTCATATTTAGTATTATACGGATTGCCTTTTTCTGCAACAAAAATATTTTATTTATCTCAGGTGATTGACCCCAAAACATTATTCCGTATCTAACACGAGAATAAAAGACGCTGTAGTACACAATTTTCAAATCGGGAATGTCCAAAAGTTTTTTCAAGTTAAGAAGACCATAGCATGCAGTACTAAGTTTCAAACACAGATTGTTAATATGCGAAACCCATTTTAACTGATGATCAATATACAATCCCAGAAATCTAGTCGCTTTTGTTATACCGAAAGTATGACTATGCAAATTCATAGACACAGGAGTAGTACCCGATGCCGAACTCTTAAAGATCATGCATACAGTTTTGTCCTGATTCATCTGTAAATTATTGTTGGAGAACCAGTTTTCGAGAGAATAGAAGTAGATATTACATTCATTGACAATTCCAGCATAATCCGCCCCTCGCACCAAGAGATTAGTGTCATCAGCGTAGTTGATTATTACGTGGTCCGTTTGTTCTGCTACTTTGTATATATCATTTATAAAGATGTTAAAAAGTAGTGGGCCTAATATACTACCCTGAGGTATACCCCTCTCCACTGTAGTGAACTTGGAGTACAGAGTCTCTCCATTCCTGCTTACCATCACTATCTGCTTCCTGTTAGCAAGATAGGATCTCAAGAAGTTGTTTGCTATGCCTCTAATTCCGTATTGCTCCAATTTCGCAATTAATATTTGATGATCAACGCTGTCAAATGCCTTACTTAGGTCGAGAAATAAACCGCATGCTAGTTCCCTATTCTCGAGCACTGATAGTATTCCCTCTGTATATTCAAATATAGCTGTTTCAATCGATTTGTTTTTGGTAAGACCGTGTTGGAATTTATTGAGCATGTTGGACTTAGTGAAAAATTTAGTCAGTCTTACAAATACTAAATACTCAAATATTTTGGCAAAATTGTTCAAAAGACTAATTGTCCTATAGTTCCCGTAATCATCATCAATTTTTAAACATATTGTGTTTTACATTGGAGCAGCC
This sequence comes from Holotrichia oblita, assembly GCA_023690525.1. Lineage (NCBI taxonomy): Eukaryota > Metazoa > Arthropoda > Insecta > Coleoptera > Scarabaeidae > Holotrichia > Holotrichia oblita. The sequence continues at coordinate 94,437,091 of CM043021.1, read as the reverse complement.
GAGCTACATTCGTTTCGCTCCCTCCCCCTCTAGAATGACGCCTTCTGCGCATACAGTCTCGTTATTAAATAGCGAGACCTCGTATATATTTTAATGTGAAATTTGATTTATAATAAAATCAAGAAAATGTGAGTTTTACTTTTTAAATTAAAATTTGGGGTTTAAAAAAAATTAATCTCAGGGGTTCGTGAATTTTTTGCTCTACAGCAGGTGTAGAGAACAGAATACGAGACCTTATCGTACGTTGAACAAAATACCCAAATGAAAAAAAAATTCTAAATTTTACAAGACAAAAAGATGTTTTACAAAAAAAAATAATTTTATTTTCTTCAATAAACCTAAAAAAAATTTGTTTACACTGTGCAGAATGACGTGGCAATCACCACAACTAAATTATTATTTATAAAGACCTTGTTTGGTAGTTTTTGAAATTTTCTCCAACTTTTTGTTGGGACTTAGAAAAGTTCTGTAAAAAAAAATTAACTTTGAAATTTTTATTTTTTTAATTAAAATAAATAAATTTTATCCGTTTAACTCAATTTACAAAACAAAAAATTATTTCTAAAAAAAAACTACCAAATAAAAAAAATTCTAAATTTTTCAAATACTATTTTTGTACTAATTTACTAAGTTTTAATTTTCAAAAAAAAAATATTTTTCTTAAATTTTTGCAACTTTCCAAACTTAAAATTACTTAAAAATTAAATTACCTTATTTTACGTGTGTGAGTGTGTATGTGTGTGATTTTGGAAGCGCCTAGACGGATGTTGGATGGACGACGTCCTCTTCGTAGGAGTAATTAAATTTAAATTAGGTGGAAAATTTTGATGTTTAAAGTACTTTTTCGAAGATAATCGTTGATTTGGGCCCACGGTGCACCGGGGTAATTTTAATAAAATTTTCGTAAAAAATTAAACGCTCTGTTTGACGATCTATGCAAAAAGCGGAAGTTTGTTGTTCTCGCACGGCTTTTTATAGGTGATTCGCAATTGTCTCTAAATTTCATCAGAAATACCTTTTGATAGTCATCTGTCAATCACGGCAATCAACGATCGTTGATGGAAGAAATACACAGATCAGATAGTTGGTTATAGTTTAATGAATATTAAATTAATTTGGTGTTTTTTTATCTTTTTAGATTACCTACAGCTGGATGATCATCTGTCAAGTGACAAATGGAATTGTAAACATTGAATAAAATGTAATATAACATTACAATATATATCCTTGTCGCATCAAGTCAAAATCGATCAGATTTTCGCCCATAATTACAAAAATTAAAAAGGAAATCATTTCGATTGATTACATAATATTTCAATCTATTTCTTCTCGACGCTTCCGCAATAAATTCCACAAGCAATATAGGTAGGTACTATATCTAAAATAATTCTCGCCCAAGTTGGAAAATTCAATATATTGTTTCGCAAACACGGTTAGCAGTAACACAATTCTTCCGTCCGGTAAACAATTACAAGTTTACGGTGCAAACACGTCGTATATAGCTCGGGTAGGACACGGTCGAATATAAGTGGGTCGAAAAGTGAACGACAAAACTGATTTCGCCGTGGAATAACATCCAACACTGTCACGTACAGTTATGACATCTGCCGACTTATCATAAACAAGGGTTGCTAAAATTACGATTTCGAGATTTTAGGTCGGATGTTATAATCGCGTTGATAACAATTTAAAACAGTTTAAGCAAGTTCTAGTAAATATAAATAATTTTTTTAAAAACATCGCTACAATAAAAAGAATATTCTCTACAGTATCCATTTTGTAAATTTCCAATTTAAAAAAACGCAGCCGTAGATTGTAATATGGCGTCAACGCTACACACAGTCCTTCTCATTTACTTTTATAATATGCTTTCGCACAATATCAATTAAATATGTACGACCCAGTTATGCATATAGAGTAACTGTACGGGTTGGCTATCTCGAAATCTACACAAAAGAGCCTGTTGGCTGTCCCCGAACAAAAAAAAACCTATTTATGTTTTTCCTGAAATTGTCTTTTTATTTATATTAATGGCAGTCCTCCCTAGTCGAGGTTGAATTGCATGTTATACTCACTACTACACCGACAGTGTGGGTGTAGCAATTTGGTTGCAAAATTAAACTCAATTGTTATGTATGTATAGGGTACTTGCACCAGTAAAGAAACTGAGCCAGTAAAGAAACAAAATCAAGTTTTTTTGTTATAATAAGCAACCAAAGTTAAATTTAATTTCCCGCCTATATTTAAATGCATTAGGGTCAATATCAGGGTATACAGGCAAAGTTTGTACCATTGTATACCAACTGTTTCTTCAATATGGTATCTTAGCTACATAAGAGTGAGTGAGTACGTGTTGTGATAGAATACAAAAAAATTAAGGTATGTATTTATCTCAGTTTACAGGATGCTGTTGTATTTTTTGCCTAGTTGTATTAAATACATGTTAGATGTTTTTTTTTATTTAAAATATATATGTAATTACTTAGTTAACTTAAATTTCATTTGTTTTTCGACGGGAATAAGTATAAATAAGGGTGTTTCTTTACTAGATCGTAAAACTGGTACAAAACCAATAAGGAAACAAATCGTTTCCTTATTGGTTTCTGCATGTTTTACATTCTGTTACCTTAGACTGCCTTAATTGACGGAAAAAGAAGTGTTATCCAGTAAAGAAACAGGGGTTTCTTCAATGGAAACAAGCTCTTTCTTTTCTGGTACCAACTGTTAAGTATACAAATAATACATGTATTTCCTTACAGGTATGGATAAAAAAAAGGTTCCAGTATGAACATGAGATTCTGCTGAAAGCAATAGATTCAGTAGAAAATGGAGAAATGAGTCTTTGTAATGCCGCTAGGCATTATCAAATTCCGAAAGGAACGTTAAGCAAAAAAATTAATGGTAAGGTGCCCATCGAGCGGCGCATGGGACCAAAGACTGTATTAACATTAGAAGAAGAAAAAAAGTTGGAAACGTGGATACTGAATATGGCAAAACTTGGAGTTCCAGTACACACCGACGACGTTGTAAATGTGGTATCAAAAGTTATTAAATAAACCAACAGACAAACACCATTTGTCGAAAATAGACCCGAAAAGAAATGGGTAAATTTGTTTCTTAAACGCCATCCTGATGTAAAAAAACGAAACACCGAAATTATTTCTAAATCCAGAGCTGCGGTATCTGAAGAAGGAGTTAGAAATTGGTTTGTTGAGCTTGAAAAATATATTGATAAAGAAAAACTCAATGATGTGATAGAGGATGCAACAAGAATTTTCAATTGCGATGAAATTGGGATGAACTTTTGTCCAAAGACTGGAAAGCTACTAGGACCTAGAAATTATAAAAATTTTTATGAAATTCCAAGTGGTCCCGAAAAAGAAAATATTACAGTGCTATGCAACTACTCAGCAGTAGGTATAACAGTACCACCTCTAATAGTTTTACCATATAAACGCATACCTCGGGATGTAGGGCTTTCAATACCAGATAATTATTTTGTCGGTCGGTCAGATTCAAGATGGATTGTTTCTGAAACATTCTTTGAATATATTTCAAACTGTTTTTTCTGTTTGGTTAAAAAGTAACAATATTAAGTTACCTGTAATCCTGTTCCTCGATGGGCATAAATCTCACGTAAATTTGGAAACAGTAAGATTTTGTTGCCTCTATCCCAACTCAACCCACATCATGCAACCATGTGATGTGGCAATTTTCAGACCTTTAAAGTCAGCTTGGAAAAAAGTTGTTCTTCAATATAAGCATGAAAACCAAAAGTATATTTCGATGTTATCATTCGCACCCTTGTTCAAAAAGGCTTTAGACAAAATGACTAATGAAGAGAATAAAAAACGAGTTTAAAATTTGTGGATTATTTCCTCTTGATGAAAACGCCGTAGACTACAATAAATGTATTTCAAATAGAGTGCAACATCTGGAGGAGGATAATAACTTACAGGTTTCTCCTTCTCATGATGATTTTAATACGGTTCTTAAAGTTCTGGATTTTTATTTCCCAAATATATGCCAAAACTTTGAAACATCTGCGTCTACGTCTACTGATTCCCTTTACAAGTTTTGGCTTTTTTGTAAGCAAAACGGAGAAACTGACCTTGGCAGTAATGAAACAGCGACCATAATTAATAATGAAACTGTGACAAACGATTTTCTAGACAATATTCCAATAGAATTTGACGATATACGAGGGAGCGTTTTTATATTCGCGGAATGGGGGATAAGGGGTGGAAATAAAAAGCAAAATTATTTTTCTTTTTCAACATATTCACCTGCAAGACGGATACATTTTTCACATCTTTCAATTAATTGATTTATACCCTCATAAAAAAATGATTTCTCTTTATCTGCAAAATACGCCGAAACTGCCTCCTTGACTTCATCATCGGCAGTAAATTTTTTACCCCGCAGCTCTTTTTTCATTTTCGGAAACAGGTAATAATCACTCGGGGCCAAGTTTGGGCTGTAGGGTGGGTGATTCACAATTTCAAAGCCCACCTTATGCAGGGCAGCTAACGCAACGCGGCTCTTGTGGACGGGCGCGTTGTCGTGCAAAAGCAGCACACCTTTCGTCAATTTTCCCCGTCTTTTCTCTTTAATGGCTTCTTTTAGTCGCTCTAATATTGAAGCGTAATATTCTCCGGTTATAGAAACACCTTTATCTTTATAATCAATCAACAATATTCCTTTCGAGTCGCAAAATACCGTTGCCATGAGTTTCCCAGCTGATTGTGACACTTTAAATTTCTTGGGAGGTGGTGTGCCCTTTTTCTGCCACTGCATGGAGTCTTGTTTGGACTCAGGTTCATAATGATGAACCCAAGTTTCGTCTCCAGTAACAATTCGACTCAATACACCATCCTTGTCTTCATTACAGAGGCCCAAAAATGCACGCGAACACTCTACGCGCTGTTGTTACTTGGTTGACGATAGCTCAAAGACTAATTGTCTAATAACAATGAAACTTCATATTTATACTAATTATGAGTCGCTGCACAGGCCACGCCCCTAATGCGCCTAATCACCCCCCTACAACCCGCTCATTCCGCGAATATAAAAACGCTCCCTCGTAATAATTAATCCACACGTTTCAACAAATGACATTATTGAAATAAGTTGTAACAAACAAAATTTTACTGAAATACATCGTTCTTCATCGACTACAGACACTGAAAATTTAAATAACAATTACTTGGAGAACCAATCTGTATCGTTCATTCAAAATTCTACATCCAATAGCCTTGAACATGTTCATTATTTGAACAATGTTCATGATGATCAGACTATTTTAGTGGATAAAACAAACACAATAGAAATTAAAAATCAAAATCTAATAGAAAATATTACTGATTGTAAGCAAATACCAACAGAAGTTAGTGTAACTGATAAACCTGAAAAAGGCAATTTACCTCAGATCTCTACCAACTTGAATAACAAGGTACAGATAATTTCAGATGTTGTTAGTAGAAGTGCTTCACCGTGGGATAATCACTTGCATTATCCAATTAAAGATGAAAAGAAGACAGTAAGACAAAGCAAAGTACAGCATCCGTATGCGATAACGTCAACGGCATATAAAGAATATTTGATTAAAAAACAAGTGGAAAAAAATGATAAGGAAAAACAAAAATTAATAAAAAAAAGGAAGAATATCGAAAAAGAAAACTTACAATTAGTGAAACGAAATAAAAAACAGGAACGTGTAAGTCAAGTAAGAAAGTTATCCGAGTTAAATGACGATGCACCTTTAGCAACTTTGTGTCTTTTAAAAGTAAATGACTATGTATTAGTGTCGTACGAAAACAAAATTTATCTCGGAGTTATAAAATCGTATGACAATTATGGAGAGTATGAGGTGGCAGTAATGGAGGAAACTCTGCAAGGAAAATTAAAGAACCTACACCTGTTAATTCCAGAGGATTATTTACCATACCAGAAATTAAAAATGTTAATAATGTATAAATAGTTTTGAAAATTTATATACCTACCTAGTGCAAAATTCTGTTAATAAGTTGATGGTAAATAATATGTTTCTTTACTAGATATAAATATGTTTCCTAATTAGGACTATACATTTCCTTATTAGTGCCTGTATCAATTTTTGAAATTTTAATTTTTAATAAATTCCGTTGAAAACAAATGCAATTCTCTTTTATCTGAAATGATTCCCAACAACTTAGGTTCTCCTAATGTGCAAGAAAATTTTTGTTACTACCATTTTCCAATTTTTGGTAATCGACTAAACACAGAAATTGTATTGTGTGATTCCTCACTGGTGCAATTACCCTACAATGTAACATAAATAATTTTTTTTTTGTTTATTAAGTTTAACACCTTTAAATTATTTAAAATATCTCTTTATATGCGTTCATGCATGTCTGAGGTACCTATAAATCTAACAAAATATTTCCTTAGTTCCGGTCCACATGTCGGAATAACTATGGCGCATTTCCTCGTCGGGCATTATGTAGGGGCCCCCATCTGCATATATCCGACATGAATATTGAAAGAAATCCAATGGCAGTGTAAGTTTAAATCAACGAGACGCCATTGGCCTTTAGAAACTGCCAGCTATTCATAGTTGATGTGCTTTATACGGTACGTCTATACAATGAGTGTGTAAGCTGATATCCCGAACCCTCCACACATATTTACATGTACATAACTAGAAATGAATACTTCTTATGTGCTGTTTATATCTATTCAATTTTATATACAAATAAATTTGTAATTATTGATGATTATATTTGAAACCACAGTCGAAGTTAATACCATTGAAATATTGCATTCACTACGCAAGTTTAATTAATACCTCGTCGAACGTATATGGGAACATGATATGACTTTGCGGGCTTGGACGTTTAATATTGTTTACAGTCAGGGAAAATATGCAATTAATATGGGCTGTTGCAATTAGTCTTTGTTAAAATTAATTACGAATCGCAAGCCTAACATCACAGATCGGTTCATCATTATTATAATACATATTAGGTTATCGGACTTTGTTGATGTTATTGAATAATCGGTTAATAAATTTGATTGTGTAAAATTCTTGTAGGGCGATGTTTCCAATTTCATTGTTATAATATTAGTTGCGGTTTTTACCTACCTATAATCATGAGTGGGAAAACCATTACTCTAATTCATGTATTAATCTTTGATGCTGTGATTAGACCCCCTTAAGAAAAGCCAGTAATTGGTTATTGAGTTGTATATCTAAATGTTTGTAATCTGTGATATCTTCAAAGCATTGACATTAGATTTATTGGTCGACAAGGGCAATCTTCTCTTTTTTATCACTGCACGAAATTCGATTTTTCCCATTTGCTTGTTACACAAAACACATTCTTAAACAACAACCATTGACTAGGTGCTATAGTTGACCGGATCTAGCCCTCAGCGACTTTTTCCTGTTCCCAAACCTGAAAAAAATCGCTGGCAGGAAAGAGATTTGCCTCAAATGAGGAGATCATCGCTGGTACAGATGATTATTTTGCAAACCTCGAAACATCCTACTTTTCCGACAGTTTGAAGAGACTGGAGCACCGTCTGTGAAGAAGTGTATTGATCTTCGAGGAGACTACATCGAAAAATAAAAATAAAAATCTACACCAATACCGTGTTGTCGTTGTGGTGTCGATTCCGGAAACATTTCAGGTCACCTTCGTATGTCAATGCATTTATCGTTAAAAATATAATACATTTTGGACTGCTTTTTGAAATTACAATTAATATTCAATATGCCCGATGATAGAATGATAGATAAATTCGGTTTATGGAAATCTGCACAATCTATTCTCTCTACGTTTTTATCTCCTATTTCTTTTAATCCATTGAAATGAAGATGACTACTAAATCAACTTTTTTCTTAATTGTCGCTTTTTGGGGTATTTTTTCAAAACATAGCTTAAAATTATCTTAAAAATGAAAGATAGAGATGTTGCCTCGTATATTTGGCGTCATTTTCACCATTTTGCTATAGTGTACGATGTTAGAGGACAGTGTCTACCTTCAATATAAACTAATTGCAGCATCATTGGTTAGATTACCTAAACAGATGAATAATACACTTATTATTCATCTTTCTGCTACTAGAGTATAACTACTTGTGTGGTCCTTATTGCATGCTCCTATTGATTAAAATAGAAAAGCAAAATCAACCTTCAAAGATAAGTTTTTGCATGAAAATGTTTTTTTTAACTGGTTAATGAGGGCACATAAGCTCTCGAAACACGTGTTCTGTGTTAATTAATTAAACGTTGTGGTGTTATTGGTGTTACCAATTACCAATTAATAGTGGTTGATATCACATGCTTTGAAGACAATACAAAATCTGCACAGATAGCCTTCAACATTTGGGATTGCAATGTGGGTCAGAGGGTGGTGATTTTTTCTCTAAGAATACTAATTACAAAATGTACTAATCAAATCTGATCCATAATTAATGGAGAGAGAAAGAGAAGAAGACACATTAGTATGGGTTTTAATTTTGTCAATATTGTGAAAAACTTTAAAGGGTGATGTACCTAATACATGGTTGTTTGTTTTTGCTTCTTTTAACCATTTCTAGTGAGGCTAATAAGGTCATTCAGCTATTTCTGTGTCTAAATAATCAATAAAAATGGATGATGAAAATGATGTGACTCTAATGGCTTTTCAATCTCACACAAGCCAGAAGTCATAACACTTATTGTCTGGTGCTTCTGCATTTTTGAACCTTCAGTTTTTATTGCAACATCTGCTTGTAGCATTTCAGATATTTCTGTTTTGTCGGTAATAGTTTCCCCTAAGGACATCAAACCACACCCCAAGGTTTTTCCCAAAAAGTGTTTGTAAATATGAAGACTAACACACGCAAAGAAGACCATTCTCGGAAATATGGAATGAAGCAGAATAATTTAAACAGAGAACCTTCCAGGACCTTAGGGCTTAACTATAATATATGTTTGTATAGGAGCAAGGGCATCAGATTATATAATGAAGGATACATTGGTAATTGCAGCAGCATCGCTTATCGTTTCAGCATAACGAAGAAAATATATTCCTGGGTGTGTTAGTCTTCATACTTAACTTAATTTTTACCAAAATAAACTAACCTTGAATTAAAATTTGCAGTTAAATACTGAAATGAGGTTTGAGGAGATATATTCTCCATAAATCCGGCCAATCCTCCATCATGCATGTCGATAGAAGGAAAGCTCAATTTCAACTTAATACCTTTTCAACCATTAAAAAATCATAAAACTGCTACTATGGGGAATAAAGCAGAATATTATTTGAAACAGATAAGCTTCCAGTACCTTAAACCTTAACTAAACCGATTTCGAATTCAATACTAAATTGTTAAAGTTGACAACAAATTTTTTTCAAAATAAGAGTTGTTGCTTTCTCCCCACTTTTTTTTTTGGGAAAATCCTTATGGTGTGGTTTGATGTCCTTATCCAACCACACCCCAAGAGTTTTTCCAAAAAATTATTATTCTTACTATTATCGACAAAGCAGAAATAACGGAAGTGCTACAAGCAGATGTTGCAATAAAAACTAAAGACTCAAACAATGTTTTTGGGAAAATCCTTGGGGTGTGGTTTGATAAGGACATCAAACCACACTCCAATGGTTTTCCCTAAAAAAAGGGGAGAAAAGGGAGGCCTAAAGGAACAACTCTTATTTTGAAAAAACTTTTTGTCAACTTTAACAATTTGGTATTGAATTCGAAATCGGTTTAAGGTCCTGGAAGCTTATCTGTTTCAAATAATATTGTGCTTTGTTTCCCATAGTAGCAATTTTATGAATTTTTAATGGTTTAAAAGGTATTAAGTTGAATAGCTTTTCTTCTATCGACATGTTGGAGGATTGGGCGGATCCATGGAGAATATGTCCCCTCAAATCTCGTTCTGATATTTAAATTCAAATTTATAATTGAAGTTTAGTTTTTTTTTGGAAGACGTTAAGTTAAGTATGAAGGCTAACACACCCAGGAAATATTTTCTTCGTTATGCTGAAACGATAACCGATGCTGCAGGAATTACCAATTTATCCTTCATTATATAATCTGATGCTCCTATACAAACATATTATTTGTTGAAACGTAAACAGGAACATAGTATTTTCTGAAAGGAAGCAATAGCAGGGACAGAATCAATATCGTAAAATAGAACGCTGACTGAGTGAAAGATCTGTGATTCAAATTTAACGACACGACAATTTGATCAAAATTAACGATCTCATCCGCTACTCTCTAGGATCGTACGGGCCAAAAGGAATACCTAACAGAAAGCTGATCTGTATTTATAAAGGGAATTCCTAACGAAGTGCGAGTTCAATGATGTATGGCCCGTAATGGATCGCCCTTTCAGTTCTCGAAAACGCATCACAAAAGAAGATGTAGAATGGTCGAATCCTACCTCTATTTGAGGCTCGTTGTACATGTACTGAGGGTTACATATTGTGCTTAAAATTGCGATAATATCATTTAAATAAAACTAGAATATCTAGATTAAATTGTAGGATTGAATTAGATAACCCTGCAGTATTTAGCGGAGTTGTATAATTGGTTCGCATCCATAGATATGCTTCTACGAACGTTTCTCAATTACGAGAAGATATTTCTCAGAACTACGAATAGTTTTAGTTTAACCACTGTACGGTCGGCTTTGCATTACATCCAATTAAATGATGCAGTTAGTTGCTGCGAAACTACTGCATATAATATACGAAGTAGCCGCACTCGAAAGTCCTAGCAAGGTGGGGGAAGTGTTACAGGAAATCTAGATAATTCGTTTAATTGTCAGATTAAAATATTAATTGATTTAGATCAGTGTTCAGATGATGAGAAAATGCAGCAGCAATTTTTATAAAACCTGTTTAAAATTTAAATTCTTGATCAAGCATGAAGGGTATATTTATCGTCCCGAAACACACACACAAATATATTCCAAGAAAATAACCTCCCATCTCGTTATTTATTCAGATGAACGCTTAATATAAAAATCATCATTTCTAAAATTGGACATCATACGAATAGTGTATGTGGGAAAGATATGGAACAATCTCGGATATTATCAAGAAAAATATCCCCTTGCTCCAGCACGAATTCGCTTCCTCCATTCTACGTAGTACAGCGTACAAGTAATATAACAATGTTACATCTTTAATATTCCATTTTGTCTGATGTACCAGGAATTCCACGGGCGAACTGTGCAGATAGACAAAGACCCGTTTGCCGCTTATACGTAAATCTGCATCAAGCTTATTTCGCACAGGGAATACACTAAGGATGGGTTGGAAAGGATTCTGTCGCAAGGAGGATGCGGTTTTTCTACCAGAGCGATTTTCCCTCCCCAGACAGACATCTGTTTCTAAAGAATTCTCATTTGGAGTGCTTATTGCATTCAGACTGGTGCAACTGCGGATTTAACAGCAGGCACGTCTCTTTGAAACAATAGATGCATGCATCTAAGTCGTCTGTTCTGCGTCCTCTGTATGCTATTTGAACAAGGATACGAAATTGTTCTCTTTTAAATTGCTTCGTTATAGATGTATAATTAGCTCTCGTTTAAGCGAGACAATAAATAGGTTTATAGGGAAATAATGATGGTTAACGATGAAAGAATTTGTTTTCATGTCATAATATAATTGCCCTCTCTATGATCCAGCTTTTGGATCTATGTACTTCTTTGAGTGGTCCAATAGGAAAACATTTAACAAGTTGTTAAGATTTATCAATCCTGGAGAGGTTTCGAGAGCTTGTGGACCCTCATCATCAACTAAATATCAGTATTCGTTTGTTGATGTGAGCTCAATGGTTTCCTCTTTATCTCGGACATTTAATTTGAACTTTTTTTTATTGAGGAGGGAGAAAATCTTAAATCAAGACGCCCACACAGATAGAAAACGTGGGAAGTGTCGGGTTTTACCGACTAAAAACTCCCTCCTCCAGTCATCTTCCACATCTCAAATATCCGCCTTCGCATTTCTTCGGTGTTGGCGTTGTCTATTACTGCTCCTTAGATCGTTTCCTTTCGTTCTGTTGTTTCTAGTATACTTCTGATAACCGCATACGTTATGGTCTACACCTCTTCTGTTGTTTTTAAACCTGCTATCATATTGCATTCGTTGAATGTCTTTCTTCTTTGTTCGGCGTACTCTTCTTGGGTAGCGTGCTCTGCATCACCAACATCGTTGCAGTAGAGGTAGATATCTGAGCTGGATCTATTTTGGAGATATAAGTATTGCCTAAAGCTTCCATGACTTCGCCCTAGTGGCGCTTTGTCCAGGGTTCTAGCCTGTACGTTCATCTTCCGTACTTTCTATTGGTCCATTCCGATTCCAGCTCCGTTCTGGCTTCCTTTTTTGCATTTGTCCATGTACCTTTTCCTTCTTTCTCTAATCTGCAGGTCTATAGGTAGCGTTGCTGCAACAATGTTAGCGGCTTCTCCCGATATAGTCTTGTAGGCGTTATATATTCTGATGGCCATTGGTCCTCTATACCCTTATTTTCGGTTACCCCATACCATACAGGCGCGGCGTACAATATTTGGGACATCACCACACATGACAATAGTCTTCTCTTCGAGGATCTTGGTTCGCCTATGTTAAGCATGAGTCTTGCCAGGGAGGTTGCTGTTTTCTCGACCTTCACTGCGGTTTTCTAGATGTGCACTCTGAAGTTCGTCCTTTTTTCCAGCCAAACCCCCAGGATATTAAAAGCGATTGGGGCTATTTTTTTTGGTTAGAAGTACTGCTTGGGTCTTTTCGGGTGCAAGCTGTAGTTTATGTCTGCGCATCCAGTCTGACACTTGATCTGGGGTCGCATTCGCTCCTTCCATAAGGAGGATCTCATTCTTTGCGACGACTATCATAGCGCTATCGTCCGCAAAATTTAATTTGAACCTAATACATTTTATACCATCTAATCATTCTTGAATTATCTTTAAATGTCCATCGTTTCGGAAATTTCACAGCAGATCTAATATTAAGTTCTGCAGATACACTAAGCAAGAAGTTAAGTTGAGAATACTCTCGAAACAGCTTTCGAAACACGTGTCTCGAGTTAACGAATTAAACGTTGTGGTGCTGTTAGTGTTACCCATTTAAAAGTGAAGGTAACTTCTTGTACCTTATGAAATCTATCTACTGGGAATCCTAAAAATTTAAAAAGTGTCAAACCTGTTCTCACCAAATGTTCTGTCCAAAACTTTCCAGAGATTTCAAGTCAGTCAGGCTCCACTTTCAGTTTAATTGTTGCAGAAAATAACAGCAATGATAAGTTGAAAGAGAGACCGACAAGGGGGCAGCAGTTTTTACTCTCGCAAAGACAAGGAAAGAAGAACCAGAAGAGCTGATACAAAGAAGAGTAGCATTTAAAACGGCAAAAAGTTATCAAAATAGTTTAATCACAAAAACCAACAGACCATATTTTTATTTATTTATTTTATTTATTTTTGTTTCCAACCAAATCTAGAATTTGGAGATTCGAAGTCACTTTTTAAGTAAAATATTTTGGAAACCTAATTCTTTTTTTCAGTTTTTTTGTATTAATTTTTGATCATAGTAGGCTAGTTTTTTTTTCCTAAGATTAGAATGTAGTATATTGATTCAAAGAAACGTCAAAAAATTAAGAAATTATTGAATTGCTATCATTTAAAGTGAAACATACTGTACATGAAGTTCTTCACTGGATCTCTTGGTGCAGGAGTAGAACACTAAACACATCAACCCACAAAACACCAAAAAAACGTTTTACTAAAAACCGACTCGTTTCGACAACAAAGCTGTCATTATCAAGGCGATAATAAAACTAAATTTTTAGTTAGAAGTGGTTCGTATTACACTGTACATGATTAAACATCCCAAATAAGACCCCAGAAATCTTAAAAATTTTAAAATCGCTCTCAGAAAGTATTTAACGTTTTAAGAATTCCAAAAATGTCAAAATGGACAGACCAATATTTTTTATAGAATTTATAAAAATTCCTAAACATCTACAAAAAAAAAAGAATCTAAAACTAACCAACTCAATTCACAATTTAGTATCAAGCAATGAGTGCCAACCCCTCCATCGTTCTTTGTTTTCATCTCCCCAATCAGACAACCTTAGAAAAATCAAAGCTTAAAAGGTGGCAGTAAAGTTTAGGACGGATCTGACAGATTGGGCAGAAAGTGAACAGTAGCATTCGTCGGCCAACCTACAAGTTTATTCCGTCGGGAATGAACACATGGTGTTGTCAAAACTGACTAAAATGACTTCAGTTAATCAAAATATGCAATGACAGTTCAACACGGTCATCTAATAAGTACAATTATATAAGTGATGACCAAATAATGATGCGATGTTGTTGCAGGATGATGTTAAAATGGAAAAACCTGAATTGTAGGACTCTTACTAGAGTTGTTTCATTTAGAAAGAAAAATTATTTCACTGAACGTTTCAGGTTTCGTCCTTTGCTTTCCTTCAACTCCTACATTAATTATGATAGTCATTAGAATATTAAACATTTTATGTGGACCCCGACGGCGTGTATAGAGCTTCTTTAGAAAAAAAAATATATCGAGGTAGACTGAATTTTTTCTTCGAAGAATCCTTTTAAGACAGATTTTAAAGAGGAATAAGATTTCCGTAAAAGCATACATCTTTCGCGCATAGGATCATCCAGTAATATAAAAGATGCGTGTAAGTAAATCTTTTGAAAAAGTATCATACACCGAAGGATATTTTCCACGTATAACAGGTCAAAGTAAAAAGAAAAAAAAAAGAAGTAGGATCTAGCGGAAAGGGGGAAAACTGCTTCTGTTATTGTATTGCCATAAATAGATGATGGGTTCTTCCCATCTCTATCGCATACAGCACCTTGCCTCGTTCAACGGATAGGATAAGCGTTTACCATTCCAAGGGTCAAGCACATATTGGAATCATTTTCTTTTACACACCGCTTTCGTTTATATATATATATATATAGAAAGTGCTCGCATGAGAAAATCCTGGATAGTCTTTTCATTCCCCCTCTATATTCTTCAGCTTCGTCCTCCTGTCTATATATAGCCCTCTGTGCAGGATGTGGAACATTACTCACAGTAAATTAAATACAACGACTTGGCATGTTTTTCTCAATTATCTGACGCTGGTTTTTCTTAATTTACTTTGTGATTCTCTCTCGCCGTTTCGCAGAGCCGTTTCTCCAGTTTCGTATTAGAAGTCATTTATTTCTCTCGTTTTTTTTTTAGGTTCTTGTTTTCACGATCGTAAGCCACTGAATCCATCCGTCTTTTTCACTTATTTATCACAACATCGGAGATAATATAATTAAATTTAAATTTACTTCAATTTTATTGGAAATCTAAGATTATTTCGCTACATTAAACAGGAGCTAAACAGATTTGGTACGTTTCGGGAATGGAATTCAACAATCCTTTGTTTAATACGAGGACCGCCCGTACATGCATCGTATTTATGTATGTACAGGCCACGTTTACCTTGTTTGGAGGAAACGCTTTTGTATTATGCTGTATTATGTATACGATTCGACAGTATATTTTATTGATATTAATTGAAAAATATGTTTGCATAGCTTTATAAATATTTAAGCGCACTATTCGGTATGAATCGTGAATTATGTACAAGTGAGTAGTATGGTTAATGTACGAGCCTAGTACAATATGTATATTCTATTATCGTTGGAAAAATTTGTATTTTGTCGAATTCAGAAATTTATTTCGTAAAATGCACGTATTAAAATTTAAATTATAATCACCGATACGTCGAAAAATTGCGCAAATTAGTTGATTTATTTGTTTGGAATTTGGTGTTAATTATATTAAAATGAATATTCCTCTTCGATAAAAAAATATACTGCAATATGGTAGTTTAAAACATAATTTTGATATGCTACTGCCCTTTAACGCCTTTAGCGTTTGACTATTTCTCACAGGCTCTAAAATGTGTGATGAACTTTGAAGACAGTTTTTGGATTTTCGATTACTTTGAAGGTGTTTAAACCTTTCTACCGTATTTGAAACAATAGTTGTCGTCAAACAATTAGGAAAAGACTACAGTAGGTGAACTTATCATCGCAACCACTCGACGTGGACATGCTGTATACGCCAGAACCTAAATGCGACGAGTCCATAAGGTCATCACTCGCAACCGCAAGAACAGAATCAGCGTTTTTAGAAAGTAATTCTATTATATTCAGTTCGATTCGGTTTACGCAAACATCTGGGCCTATGCACTTGCAGAATCAGCGTTTTTAGAATTTATACAGTAAAAGTAATTCGATACTGTTCGTATAAACATAAAAAAAACGCTGATTTTGGGCTTGTTGTGGCATGTGATGACCTCACCGACTGAACTTATATTATATCTGAGCTATACATAGAAGGTATCCATGGGGATTTCCCAAATTGTTACAGAAATATCTAAGGCATGCAAAGTAAAAAACAACTTTTGGAAGAAAATGGAAAATTGTTCTAAACGACATCCTACTGTATATGTTTAAGCAATTCAGTTTTATATATTTGAAGATACAATTCGAGACTGTAGGCCTTTGGTTAAGATGAGGGAAAAAAAACTTGTTAACATTGAAGGCATTATGATCGTAAAGGAAATAATAAAACTTGACTATACTACTTGACGAGGAAACAGGATAAAAATGATCAACAACGGATGCAATTGTCTGGATAAGGATTTAAGATTTGCGTACTCATTTGCTCAAATACAGACATGGTCGCTGAACAAATAAAACATGGGGTTATTAAGATCGACAAAGGAATTGTGGCTATTCATGATATTTCCCTGGAATGTTTAGGAGGATTGATGGCAGTCTGTGATATTTGTAATGTGTCGTATGTAGATTAATAGATAGATAAGATAGATAAGACACAAGTCGTACTCAATATCATACAAATCAGTTCTTTACATTTTACTTATCTTTCAATACAGGAAACTAACTCTAGTTTGATAGTCGATACCAACATACATCTCAGCCAAGATTGAACAGTTGGTAGTAAGTATAGGTCGACCAGAATCTCGTGGCAGTTGCGCTAAAGTCAGAGAGGTTGGGTAAAAGTATGACGTTGCAGCACTCATCTGTGATTGGCGCGCTGATGTAAGAGGCGGATCTAATGGGTCACGCTTATATTAACAATAGATCTCTGTCACAGCATTCTGGTCGATCTGTAGTTACTTGATTGAAGAACAGTACACATAGGTTAATTTTAACGTAATCTAACCGTAATGTAAATTTGATGGCTGCTCTGGGTATTGATTACAATGCTAGCGATTGGCGGTTATTTATTGACTCGTCAAAAGCAAGTTTAAAGGTCGTGCTATTACATGCATGTCATTAATTTTAAAATCGGTCAATTACACAATTAAATTTAATAATTAATTTAAAAAGATTTATTTATTGATTTAGTTGTTCAAAATGCCCACCTAATTGTTATATACGTAGTCTAGCTCTCCTTAGAATTGACGTGGTAGCTCTGCTAATAGTCTCAGGATCAGCACGGTTGCCTGGTTTCAACAGTTTGTGCATAAACCAAATCTGTCAGCTTTCCCCAAACAAAGTAATCAAGTAGATTAAAGTTTGGTACAGGCAGAGTTTTGGTCACATCCTCAATCCTTAGGTTTTGGCAGTCATGTCATGGGACACCCTGTATATTTGTGTCAAGGATCTACAAAACGCTGATAGCTGTTCAAACGATCATCATCTAACTGTCAGATTTGTGTTAGTATTTTAGGTTATGCTGTCTCTAGCAACGTCCGTTTCAGAGTATATAATTTATTGATTTAGGAAATTTTGAATCATAGCATTTGTTATACCTACAACTTATATTTTCGCTTAATGCCCAACTGAAGTTACCTTCATACTGTGTTGAAGGTAACTACAGTTTTTGATTAACTTTTGTGTCCAAAAAAGTTTAATGACACAAGGGTCTAAAATATACTTTGTTAAATAAATACCGCGTTAGGTCCTTCGATAACCTAAAAGATTTAATAAAACCTCTATCTGGTACCTAACTCAAAAGGATTCATGGTTCATCTGTGCTACTGAGCAATTTATTAGCCATTAACAACTTTTCATCGCCTGTAATGGTGGGATCAAACAACGATAATCCCACCAACGTTGCACTTATGTAAATACCACAAATGATTCGAAAATTTGATCAGGGCTATTTCTGCAATTTCTTTATAGTCTAACAGACTATGCAAAATACCTAAATCTTGCTTTGGTGCAAGATGAGCATTTGGAGCATTGAACCAAGTTTTCTTCTTTAGCCAACGATGAAAAATGAACATTTTTAAGCAGTAAATAGCCTTTGCCATCCACCTAAGCATGATGAATGGTTCCTGGAGTTCTAAAACCCACAACATTGCCGTCTAGTGATCCAACAAATACGAGAACCAACTGCAATAGCTCTGGGGTGGCTCTCAGTTAATTTAGTCTCGAATTCAGCAGTAACATTTGCAATTACTTCTGGAGTTAGTTTCTTTTGTATTAGATTGTCACTAATACCTGTGTCCTATTTTCCTTTGTCTATCTTGAGCCACGCAGTGAGGAATCTCTTGAAAATATCTGGATGAGGTCCAGTGGTTGATCCTATTTTTGTGTCGAATACGCCTCTTAACAAAATTTCCAAGATATGGTGACGGCAAGCTAGGTATAACAATTCTCTTCCTAACAGTTGCTCCAATATGACGCATGCTCCTTTGAATCGTCCTGTGTATACTGTAATGGTTATAAAAACAATATCACACACACTTGGAAAATTAAAAAAATTAAAATATCTTCACTAGATAATTGTTCGATCTAACCATCTCAAAAGCACTTTAGAAACTAAACTGAAGAAATAAAAGGTCACGTTTTTTGGGACTAAAAGCTGTTGTAACTCGGTTTGACTTAAAATAACAACAATTACAGTGGGTGGCCAAATTATTAGAGCCAAAGTACAAAATTGGAATTTTTGTGGAAGACTTAACCAGTTTACGATATATGTATGTATACAGGGTGATTATAGGGTCCTGGCAAAAATATAAATTTGAAAATTCAGAATTGTACTTATATAGTCAATGATGTTCTCTTCAATGCAAATATTATTCGATTTCTAGCGCTGCCGATTATACCGGAAGTCGCCATCTACTTTATTATTTTTAATCGAACACTCTGTATTTGGATTTACCTATTTTTAAGCTTTATAAATACTTTTAGTTTTTTCTAATTACCAAATTAGCATATAAAGATTAAAAATAGTCAAAAAGAATTGGGTATTGACATGAAAACATTTAAAATTATGCCTTATACCTAATACTTACCCTTTGCGTCTATGACTGCCTGGAAATTTCTTGGCATGCTTTCTACGCATTTCAGGCAGTTTTCTTCAATTGTTACTGTCACTTATATACCACACTTCTATTAAGCGCTCGATTGGTTTCGTTTGATATTTTTTTCTTCAGGTGTGGTTGTCAGAGAGGAATTTCATGACAGTTTTTGTTTCGTGACAAGGCGCCGAGTCGTGTATGCACGTGTAGTACCCATTGGGGAACTGCTGGACACTCCTGGACCTGAGAAAGCATTTGTGTTTGCAGCACCCTCAAATACTGGTCCTGTTTCATCGTTCCTTCGACGATGTACAGGTGATCAGTTCCTTGACTGCTGTTGATGGAGCACACCATGAGGCTGAGAGGGCTCTTCCCCGTCCTCACGATACATCCGTCTTTATATTTTTTCTCCTGGTCTTCTCCTAACAAAGAAAATGGAGTCGTGGAATATTATGTCATTTTAGAATTCAGAACAAACTGATAAATTGCAAGGTGTACGAGAGGAATCATAATGTTATTTATCTGCTCCCAATCATCAACTGTCTAATCCTTGTGATTTTTTGGTCCATTGTAGTATTTTTTTCTTCATGGCTGGGGTGAGCAGCGGCTTTTTTTCAGGTCGACACGCTGAAAACCCTAGCTGTCCGTGGTGAAATGTTTACACCAGACTCTTGCATTATTTGTGTTAGGATTCTACGAGGCTGTTTACTGTTTACGACGATAATGTTGCTTAGTTTTTGCACATCCCGTGATGTTGTGAGTTTTTTCGTCTACGTTCTCCTTTGCGCCGTGGGGTCAGATCTAAATTTTCATCAATTTTTTTTTATGCGGTCCAGTGTTGACCTGGAAACTTTAGTAATGGATCCATCTTTCTGAGAGAGTGATTAGTGTCCATTATTGAAGTTTTTATCTTTTTCATTTTCTTTGGTGAGATGTCTTTAGCTTTTCCCATCATAAAAAAGTTTTTGTTTCCATAAAATGTATGTAACAAACACGAAATTCACGATATGACTGTTTAATTCGCACAAAAGTATAGCAGAATAATCAGAAAGTCGATAGAGAGCATTAGAAACAGTCTAAAACGTCTATAAACACGTGTGACTTGTAAGCAGAGAATAAGTCTCAGTTAAGTGTTGGCATGTCAACAGTGTTGCCTGTATATTTTCTGCAATTAAGTAGAGTGTGACAACATAATAAAATAGAAACAAAGATATCGATATATTATGTGGCTTAATTATAAACATTTTTTAAACAAATTGCTCAAATTTCCAAGGTGACTCTAATAATTTGGTCACCAGCTGTGAACAATGAACATGTGTTGAAGGACAACATTAGCTTTCTTTTGGGATATTAAGCGTGTTTCTATTATTTACTGTTCTGGAATTATGGCTTTTTGGCCAAAAAAAATTTGGATTTTTTCAAACTTTGAGCGACGAACGTGCCGGCTTAACATCGTTTAATCGAGTTCAAATTTCGGCTCAATCTCAATATCTGGAAAGGGAAATCGTTTTGTGGGGTCCAGACAGACAAGATTTCGACATTTTGCCCCTTCTATGAGATCCGCTCACGATACGCAACGGGGCTGATTATAGAGTTTGTAAAATTGTTCAAATTAATTTTCGTTTTTCTCGTTAATTTCTTTTAATATTAACTACTACGTTGGAGGGACCAACATATCTCCAAACTGACGCATTAAACAATATTCCGCCAAAACGTGCGATAATTTTATTTACAACGCGATTTCGCCTAATAAGGTGGGCGCGATGCGACATCACACCATCATACCCTAACGACTACCTGTAATAATAATATTCAGCTATATAATACGTAGCTACCTTTTAGCCGGTAAAAGCGCTACCTGCATTATCCACAGCGCTACATTAACGGCTATTACCCGCGTCGAAATATAAAGATGTTTCACTTCGTTAATCATACATTATTCGACGACAGCGGGTACTGATGGTGATTTCCTCTTCTTTTTTTCTTCCTGGTACGCGCTAAAACTGCCAGGAAAATGTCCGTTTTCCATTCCCGTTTGATTATATTTATAACACCTCTCTCTGGCAATGGTAATAGCGGCATTTTTATCTCACGTAGTCGTAATTAAAATTATTATCTGAAAATGTAAAGTAAATAATAATCTTGAAGATATAAGAATAAAATCCGAACTATATAGGGTAGGTAGGTACTTAATATGATTACTTTGCAGGCAATTCTCGAGATATATCCGCGTTACTCAGTAAACATGTCTACAGGCACGATTTAACTCGCGATAACTCTTCGAAGCTGCTTCGAACTCGGATGAACTGGAACGAATCTATATCATATTTTCGCTGAAACCACTCTTTTATTAAGCGAGTAGTGTAGTCAGCTATATTTCCACGATGTGTCAATAGATAGATATTCGTTTCTGAATAAGCTTCAGAATTTTATTAATTATGGCCTCGACTTGATGCACATTATCTCCGTAAACATCCCCGATAAATACACGAAAGCAACCGCACCAGTTAAAATTTATGTGATGTATTCGTCCACACGAATGCTACTAGATGGCGCTTGTACGTTCTGACGTAATTAGCATGCACACCGGGTCCTATAAACATGTTATTCTTTGTCGTCGGTATGTGTACAAACCTGGTTGTATTTCGCCGACATCAGCTAACCATGCAAAAATAAAGAAAATTGTACGTTTGTGTACGTTTAACATGCCAGTTGGACGTTTGCTGCAGTTTGACCAAATAAAAGGAGTTAAACTGGTGCGCGTTTGTAGTAAATTTCAGATGTTTTCGCTCGAATTATAATTGGAGTATTTTTGGATACGGTTTCGTTTGAAGATGTTTGGGAAAATTAGAATTAATTCTTGCAGATCGGATTTTTTGAAGTGTACTTAATATTTTGATCGTCCCTTATATATATATATATGTATTATCGCTGAGTAAGGGCAAAATTTAATGGAACGAAAATAAAACGAAAGGGTATATTCAGTAGTCCGTAGAAGGACAGTAAACAAAGAAACGGTTCCCTCTCTCGTTTCGCGTCCTATATGTCGAGACAGTCGTATCCTTTTCAGCTTTTATCTTTGTAGTGAGTCCCTTTACGTTTTAGGTATATGTATATATAGGATTCATACCTCTATACTCGCCATACTTTAGAGGACAATACAACAATTACATTTACTTATGTATGGTTCGTATGTGCAGATGCCAACGGGTGTATAGGATGGGCGCTTCCGCAATTAAACTTTTATTGATGTATAAAAACGGGGTGCCCTATTCTATGCTGACCGTAAAATGAGAACAGATATGGACCGGTTTATAGTGTTTTGCGTGTCCCCTTATGCGATATACATACATGCATATATTCAAATGTTTTATACGCACATATGTAGTTGTATAGTATGTCGGATACATTCATGTTTGCTTTAGTTTATTGCTGGGAGCGTGCTACATGTATTATAATAACTTGACATACAGATTAATGCCTCTTGCAGTTAGAATCTCATTAGGAAAGGAAAAAGATCGGATCTTAGGCATCTTGCCTTCCAATGTGTTGAACAAAATCAAATTCGTTTAAAAAAATTGATCAAAAAGTAGGGAAGGACTGAGTGAGTTCGTTTCTGCGACGACGGCAATTGTCGTTACTCTTCTCTAAAACAAGTTAATAAGTTCTTTGATCTCTTTGAAGGGTTGTGTTTCTCCCAACACCATCATTTTCACACACCCATCGGGATGAATAGAATCAGATGTTTTCGCCGACTGGTTCAAACACTTCCTGAAACAATGAAAGCTTACTACGGAAGAGCGCGTTTTGCTAATACTCGATGGAAGTAGACATAGGGACACCTTGGGCGCCCCCCACCACTCCTACCTTCCGGCTGCTAGTGGGCGGGGCCTATCTCAAGAGGAATTTGAATTAGAATATTGGATATAACCAAGAAGCCGTTCAGTACCTGATAAAAGCTGTTCCGTACCTGATAAAAACCGTTCAGAACCTGATAAAAATTGTTCGATAAGATCAGGTACTGAATGGCTTTTATGAGGTATGAAACAGCTTTTATCAGGTATTGAACGGCTTCTTGTTTATATCCAATATTCTAATTGAAATCCTACGTCTCTTGAGATAGGTCCCACCCATTAGCTACCGGAAGGTAGGAGTGGTGGAGGGTGCCCAAGGTGACCCCACCAGGTGCAACCACTTGACGTTTCCTTCACGTTTTCTATTTCAGCATATTACGAACAGGTCGTAAGGGTACCTATGGCTGACAGAACATCTTAGCAAAGTAGTCACGACTCACGGCGTTGGAGCCCTTTTTTTGGGAAGCATATTTAAAACCTACCACCTTACAGAACGCAATGTCTGGCTTTAAGAAAGCAGGGATCTATCCTATCGAAAGGATCTTTTCTAGTGATTACTTCTCAGCTTCTGAAACAACGAATCGTTTGCCTAGGAATGAGGACCAGCTTGCCTTCAACTCCTTCAACAAAGAGATTTTCGACAGTGACACATCTTTCATTCATTCCTCACGTGGATGGGTCAGGCAATTGTGATACGTTCTAGGGGATAAGAGGCGCAAAGGCACCACCATTGTAGCTACAAGCACAGTTGAAGCGTCCAATGCAAGAACAAGCCAAATCCATTATAGTAAGATTTCCAGGAGAGCAAAAGAACTATTTGTGCAAGAACTATTGGTTGTAAAATTATCAAAATTACACTGTTGGTAGGACTTGGCCCAGTAGCAAGCGGATTACATACATACTTTAAACACTTTTTAAACAATAAAATCTGTTAGACTTGGCTTGTTATTACATAGTATTTGCTGCGACTTTTCCTGTTCTAGCTACCTTTTCTGTTCTTCTTCCTCCTGTAGTATTCGTATTTCACCAACAGGGTGACGTCTTCTCCTTCGTTTAGAAGATTGTACTGCTCTGATACGTGTTTTTGCAGGTCTTTGCACACTCAACTCTGGCTAAAGATAGTAATGCTTTAGGTTTTTATTTCGACTATAATGAGATTTATATTTAGGGAAACTAGTATGTGCTCTCGTATTTTTGTCTCGGTATCTTCAGATATTCTTGTAGGTTTGTTGCCACGCTTTCCTCTGAGGTCTATAGGAAGTGTGCCATTGTTATCAATCGATGTACTTTTGTAAACTTTAAAGGCGGCGTTTTGTGATTGAATGGAGAGAAAGTAGTGTCTGCCTGCATATTTTTTGCAGCACACAACTACTTTTTTCGTTTTCAGGGTCCTGATCTTCATCACTGCTTGTGTTTGTGTCTTCAAAATTTTCCTCGAGATCATTTTCATCCTCAGATAACATGATTCATAATTAAGGTTCGACTTGATGCCAAAAAACTAAATGAATCAAGAAATGCACGTATTAAAATTGATTTGGCTTGTTCTTGCATTGGACGCTTCAATTGCTATTGTAGAATTAAAAATGACTGTCGAATAAGGAGAAAAGGGGGAGCCAAGTCAGAGAAAAAAACATCTTTTTCCATCAGACACTGAAAGTGACACGAGCCTCAATTTGGGTAGTGACTATGACACTGAGGAGGCCGAGTTCTCTCTAGATAAAGACGGAGGTGAGCGAAACAATAACCGGACCGTCACATCAGACATAATTAGAGCAGATGCCTGGTTTGCTGTCGAAGATGGAGGAAATCCTTTCCCAAATTTGGTTGTGGATAAATCCAAAAAATTCAAAAAAAATCGTCTAAGCAAACCCAAACCAGCATGGCTAGTCTAAAAAAAAAATCAGATCGTGTTCCAGATGATCTTGCGTGGTCTAATGAGATTAATAGAAAGTTTGTCTCATTTGGCAACAATGTCTAACTCCCATATAATGATCAGTATGAATCAGTCTTTTAAGTTCAACTTCCACTTCGTTTTTATTTTGATAACTTGAGTTTTTAGAGTATGGTAAAAAAATGAATTTGGTTCTAAGTTTACAGGCCTGCTTGCCTATTTTCTTACTACCCGAACGTAGAAAGTCTGTATTAATAGCCGTTTTTTTTTCTCTAAATTAAAAATGTATCATCAATTTTGAGCTATTTTTGGAAACGTATCAAATCAGTTATAAATAAAACACACATTTCCAATCAAAAATTAATGAAATTAGAAAACATCTCGATTATAAAATTATTCCGAATTAAAATAAATATCCCGACGCAGATATTGCACTAAATAAATATAAATTCTAATTTCCCTCGCTTTAAACTGCCATTCAAATACAATTATGCCCTTGCTTTTTTGTTTGCGTATTTATGGAAACGCATTACTATTTTATCAGACTCTACTTGCGTCTACCGCATAATGGTGCAAATATTGCTTCGGTGTATACCAATTTTTTCGAACGGCACCCGTACAAATTGAATTTCGTTTTTTGGCCAATAGATGGCGTAGCAGTCCGCCCGTCACAATCGGCAATAAAATCGATGCCTCGAACGCAGTCAGTACGGGAATTTATTTATTGAACTCATTTATGTAAATTGCTATACACGCCACTGGGAAAACGGCAATATGTATCGAAACTGTGGATAAATGGAGAGCGATAAGTGAATAGATTACAACAAATTTTGCCCCGGCAAAATTTCGGTATAATTTGCATGTTAGGTTTAGAATTAACATTGGAGTCTTTTTTTAAAGCCTGTAAACAGAGAGTTACAATTCAAATTCTAAATTACTGCATCATTGTTTAACGTATTTTGTTCCGACAGGACACACGAGCGAACCAAATTAAACCGGCACAAGATCAAAGGAGGAATTTAAATTGACGGACGGGACACATATTTACTCACAAAAAAAAAGAAAGAAAGGAGAAGCTCTCTACAAAAGATGTCATCCCACGGGATGTCTCTCTTCAGTTCAATTCAGAATAATCAATTAAACGTGTGTACTTGTTTGTTCATTCTAAAATAGATAATGGTACGGTGAATAGGGTTCCTAACTTTATTGTCAAAGACAGAATAAGGGAACAATACGTGCGCATATGTATAGTGAGTGCACCTTTATCGAATGACAAATATC